>CM043718.1:38057119-38505783 GCA_023969325.1 Oryzias curvinotus
CCTTTTGGCGCTCTTGGCCCTTGCCTCTTGTCACCTGAGATCTACCTAACTCCTGTTTGTGTTGGTACTCATCATAACCTCAGGAAACAACCACCTCATGCTAAAGGTGACTGCCCAGTGTGGACCCATCTGCGTAACAGTATCAGGAAACCTTGCAATTGCTCTGCATCTGGTCCCGCTA
Source organism: Oryzias curvinotus (assembly GCA_023969325.1). Taxonomy (NCBI): domain Eukaryota; kingdom Metazoa; phylum Chordata; class Actinopteri; order Beloniformes; family Adrianichthyidae; genus Oryzias; species Oryzias curvinotus. The sequence continues at coordinate 38,057,301 of CM043718.1, forward strand.
ACGCGTTAGCAACCTCCAGCGCACCCCACCACCAAAATCAAGTTCCCCGGGACCCGGTTTCTTAAGGGCCAAGCCCATCAAATCCATCCCATGGAGAAACATAAAATCTTACTCACCTAACCCTCCACCTGTTCATTTACCTGACCCTGCTGTCCAGCCCAACCTGGGTTTTTCGCTCCCCCCGAAATCCTGACATGCCTGTTTTTTTCCTTAAATGCCTACACAAATAATTTCATTAATTAACATTTATAAAAACTTACCAAGCACTTAAATTTTTGGCTGAAAATCAATGAAGCTTTTTTGTTTTTCTACATGGTGGAGTTTTTTTTTATGGGGGGGGGGGGAAAGATAGAGTAATGACCAACATTACCGAAAATATGAAAATACCTGGCCTAGGCCTGTTTTTGGAGAATGCAGGGCTTGCTCTTTAAATGATTTTTTTTTTGGTGAGGGCTTGACATAACAATTACCTTGTTTTCCCTCCCACGAAAATCTGCAGCGCCCTGCCCCAATCCCCTCAAACCTCCAACGCCTTTCCTTTTCAGAGCCCATCCTCCCTGCTCCCTTTCTCACTGGTATTGTCCGCCCCCTCTTTCCCGTGCCACAGAAAACAACAAAGGTCAAGTTGGAAAGACTGCATCCATGACACATCCCATTTTACGGCAAGGGTTAAAAATACATCCGCATATCATATCTAGTAATAATACGTGAATACATTAAACCCTCCTTCTAAGTCCCCCTTTTTAGTTGAACAGAACACCAACCCAAAGTACACAAAAATCAAATTATTTGGGATATTAATAAGAATCCTAAAAATATAATTTTTAAACGATCTACTGAACGGGGAAAATGTTCATAAATCCCTGGATCATCGCTAAAAACCATAGAATGTTGAGTAGCAGGCCCCAGTGGGGTAAACCCCTCTTCAACAGGAAGTCCATGGCCTAGTCAAAAAAACATTCCACACGATGAAAAATAGACAAGTTTGAAATAGACCAATGATCCATTCACACCTTGTAATATCAATATCCTTTCATGGACTGACTCCTGACACTGGGAAAATATACCCCTTTGCACTGCTTGATGTGTCAAGTCTGTTCTTCGCCTTGTTTGCCTTGGTTACTGGTCATACAGCCCATGCGTTACCCTGAGAACGCATTCGACAAGAACACAACTCTCCACTGAGGCGTTTCGTTTGGGGACAATCCACATCACACTTCCCTAGGAAACTACTGGGGTTTACAGACTTCACCCTCAAGCCCCTACGGGAAAATATCACCTCCTCAGAGTTGCGCCCTAAACACACCAGGAAACCAACAAAAAACATAACACAACATTGACAGGCATGTTCCCGATCTGTCATGTTGTCCGAATCCTTGCTTTTTCATTTTTTTTGATTCTCCTAAAAAATGCAAAATTTACAATTTGTTTACAGTTTGGCTAAAGTTCCTTTTTGTTTTTAATACATTCACTCGGTGTTAAACACAAAAGTTTTCCCCTCTCAGCCTTAGGGCCCGTCGAGCCTGTAAGTCCTTTTCCCGCCCTTCCCCACCACACAAACACGGCAAATGGGCTGGGAGCAATCTTTTTGTAATAAAAACCTCAAGCAAAGCTCTAACATCTCTTTTTCAAACTTGTGTCCTGCAGCCAGCCTTTTTTTGTTTCACCTTGCAAAACACCAACAACAAACAAAGGATATAAGAAACCCTTTGGTATCTTCTTTTTTTCAAGCCACAACCCTACTTCCTCACATGAAGCTTGGGTTTTTTCCCCTTGGTTACAGCAAAGCCTCCTTGAGGGAGCAGCTGGTTTTTTTTTTCAGCGTCTGAATAGGCCTCCAGAAAAACAGCTTGGACTCCTACTTTGGGAAACTGGGACGAGGGAGAGGGACAACTTGTCCCCCGTGGCAATGAAAAAGGACACCAGAAACTTTGTAAGTGAATCCTCAGAAGGCCCTGGGAAAACTGAGCTTCACTCGGGAACTCTCCCCCAAGTGGGACTCACTATACCTTGCAACACCACAAACCCAACGACCAGGAGACGTCCCCACTAAAGAAAACACAACATAATGAAACAGCTTAAAGATGCAAGACAGAACCAATAATGTGTTTTTTGTTTTTTGTTGTTTTTAGAATTTTTTAACAAGTTGTAAAAGTAACCGGTCAAACGGACTAACCCGGTAGTTTTGCTTTTTTTTGTGGCGGTCACCACCCCTAGTTGGTTTTTTTTTTTCCCGGACCAATGAACGAAAAAAAAAAAAGGCCATTTCGCTAATCTTATATTATTTCCTGGAGTTTGTTAAATCTGGAAGGTCCACTAAAGGAAAACACAATTAACAAATAAAACATTTTGAAGGGATAAACTCTAAGCAGAAAAGAAACCAATGATATATATTATATTTGTTTTTTTATTTTTTTTACTTAAAAAACTCAGTGGTTTTCCCCCAACCCCCGGGGGTTTTTTGTGTTCAAAAACCTCTTAAAGTTCTTTGCAAACAGATGCCGTTGTTGATCCTAACAAATGCATAACTGGAAAAAAACGCTTCATTATTTCATTTCAATTGGTTTTCCAATTTTTTTTTGGTAAGCACACAAACGGAAACTATCTGGCCCTTTTAAAGACACGTTTGTTGTTATTTCCGCCCATAGCAGTGGGGTAAACAATGATTTTCTTTTTTTGTGCGTGCGGCTTTTTAAAAAATTTGTCTTTTTTTTCTCTTTTTGTTTCAGAATAATTTGTTATTAATAAGTACTAAATGTTAACGTGTTACATGGTCTCCCTAGGGATTTTCCCATTCCATTCTTCTTAGCTAGAGCTGCAGGGGGTGCCTCAATTCCACTCGATCCGGTGAGACAGGTCATCTTTCAAAGAACATGAGGGTAGATTTGCAAGGGCCCCATTCAAAGAATAACATAACCCCAAATTGAAATAATGGGAAAAAAGAATGGGAAAAAAAATAAATTTTGGACAAAAAACTCTTCGTCCAAATTTTACTGAGAAATTTAAAGGTGCAAAGTGAGCCCTACAGAAGGCAAAACAAGTGATTCACTGCCGGGCAGCAGCAGAGGCAGAACCGACTCGACTGTAGTCTCCCCACAGTAGTTTTTTTTTTGTGGCTATGTTTTTGGTGGTTAAATGTTTTTCCCAAAATGTTTTTTGGTGACAGGCTCATTGTTTTTTTTTTTTTTTTTTTAATATTCATGCTTTATTTTGTTTTATTTTTTAAATTGGGATGTGGGTTGTGCGGCCATTATCTGTCAAAGCGCTCTCTTGGTATGTAAGCCAGTCAATAATCGCTTGCATCATTTTTACTTCAAATCCGTTCCTTTTCTTCCCCCTCCATGAAGGGACAGACCTCCTAAAGTTTTTTGGTCCGTGAACTTTCCGTTCTTTTCCCTTCTAGGGAGGGCAACAACTTTTTTATAGCATTTTCACGTTCTTTCTGCTATATCACCATGCAACTAGTTTTTTAATCTTTGTTTTGTTTTTTATTATTTGAAAGTGCGGGAAACGTTTCATCTGGAGGAGGGGTGTGTATGTTAACTATGTTTTGACTTTACCCCGCATTGGTTGTTTTCTGCGGCATTGACAGGGTTTTTCCAATGAATTTTAGGTGTCCAAATGGAAGCCTTCTGTTCTGGGTATTGGGTGTAATGAAAAGGGACAAATAAAGCTAGCAGTCGGTTTTAACCCAAGACCATCCGTGGTCCCCTCGTGAGGCGCTGCGCCTTCAATTTTTCATCAAATAAAACTCACGTTTAAATAGCCATACCGAAACCCCGAACAAGCCTGGCCTAAACTAACACTAATTTCAAAATGGTTCCTCGAATGTTTTATGTTTTTGTTTGAAACCCCTTATCCGGGTAAATGAAAGCTTCCTCATAAACCTCTCCTTCTACAATCTTTTCCTCCCTCTTTAAGCAAGGCCCTCTAAATACTGAGAGTAACTTTGCTCTGTTAGCGGTGATATCTATTTTGCTGTTTTGATCCAATAGGCGAATGAACCTACACATACGAAGGGCTTGAATACCGACAGGAGAAATCCTGGCGGTAACTGCTGATCAGGTAAGATGAAGTTTGTTTCCCATCATTCCTTTTTACATGGGGGCCTCTGCTAGCCTACTCCTTCCTCCCCCCTCCGCCATTGCCCTGCTTGTTTTTTTTTCCAAGACTTGTCGACGCTGATCTGTTTGGTGGTCCCCACTTGTTAGTGCTCTTCACCGTCCTTGGCCATCTAGTGAGCGCGTTCCCAGTGGACACCCCCACGATAAACACCAGTTTTTTAGTTTTTTCCTCCCCGGAAAAATTCTACTCTGGTATCTCACCGTGTCGGCACATCCCGTGGTGTTTTCCTGCCGCTTTGTCCCCCCTCCCCTCCCACCTAATTTAGCTATCCTATCTGGGCCTTGCTGCTCTCTCTCACCTGTGCGCACGAGGACCCTGGCCCCCGCGCTCTGATTTTTTTGATAAAGTGAAGGCCCCAAAGAACCCGGTACCAACGTTTCACCTTTGTCCGCCTTTTTATATAAAGACTTCCGTAAACCTGTCAGCTCGTGTTTTTTGTCATATTCTCCTTCCCGGGGTTTTTTTTTACTAGCATCTGGGTCACTCTGAAACTATTTTGAAAAAAAAACACAACCCATGAACAGAGGTGGAACCTGCCCAAACTCCTGAACCGCCAGCTGATGACCGGAAGTTATGCTCTCCAACATGGTGCCTTAAATCCCGCCATAACACGAAATCTTCTTACACTCAAGCGGGAAGGCATCCTTCCTCCTGTTCCCCCCTCGCCTCCAGTGGGATCTTTTTTTCGTAGCCCCTCGACAGCCATCACGCAAATTTTTCCTCAGTGCAATTCACTTAGCCACAGCCTAAGCCCCTCAGCCACTGCTCCCAAGAATTTCCTGAATTCGCGCGTCAACAAGCCGCACTGGTACCTGCATGTTTTCTTTCCCCGCGCGACCATTCCTGGAAAAAATGTGACCCCGCCTCGCCTTTAGCCGGAACCTTTCTACGGCGATGTTGAAACCTGTGGAGGGTTCGTACTACAGTGCCAACTCATTTTCCAGCAGGCTCCCAGGTATTACCAAGCCGACCACAGCAAAATCTCATTGATTGTGAACTCTCTTCGCAGTAAGGCGCTACAATGGGCCCAAGCTTTTCTGGCTTCCCATCCTATCGCTCATCTCCCATATGAGCGCTTCATTGGAGAATTCCGACTCATCTTCGATCAGCCCCGAAAGCAGGAAGAAGCAGTCAGGCGGTTACTAAGTCTCAAACAAGGTAACCGCCCGGTAGGCGACCATCTGATTGATTTCCGCATTTTAGCGGTCGAAGCAGGTTTTGCCTGACCCTGCTCTAAAAGGGATTTTTTATCAGTCACTTAACGAACGTATCAAGAATCATTTATGTTCTCAGCCAGAGGCGGACTCTTTTGAAGACCTAGTCACCGCAGCCCTAAGGTCCGACGTCAGGTTACGAGAACGGTTCGCAGAACAAGAACGTAAGCCTCCGCCATCTCTGGTTAATCCATCTCCCCCTGTGCATGCGGTTCAACCTTCTAGCCGTGAAACTCCTGACAATGTCCCCTATGAACCTATGCAGATCGGTCATTCAAAACTATCCCCCGAGGAACGTGTTAAACGACGGGACAAGCGCTTATGTTTCTATTGTGGCCAAGCCGGTCATATGGTCTCAGATTGCAGCACTCGTTTAAAACTCCTGAACCCCCCGTTAAATGACAGACCCCGGGGGGAAGTTGCTGAACTCATTCACAGTTTCGAGTTTTTATTTGTTCCTGTCAAGCTCAGTCACAAGAATCAGGTTTTCGAACTCAAGGCTCTCATAGACTCTGGGGCTGAACATAGCTTTATTGATCAACGTCTCGTTCAAGAACTCTCTATTTTTTTTCCTTGGTGTAACCTCTCGTATCCTGTTAAAGCTGCGACCCATAGGAGCAAACACTCCCTCGCATTTACTAAGCGTACTGAGCCGTTTTACTCTTCTCACCTCAGGAAATAACCGGGAATACCCTTCAGTTTTTGCATTACTTCATTGTTCTCAGAACCCTGATTAATCCTGGGTTTTTCCTGGCTCAAGCTCATAATCCACACTATTGAGGTGGAGCTTGCCACGTATCGCTTAACTTTGGAGCACCATAATGTTTTGGCTAATTTGTATCTATTCCGCCTTGCCCATTACCAACTGCACCTGATTCAGCTCAAGAAAAGGATACGATTGTCAAAACGTTCCTGCCTGTTATCACGATCTTCATACGGTCTTTAGTAAAGCTAAAGCTAGTTCACTTCCGCCCACCGAGCATTATGATTGCTCCATCGAGCTATTAAACGGTGCCCCCACTTCCCAAGGGGAAAACTATATATCTCTCAGGACCTGAAAAGACTGCCATGGAGAATTATGTTCAGGAAGCTCTGTCTCAAGGTCACATTCCCCCCTCATCATCTCCTGTCGGTGCAGGTTTTTTCTTTGTGGAAAAGAAAGACAAAACTCTACGTCCCTGCATCGATTTCCGTGAATTTAACCTGATCACGGTTAACGACAAATATTCTCTCCCTTTAATCGATTCGGTGTTTGAATCTGTCCAGCAAGCCAAAATCTTTACAAAACTAGATCTTCGTAATGCTTACCACCTCGTGCTTATCCGGGAGGGGGATGAATGGAAGACCGCATTCAACACGCCATTAGGTCATTACGAATATCTTGTTATGCCGTTCGGCCTCACTAATGCCCCCGCAGTATTTCAACGCCTTGTAAATGACGTTCTGCGGGATTTCCTTAACAGATTTGTCTTCGTATATTTGGATGACATCCTCATCTACTCTTCCGATTCCTCCCAGCATAAACATCATGTTCGCCTCGTCCTAGAAAGATTATTGGCTAATCAATTGTTTGTCAAAGCCAAAAAAGTGCGAATTCCATGTTTCCACCGTCCCATTCTTGGGATACATCATCGAAGCAGGCAACATACGTCCGGATTCAGCTAAGATTGAGGCCGTTGCCCAGTGGGAAATACCCCAGACCAAAAAAAAGCTCCAACAGTTTTTGGGTTTCGCAAATTTCTACTGCCGCTTTATCCGTAACTACAGTAGTATAGCAGCGCCTCTCACTCAACTTACCTCCATCAATAAAACTTACTCCTGGAACCCTGCTGCCGATTCCGCATTCAAAAAACTTAAGTCCCTTTTCGTTTCAGTTCCCATCCTCATTCAACCTGATGTCACCAAGCAATTTATCGTTGAGGTGGACGCCTCTGATGCCGGCGTGGGGGCGGTTCTGTCACAACGGGAAGACAACTCTGGGAAGCTCAAACCGTGTGCTCTCTTTTCCCGCAAACTAAGCCCGGCAGAGCAAAACTATGATGTGGGCAACCGTGAGTTATTGGCTATAAAACTAGCCTTGAAAGAATGGCGCCACTGGCTGGAGGGAGCAGAAAAACCATTCATAGTATGGACTGATCATAAGAATCTCGCCTATGTCCGCAGCGCTTAACGCTTAAACTCCCGCCAGGCTAGGTGGTGTTTGTTTTTCGATCGTTTTCACTTTACGATCACTTACCGTCCTGGCAGCCGTAATGTTAGGCCTGACGCTTTGTCCCGCAAATACTCCTCCTCTGATTCCTCCTCTGACTCATCCATTCTTCCTACGTCCCGTTTCATTGAAAGTCTCACCTGGGAGATCGAGAGCAAAGTCCAGCAAGCTCAAGGTGAGATCCCTGCCGGCACCTCCTGTCCTTCTGCTACACTTTATGTCCCTGATTCCCTCAGGTCAGAAGTCATTGCCTGGGGACACACGTCCCGCATCGCCTGCCACGGGGGTGTTTACAGGACCATCCGCCTCCTAAAGCGGCGTTTTTTCTGGCCCTCCCTGGAACGGGATGTCAGGGAATATATCTCAGCCTGCAGTATCTGCGCTCGTTCCAAGGCTTCCAACAGGCCTCCCTCAGGTCATCTTCTGCCTCTATCCACGCCTAGCCGTCCCTGGTCACATATTGCGGTGGATTTTGTTACTGGGCCTCCTCCGTCTCAAGGCCATATGGTAATTATCACAGTCATTGATCGTTTTTCAAAAGCCGCTCAATTCATTCCTCTGCCACAGTTGCCCTCTGCCATGGAAACGACCGATGCCCTCATCCATCACTTTTTCCGACACCATGGGGTACCCAGTGACATCGTGTCCGACCGCGGACCTCAACTCACATCTCAAGTGTGGAAGGCCTTCTGCTCCGCCCTCGGAGCCACAGTTAGCCTTACCTCCGGGTACCACTCTCAGGCCAATGGACAAGCAGAACGGGCTAACCAGGAGCTGGAGGCGGCTCTCAGGTGTCTGGCAGCTCAGAATCAGGAGGACTGGTCAAAATACCTGGTGTGGGTAGAGTATGCCCACAATTCCCATTCGTCCACTGCCACCGGGATATCCCCTTTTGAGGCCTCCTTGGGTTACTCACCCCCTTTGTTTCCTTCCCAGGAATTGGATCTGGCAGTGCCCTCGGTTCAGCTCCACCTCCAGCGATGTCTTGACATCTGGCTGCAGACAAGGGCGGCTCTCCTCCGCACCAAGGAGAGCAACTGCCAGATAGCCAACCGTCATAGGGTGGTGAGTCCCAACTACCAACCTGGCCAGAAGGTTTGGTTATCGGCTCGTAACATTCCTCTACAGGCCTCGTCCCGGAAACTGGCTCCCAAGTTCATTGGACCCTACACCATTGACCGTGTCATAAATCCTGTTTGTGTCAAGCTACGTCTCCCTGCTGCCCTCAAGGTGAATCCCACGTTCCACGTCTCACAGGTCAAGCCAGTCACTGAGAGTCCGCTTTGCCCGCCGTCCGCTTCCCCGCCACCCGCCCGTACCATCGACGGTGCCCCGGCCTTTACGGTCAATAGGATTTTGGATGTCCGGCGCCGTGGGCGGGGGGTGCAGTTCTTGGTGGACTGGGAAGGGTATGGTCCAGAGGAACGTTCATGGATTTCCCGCTCCCTCATTCTGGACCATACCCTCATCGACGACTTTTACCGTGCCCATCCTGACCGTCGTCTTGGACCGCCTGGTGGCGGTCGTTGAGGGGGGGGGTACTGACATGGTCCCCTGCCATGCTCTGTTCCGGACTTGACCAGCTGTCTCCACTTACCCTCATCACCTCCATGGCCTCTTAAGGAGCTCCTTGACCTCCACTCAACGCCAGTTCTTTTTTCCTCCCACGGAAAATTCTATTCTGGATCTCACCTGGGCGCAGTCCCCTGGTTTCATGCTGTCTCACCTATGGAATCCTGCTGCTGCTCTCCTCCAGCCTGCCGCTGCGCCTCTGTTGGAAAGAAGCCAAAGACTCACCTTTCTATATAAAGACTTCTTAACTCACCTTATTGTCCTAGTCTCCTTCTGGGTTACAGCATCTGGGTCACTCTGAACTATTGATAAACCATGACATTTATTTCTTTAAGAAAATCAAGTGTGAGTTAAAAACATGTACAAACAAACAAGTAAACAAGATTGACTGTCAAATCCATTCACATTTTAGTTCCCTAAAGTTCAGCTCACTGTTGTTTTTCCACATCCAAACAGTTCAAAGGAAACATTATTAGAACATTCTAGACACTGTATGGTCACATGTCATTGTTAAATGTAAAGTGTTTCCACTGGAAACACATCAGTTTTTGCTGTCATCACGTGTGTTGTCCATGGTGATGCAGTTTTTTACGTTATGGTGAGGCAAACCGACTGTGTTTTAATCCAAATGGTGAATTCTAATATTGATACAATCGATTTATATAATTTTGAAATAATGTTTTAATGGTATCGGTGGATTCCATTCTGCCTCTGAATCTGTAACTTAGTGTAGTCCCTTATATGTAGTCTCCAATATGAGACAAATGCTGACAAGTCTGACAGATCTTCATGAACAGAAAGGAAGTGTATTTTCTTCATATGGACTCCTAAAACATGGAGAACCCAGCTGAGGGAAAACCGCACTGTTGTGGGGTTTTCTTCTTATAGTTGTAAAACTGTTACAAATATGATTAAGATGAATAAAGCTTAACCTAAATTACAAAAGGGGTTTATTTAAATGTACCACATATATATATGTCAGAAGACTCATAACCCCTGCTGTAGCAGTAAAATATGTCCAACACAAGAGGCCTTCAGCTGTCATCTGTTTACTCAGTTGTTAGACAGGACAAGTTAAAAAATATATCAGAACCTGCATGAGCTTACCTACTATCAAAGTACGTTTAAAATCAAGTATGTCATCTATAGACTGCATCAGGGGTGGTGAACACACAGCTCTTGGCCATTAAGCATGCGGCTCTTTGCGTCTCATTGTGTTTTCAGTATACAGTGCCTCATTTCATAGTTTTTTCCCTCTTAAACCACACTCAAATCCATCAGAGGGTATTAAAAAATAATAAAGAATAATAACAGTAATTTGGTAGTGTGTTTTGACGCTGCTCCCGACACGTAAGTGACCACCAATCATTTGCGCTGGTTACGCCCAATGCCGGAAAACATAACTAAAGATTTGATGTGCGTGCAGACTGTTACCCTCATGGTCATTCATTCATTCATTCATTCATTCATTTTCTTATCCGTTTTTTCCCTTTCGGGGTCACGGGGCTGCTGGAGCCTATCCCGGCCACTCATGAGCGAAGGCAGTGGACAACCTGAACAGGTCGCTAGTCTGTTGCAGGGAAGAATTTCAACAATCATACACCCATTCACTCTCACACTCACACCTAGGGACAATTTAGAGTTGCCAATTAACCTATGAAGCATGTTTTTGGACAGTGGGAGGAAGCCGGAGATCCCGGAGAAAACCCACGCATACACGGGGAGAACATGCAAACTCCACACAGACTCCACACCTCCACACCTCATGGTCAAAATACTGAAATTCAGAGTATAATGATAAACACAGGACGTTTCTGGAAGAACGGGAAGATTCTTATCATTTTACTGAATGGAATGGCGTCACTATGTTTGATATTATGCGCTTTTGGAAGCAGTAAAATTATTCATGGCAGAAAAGAACAAATCGTATCACAGGAAAAATTAAAAACTCTTCCTGATCTGACACAAATTGTCTCCTTTATTAACAAGTTGAAGCTTTTCAAAGTGCTCATTCAAAACGGCAATCTGTCCCACCTACCTTCTTTGTGGAGCTCACAGCAGAAGGCTGCAATCCAAATGATTAAAGTGAAGAACGTGACGCTGCTTGCTGGGCGGAAACTACTACTACTACTTTGAGGTTTGAGGAACTGCAGCAGAATCGATCACAGATCACTTTTCTCACCAACCCTTTAATACAGAGACTGACTGCCTGAGATCCCTGCTTGTCACTGATGAGGCAGCGAGAGAACTGGAGATGATTGAGCTGAAATCTCTTTGAAAGAAGGTCCTGTTACGCTTTTGGGGAACGGAAAAATACCCGTGTGTAAAAGAGAGATTCTCAAGCTGCTGTTGATGTTCTCATCAGTCCCTGCCAGTCCCTGTTTATGACCTTGAAACACGTAAAATCAAGGTATCGGTCCGTTCTGATCGACACTCACGTAAAGGACTGATCAGAGGGGCTACAACTGAATATAAACCGGATCTGCAGAGGATTACTAGAAACAAGAGATGCCAGAAATCCCCCTGAGATCATCATCCCATCACTCCAGCAAGGTGTGTTTATTGTGAATATGAATGACTCAGACACCAGAAGGATGCTCTGTCCAGATGTTTGTGTATTTGTTGGTGTAAGGGTCATAGAAAGAGGAATGTTGAGTTACAAAGAATTATCAGCTAAATATTGTTGGATGAATAGTGATATATTTTGTTTTCATAATCATAAATCTGACTTCAGAGGAGTCAGTGCCTCTCCAGCATCAACCTCACCGCCTGTCACTGATTAGTTGTGTGCATCAGAGAGAGGCAGAGAAAAGAGTGAGATAGAGAGAGAGAGAGTGTGTGTGTGTGGAGGGGGTCTCTGACCTCCAGGGTAGTCTCTGTGTTAACTCTGGCTAAGCTGCATTAATGTCTGTACTGGGGGTGGACACTTTCCTTGAAATAAACACAAGTGCAATACTTGCTGTTGTATTGTAGGGAGAGGAGTGTGTTATGGGAAAGTAATACGGCTTTAATTGTGTGTTTGTGTGTGCGCATCTTGGCAGTTCAGTGTGTGGTGTGGCTCTTTGACTCTCACAGTTAAAAACTTCGGCTCTTGGTATAAAACTTGTTCGCCACCCCTGGTGGTCTTATTTAAAAAGTTATTTAACAATTAGGATTGTTTGAATATTTATTTGAACAACAAATCTTGTGGTTTTCATACCTTGAGGTTGGTAGCGAGGGTTGAGCACAGCAGGCAGACAGAACCTCAGCGCCCCATCAGCCTCCACAGCCAGCTCAATGACATACTGCAGCCTGATGGAGGCGCTCTCCCCTGGAGGCAGACTGCCCACACTCAGAGAGAAGATATCAGGACTCTGCTCACTCTCCTCCAACAGGAAGGCCTGCTGCCCTGAGCTCAGTGCATCGTCGTACTCCTCCCGAGCCTGCAGCAACCGTCAAACATGTCAGTGATGTTCACTGATCTGCAGCTGCTTTACAGAGACGGAAGCTTTCTGTCCACATCACCTGCTGCTTCTCCTTCAGCTCAGCTACAATGTGTGTCTGTCCAATGTCAGCACTGAAATGACACACAGCAGCATCTCCAGGCAGAGGGAAGACAAAAAGCGCCTCTATAGGTTTGTCCTCCTTGTTCTGGTAGTTCAGAGTGGAGATGACTGTAGCCACATGGTCCTTCACCTGCAGCTCCACCTCCACGCTCTTCAGAGGAACTGAGACGGCACATCAACAGACAGAGACACAGAGAGTGCAGAGATATTGCAGTTTAATCAAGACTAAAGATGTTCTGTGTTTAATATTCCAACAAGAGAAAGAATCCAGCAAATCGAATTAGTTAACTTTCATTTATTTGTCCAATTGAAAAGTCCACTAAATACTTCAATGTAAATGTATTCCATCTTCCTTTATTGACATCTTTTAGTCCACCAGTTGCTGCTGTAGCTCTACTGAATCTTTCCTCATATAGTGAATGTGTTGCATACTGACCATAAACCATAAACACAGTTTTTCTAACCTTCTACTAGCAGACTTAAACTGATTTGTGCTTTGAAGGAGAAGTGTTTTAGTGCTTTAGAGAACGTGACTCCAGAAAGATGACTAAATAAATAACTGAAATCAGGTCATTTAGTCTGTTAACAGGTCTGTACCTGGGTTCTTCTGGGCAGTAAGCAGACCACAACCATTCATCTTTGTGTCTGTTCCACCAGAGAACTAGACAAACAGGACAAATAAAGAAATATTTATTTAATGTTAGTAACAGACTCATTTCAGACTTTGATTTACAATCAACTTTCTTTTTATCAAACTACATTTGTCAGTGATTTATTCCTAAAAGGTTAATATGTTTTTGAGATTTTAAAAATCTTTACTGATAAAATATAAAAACAGACAAACCAGAAAAGTGTTTACCTGTGAAATGTTCCTGCAGCTGAGTGATCAGTCAGATCAGAACTGTACTTCTGAAGCAGGATCTGTCTACAGTACTTCCTCATACGGTCAGAGTTTGCTTGCTTTTACCACCAAGCTGCCCCAAAGGGGTGGAGTTTCCAATTTCCCCCAGTTTTGAATAGTTGATTTACAGTAAAAGTATGAGGATTCTTTAAGTCTGAAAAAACAACTTGTAAAGGGGCTACAACTGCCAAATACTAATTTAAGTCATGATTAATCTTTCATATTTAAAGACTTGAATTGATTTGTTGTTTCCAAAATAAAAGGTTTCATTTGTTGATTTAACTTACGCTGAGAGCATGCTCCTTTGAGGCCTATGGGGGAAAAGACACACACCCACACAAAAGATAAATGTAAACATTTCATATTCATTTGTGAAATATAAGCTTTTTAATTGATAAAGATTTTTGGTACAAAAACTGCCATTTTTTAAGAAGCAACAATCATCAAATATTGTTCAGAAGTTATAATCAGGGAATACATTTCTTTACAAAATCAAAGGAAATAGAAGATACATTTGCAAAATGCTATAAAAATCTTTACCAAGATGTTGATACTTGTCCCGATGAATCTACTGTAGCACAATATTTACAAAATATAAATGTCCCTGAACTATCTGATGCAGTAGCCAAAGAGTTCAAGACTGGGAAGTTATCGTATCCCTGAAAAACAACAAATGCCCTGGACCAGACGGCTTCATTAATGAATTTGATAAATTCTTTAAAGTAAGATGGGGCCAAGCAAAACTCTTGCTACTGTCATCAGCCTAATAATACCTCAAGCTAGTCAAATACTGGCATGTTTAGATTTCATTTTTTCTGTTTTAGGTGAGGAGTATTGTGTTAATTCAACTTCTTGTGTGTGGGTGTGTGTATGTGTGTGTTTGATTGTACTTACTGTATTTAGGTTGATTATAGAGGAAACAACTGTGTATAATGCTCTGTTGCAAAAAGTTTGAGTAAAATATAAGTAAAAAAAAAACTTTTTAGTTTTATTTCTGAGTAGTTTGTATTGTTCTAGGTGTTTTGTTTTACATGTTTGAAATAAATCTAAATCCAATGTAATGTTTTTTCAGCATGAGGAGTTATGGATAACAGGATGATAACATTGTATGTGAACTGTCTAGGTCGGTTGGAGATGCAGGGCTGATTGTAAATGTGTTTAAGAGGCTGAAGTATCTCTATTCCTCCTAAACTAACTTGCGTAACTCGCCACTTCCTTCACACTCTCACAACCCACCTGTGAGAACAGTTCCCACAACCTACTTGTGAGAAGTGTTCTGCACAGTTGGTGGAGGTTTCATTTTGGATTGCCAGCTTGTTTTTGTGGTTAGAATGTTGCTGTGGGGGAAAACATTGTGCAAGCCCTGTCTTATAGAAAAAAATGTGCGTGACAAACAGTTACTTTTGTTTTCTTATGAAAGTGTGAACATGAAAAGATCTACAAGCACCACTTGATCTTTAATGTACAGAAAGTGGGCAAACCATTAAACCTTTGTTGCTTTTCTGTAAAAAAAAAAAGACAATCCAGCGTGGAAACTTGTGTAACATTTATATTTTACTGAGCATATTGACAATTCTGCCCTAAGTTGCTCTTACATGGAGTCAAACATAGACTCCACTTGTCAGGTTTTATTTATTATATCTATTTAGCTCTTTTGTAAAATTCCAGGATTGTGCCAACTCATTTACTATAAAGGAACCTATGAGCACAGAGTAGAAAACAAATTTTACATCTGCTCCATGCACAGGAAACAAACAAAACAGACAAGCAAGTCTCACCTTTGCAGTTTGTGTTTTTTTTTTGTGAGACAGGAATCTCATATTGGTTTAATTGGCTGAAACTTGCCAAGAGATGTGAGAACAAAACAGGTGACAGGAAAAATAAAGTTTGCACATAAATTAACTCTGCAGTTTCTCTACCTTCTTCTTCCAATGACCTGGAAAAATAAGTAAATGTGCTGTAGACCAACTTACCAGTGGAAAGGAGTTTCCTTTTTGTTTAAGCCCCTTTGTAAAAAAAGAAAAAAAAACACATCAAAATGTCTGTCATTTCAGTAGGTTCACGGTTACATATCCAGCTACAAGAGGAAAGTCTTTTATCAATAAAACTCAGATAAAAAGAAGCAACACCTAAAAAAAACTGGATAAAAATGTTTACTGTTGCTATATATTTAATTTAAAAGGAAAAAGTCAATTAACAAAATTTGTGAATTTAAGACCTTTGATAAGTCCCTGTTTTCCTTCCTAAAGTTGGCTTTTAGGAAAGATAGATCATCTTTTATTTGTTTCCTAAAATGTATATAAATAACCAATGAGATATTTGTAGAATGCATTGGCAGACATGTAAACAAATTTCAAAGGGTAAATGCACAAATGCTAATTCATAACTTTAATATTAAAAGATCTTTAAAATTATTTTCTTTAGCCATTTAGAGTAAACTATATCCATACATATGATTATATATTACCCTGGCACACTACAGAACAAATTATTTATGAAACAAGAGTTAGTTTCGAGAACTCTTTTTCAACCTGGAGACAACTTGTTTTCTGAGGCATCCTGCTGAGGTCAACCGTGAGGTCTGGGTGCAGGTCTGTCCGGGGGGCATCGGTGGAAGTCTCTGATCAGGGAAGGGTCAAGGATGTCGTTGGCGGCAACCCAGAAGCGTTCCTCTGGGCTGTACCCCTCCCAATCCACCAGATATTAAAGCCGACCCCCTCGGCATCAGGAGTCTAGGATCTCCCTGACGAGATAGGCCGCCTCACCATCCACCATCAAAGGAGGTTCCCCGACGTCAGAAGGCTCAGACCGCAACCCCCCATCAGGAGGTCCACTGGCGGGCTTCAGCACCACTTGTCCATTGTACTGAGGGTTGTAGCTGGAGGTGAGACTCTTGTTGCTGCTCAGACCCTTGGACATTTCACCCAACACTCGCAAGGTGAACTGAGGCCCACAGCCTGACACTATGTTCCCCGAGAGATCGTAGTGCCAGAACACGTGAGTGATCAGTTGTTCCGCTGTTTCTAGAGCTGTGGGCAGCTTAACCCTTGTGCTATCCTAGGCATTGGGAGAGGGGTCATCTAGACCTAAACATAACAGGGTATTATTTGAGCTTCTTCATCCACTAAATCATCTTCAAATGGACACGCCATGCTGCTTCACCTCTCTGTAAACAAACTAACCTTCAACTAAACCTGCTCCAGACCAGGTTATGTTCAGGGCATAAGTTACTAGGGACATACCTCTGTTTTTGAAACCAAAAGCTGAGGCTATCCGCTTCCTTGGCCTCAAACTTACTGTGGTAACTAGCATAACCTGCTTTTTGAAATACCCCCCAGAAGTTCTGCCAGAGTGGTTCTTGGATAATTCTTTTTTGGACTCTTCAGACAGGAATCTTATACCTGATTATAACCATATTGTGAATTTACTGGGGGTATAAGGATAAATTTGATATCTATTCCAACCACATCGATCTGTCTAAGGCAAGTTTTTATTCAAATCGCATCAAATCAACCAGTACCATTAAAAATTTTTTTTAAATTTTGATCAATTGATCAATCCAAATGGTTCCTTCCATTAGTTACAGTAGGTTTATTTACTTTAACATAAGAACAAGTGTCATCACAGGAGGCAAAACCATCCATCCATTCATCCTTCCAGTTCAATGTTTTAAAACACTTTGAATTTAGCAAAGTCAGGTGACCAACCAGTGTGCTAGAATGTTCTAACAATGTTGCCTTTGGATTATAAACAACAGTGGGCTGAACTTTAGGAAACTAAAATGTGAATGGATTTGACGTCAATTCTTGTTTACTTGTTTGTTTGAACACATATTTAATTTACACTTGATGATCTTGAAGAAATCCCAGGAATGTGGAAAACTTTACTGTTCAGTTCCAGGAATTTCTCTCTGAGTCACACTGGTGGAAGTTTGGATAAAGATGTTCTGGATCAATTTTGCTGACCATAAGTTATTATATGAATCAAATTGTTGTTAATATAATTCATTACACCCTTATAGACTTATAGCAGCTGATATCAGTTGTACTGAAAGGAAGCACAGTTTTTCTCTCAATACTGACAGATTTCAGATTTCAATCTTGGTCCTTTTGCTATTTTGCACCTTCTCATCTTCATGTCTCTATACTTACTACCTGTGTCATTTTTTATTTATTATGATTCAACTTAAATGTTCTTATTTCTTTGTATGAATTCAATATGTGGTTTGATGGTGAAAATTGTGTCACTAGGCCACTTAGAAATCCCCTCACTGATAAAATTGTCACGGTGCCTGTCAGTTCACCTCCCCCTCCCCTGCTCTGCTGATTGAACCCAGCTGACCTTCATCTCCTCATCATCTTGCCGGCCTTCTTAAGGGAGCTCCGCACCAGTATCCAGTGCCAGTTCGTTATACTCACTCCAGTGTTTATGTCTGGCCTTTTAGTCTTTGCTAAAGTTACCAAGTTCATGCCACTTACCACGTCTTGTACTCACCTTCAGGTTCCTTCCATTGGTCACGCTGGTTCCTCGCTCCACGGGTAACGGCTGGGTTCGCCGTCCTCGGCGCTCACGCCTCGCTCCAAGCTGGTTCCGCTGTCCTCAGCGCCTCACTCCTTCCTCGCCTTCATCAGCCCAAGGGACATCAGGATCATTCCACGGAAGAAATAACTTCCACGTTCTCCCAGAAACTTTATTTACCATTGGTAAAATAAACCATTTCAAGTACTTCCTTGTTGCCTTGTTGTGAATTACTTCCGGGTTTCAGCATCTGGGTCTGCTACGTCTACGACGTCATGACAAAAATGTTGATGTGATGAACTTATTTACTTTGCTGTAAAAACAAGTCTCTTTATATATATACAGCGGGGAAAATAACTATTGAACACGTCAACATTTCTCTCAAAAAACATATTTCTAATCGAGCTATTGACACGAAATTTTCACCAGATGTCGGCATCAACCCAATGCACACATAGAAAGAAATCCAAACATTTATGTCCATAAATGAAGTTATGTGTAATAAAGTGAAATGGCACAGGGAATAAGTATTGAACACGCTTACTGAAATTTATTTAATACTTAGTGCAAAAACCTTTGTTGGTGATTACAGCCTCAAGACGCCTCCTGTATGGAGAAACCAGTGGAATACATTGCTCAGGTGTGATTTTGGCCCATTCATCCACACAAACTGCCTTCAAATCTTCAAGGTTCCGGGGGTCTCTTCTGTAAACCCGGATCTTCAGTTCTTTCCAAAGATTTTCAATTGGATTCAAGTCTGGTGATTGACCGGGCCATTCTAGCAGCTTTCTTTCATTTTCTTCAACCAGTTGAGTGTTACCTTGGTTGTGTGCTTGGGATTGTTGTCTTGCTGAAAGATCCACCCTCTTTTCATATTCAGCAGCCTGGCAGATGACAGCAGATTCTGATCAAGAATGTCTCCATACATTTCTCCAGTCATTATTCCTTCAATGATATGAAGTCTACCAGTACCACATGCTGAAAAACAGCCCCACGCCATGATGCTCCCACCTCCAAACTTGACTGTTGGTATGGTGTTTTGGGGTGATGTGCGGTGCCATTTTTCCTCCAAACACGTTGTGTCTTATGACATCCGAAGAGTTCAATTTTGGTCTCATCTGACCAGAGTATCTTCTCCCAGAATGTCATGGGTTTATCCAAATGTTGTGTCGCAAACTCCAAACGAGCTTCAACGTGCTTTCTCTTCAAAAATGGAGTCTTGCGTGGTGTGCGTGCATGGAGGCCATGGCGGTTGAGTGCATTACTTACTGTTTTCTTTGAAACAACGGTACCTGCTGATTCCAGGTCTTTCTGAAGCTCTCCACGAGTGGTCCTGGGCAAAAAAAAAAGGCTTTGCTGGGCTAAAAAGACTTTTCTCTGCAGCTCCTATCCTGACTCAGACCGGCACCTCTAAACAATTCATTGTGGAGGTAGATGCATCTGAGTCTGGAGTGGGGGCAGTTTTGTCTCAGAAGGCGTCTGATAACAAAGTCCCTCCCTGCATGTTTTTCTCCTGCAAGTTCACTCCTGCAGAGAGAAAGTACCACATAGGGAACAGAGACCTGCTGGCTGTAAAGTTAGTCCTGGAGGAGTGGCGTCACTGGTTGGAGGGGGCTGATCATAAAAACCTGGAATACATTTGAGCAGTCAAAAGACTTAACCCACGCCAGGCCAGTTGGGCCCTGTTTTTTGACAGGTTCAATTTCTCCATGTCCTACCGGCTGGGTAGTAAAAACTGTAGGTTTCTACAGCCGCAGCCACCGCATCTGGTGCTGGGAGCATCTCGATGGGCCTTGGAGCGCAGGGTCAAAGCTTCAGTCCCTGATGTGGCTACCATCCCTACTGGATGTCCTGCTAACTGCCTGTATGTTCCTTTCTCTCTTCGCCCAGCAGTCCTCAAGTGGGGGCACTCCTCTCGGTTGGCTTGCCATCCTGGAGTGACAAGGACTGCGTTCCTAGTGTCCCAGCGGTTTTGGTGGCCCACAGTGTCCTCAGATATTCGGACTTTCGTGTCCTCATGTCCTATATGTGCCAGCGTCAAGGTACCCAGAAAACCACACGCCGGTTTCCTGCAACCTCTCTATGGACTTCATTACTGGGTTACCCAACTCTAAGGGTAATGTAGTCATCCTTACCATCATTGACAGGTTGTCCAAACTGGTCCATGCTGTGCCTCTGCAGAAGTTGCCATCAGCCAATGAGTTAGCCGATATTGTCTCCAAGCATGTGTTTTGTTTACATGGCCTTCCGCAGAACATTACTTCTGATCGAGGACTGCAGTTTGTTGCAGCCTTCTGAAGAGAATTTAGCAAGCTCCAAGGTATCAAGATCAGCCTAAGTTCAGGTTTCCACCCCCAAACCAATGGCCAGGTAGAGCGTTGCAACCAGGACTTGGAAACAACTTTACGAGCCATGTGTGCCAAGAACCAAAGCACTTGGTCTTCTCAGCTGCCCTGGGCTGAGTATTCCCACAACACCCTCCAAAATTCCTCTGGTTTGTCCCCTTTTCAAGTAGCCTACGGTTATCAGCCACCTCTTTTCCCTCACCAGGAACAATCAGCTTCAACCACTGGTCCCGCTGCTTTTGTGAGGCGTTGCCGACGTACATGGAGCAGATACCATCCCCAACTTCTGCAGAATTAGGAACGGTTCACTGCAGTGGCTAACCATCACAGATCGGCTGCTCCTGAATAAAAGGTGGGGGACAGAGTTTGGCTTTCTTCATCCGATGTGCCTCTGAAAGGGGAGCTCGGAAATTGCATCCCCAGTATATTTGTCCTTTCACTATCACCTGGATCATTAACCCTGTGGCAGTCAAACTGGACCTTCCAAGCAGCTTGCGGATCCACCCAGTCTTCCACGTGAGCAAGCTAAAACCTGTGAAAGACAGTCCCCTCCACTTCACTGTCCCATCTCCTCCAGCCCCCCGTTTTGTGGATGGGGGACCAGTCTATACTATCAGCTGTCCTCTCGCTTCTAGAAGGGTTGGGCGAGGAGTCCAATACCTCATAGATTGGGAGGGATACGGTCCTGCCGATCGACAGTGGGTTCCGGGCCGTCATATTCTGGACCCGGATCTAATCGATCGCTTTCACCTGGACCATCCTGACCAGCCTTGTCGTCCATCTAGGAGCCGGACTTAGTGAGGGGGGGTTATGTTATGGTTGCCCTCTAGTGGTGTTTCTTTTTGTTACTTCTCTGGCAGGTTTTCTGTGGTCCCTCACTAATTGATCATAGCTGCCTGTAATCATGTTGCTCCCTATTTAAGTTCTGTTCTCTCTGTGTTTTGTGTTGGAGTGTCTTCTCTGTTTGGATCCTGTTTGGTTCAAGTAAATGTTTAAAACTCAATGGATTTGTTTGAGTCTTCCTGCTTCTGGGTTTATTCTATCTGACCACCCGTAACAAATTTAAAGCATTGCAGTCAAAGCAATAAAGAATTCACAGTGATTTATCAAACTCATTACAGAAATGATTAAATATCTAAAATATACTTTGTATTTCATCAAAGTTGTTGTGCTTTTTATGTTCATTTGAGCTTGTATGGTGATTTTTCTTGAAGTTACAAACCCTGAAGAAGTCTTGCACCGTTACCAAACTCTGCTGAAGGAATTTCGATGGACAAAAAAGCACGACCCTCACATGTCACCCTTGTAATATAGACGAAAATACAATAGATTTGACTTCAACCATTGCAGAAATAACTTTAGCTGGAAAAGGTGAGGATCTGGGGCCATTTCCTGTTTTCATGGTGGGAAACAAACTCATGGACTATGGAAAGGAATGTGAATCATTCCTGGAACAACACAAGACTTTGGAGGAAAAGATAAATAATATTTAAAATATCTGTTCTTTGGAATGCTCCTTTTTACTGTTTTGTTGTGAACTTAAAACAAATTTCACTGTGATGACTCTTTGTATGCTGCAGAAGTGTATCATATTAAAGATTGTTGTTTTCACTGCTGTCTTGTTTCTCTTTAAATTTCCCACATGTTACAAGAAGTAATCAGGCCAGAATATGTTTTTACAATGCAGGTACTTTATCAAAAAACTAGTATTGTCTTATTTGGTAAGGTCAGAAGACTATGTGTGTATGTACACTGGACAGTAAGATAATAATAAGATAATAAATCTCAGCCCTCCTCTGTCCCTTCTGGTGTCCCCCAAGGTTCTGTCCTTGGTCCTCTTCTTTTCATTACTTATCTTCTTCCCCTTGGCAAGATCTTCCGTAAATTTAATGTTAATTTTCACTGTTTTGCCGATGACACCCAGCTCTATGTATCCAGCAAACCTGACTCCTCTCTTCCACCCTCCTCTCTCCACTCCTGTCTATCTAAAAATTCAAAAACTGGTTCACCTTAAACCTTCTCAAACTCAATAGCGATAAAACTGAGCTACTTCTAGTAGGTTCAAAATTCACCCTCTCCAAAGCCACAAGTATAACTCTTTCCATTGATTCATCCCCTTCTCCCCCTCCCCTCAGGTAAAGAGTCTGGGTGTCATCCTAGATAGCTCCTTATCTTTTCAGTCACACATCAATAACATTACTCGGTCAGCCCATTTCCATCTACGCAACATTAATCGTCTACGCCTCTCCCTCACTGTCCCCTCTGCTTCTATCCTGGTCCACAGTCTGGTCACTTCCCGTTTAGATTATTGTAATTCTCTCCTCTTTGGTCTCCCACAAAAAACCCTCAATAAGCTTCAACTGGTCCAGAACTCAGCGGCCCGCATCATCTCCAGAACCCCCTCCTTCAGTCACATCACTCCAGTTCTCCACCAGCTGCACTGGCTTCCCATAACCTCCAGGATCCAATTCAAACTCCTCCTGTTCACCTTTAAGGCCCTCCATAACCTGGCTCCTCCTTATCTCTCCGACCTCCTTCATATAAAAACCTCCTCTCGTTCTCTTCGGTCATCCTCCTCTGTTCAGCTCTCTGTCCCTCCGGCCCGACTCGTCACCATGGGAACAAGAGCCTTCAGCTGCTCTGCTCCCAAACTCTGGAATTCCCTCCTGACCTCCGTAACATAGACTCCCTACCAACATTCAGATCTAAACTCAAAACCTATCTGTTTATTTCTGCCTTTCCATCCTGATTCACTTTTTATTTTATCTATTATTTTTATTGTGCTTTTAATGTCTATTTTTAACCTTTGTTTTGTAAAGTGTCCTTGGGCTTTTTGAAAGGCGCTTTAAATAAAATGGATAATTTTTATTATTATTATTATTATTAATACGTGAACATACGCCTCATTTACTACTGAAAGTACCATGTAGTTGAGTGGAAATAGTCCAGTTTTATTGTGCTTAAGGGGTAGTTTCTGTGTAACTACTATCTCCTTTTGAATGGTAAGTGCCACAAAACACCCTATAACTTAACATGTATAATTCACATACAATAAATAGAACTTCCTGTGTACATACTCTTTTCTCATTAATAGAAAGTACCATGAAAAACACAATGTGGTACCACATAAGTACTATATAATTACCCATCTTACATGTGGTGAGTACCACAAAAGACACATTTTTACAACATGTAAATACCCAGTAAGTATATCATAAATACCCAGTAGGTACCACATAAGTATGAACCAAATAGTACCACATAAATACACATTAACTACCATCTAAGTACACAGGAAGTACCATAAAAAGGACCATGTAAATATCCTGTAAGTACTGCACTGTAAAATAAAGTGCTACCAGCAAAAGGGCCAACAAGTGCTAAGCATCCCTGGGAACTCCTTCAAGACTGTTGGAAGAAATTTTCAGGTGACTACCTCTCTCATCAAGACAATGCCAAGAGTGTGCACAGCAGTAATCAAAGCAAAAGGTGGCTACTATGAAGAATCTAGGACAGGGGTGGCGAACACGCGGCTCGCGAGCCGCATGCGGCTCTTGGCCAATGAGCGTGCGGCTCTTTGAGTCTCATCATATTTTCTATATACTTTGCCTCATTTCATATTTTTGTCCCTCTTAAACCACACTCAAACCATCAGGGGGTATTAAAAATAAATAATAAATAATAATAAAAGTGATTTGGCAGTGTGTGTGTGTGTGTTTGATGATGCTCCTGACACATACGTGACCACCAATCATCTGCGCGGGTTACGCCAACTATCGGAACACATAGATATAGATTTGATGTGCGTGCAGACTGTTACCATCATGGTCAAAATGGTGAAATTCAGAGTATATGATAAACACAGGACGTTTCTGGAAGAACGGGAAGATTCTTACTTTTTACTGAACAGAATGGAAAGTCACGATGTTTCTCATTATGAGCTTCTGGAAGCAGTAACATTGGTCATGGCAGAAAAGAACAAAATGTATCCCGGAGAAAATGAAAAACTCTTCCTGATCATCTGACACAAATTGTCTCCTTTATTAACAAGTTGAAGCTTTTCAAAGTCCACATTCAAAACAACAATCTGTCCCCCGTTCCTTCTTTGCGCAGCTCACAGCAGAAGCTTCAATCAGAATGAATGAAGCGCAGAACGTGACGCTGTTTGCGCAACTGAACGGAAACGACCGCAGATCACTTTTCTCATGGATCCTTTAATGCAGAGACTGACTGATGAGATCCCCGCTGGTCACTGATGAGGCAGCGAGAGAACCAGAGATAAATGAGCAGAAATCTCTGTGAAAGAAGCCCTGTTATAATTAGGAGAACAGACATCGGTCCGTTCTGACCGACACTCACGTGAAGGAGCTGATCAGTGTTGCCAGATAGTGACACAGTTTTAAAGCCCAAAAGTCATGAGAAAACTGCCAGACCCAGCGAAAAACCGCCCAATCCACCCACCCCGCACACACATGTATAGTGTGGGGATCTGGGGGTTAGCCCCGTCTTCAGCCCCTAAGAGTCATGGGAAGTGGGGAATTTTCAGTGTAAAACCGTGAGCCAGGTAGCTGTTAGCTGAATTGACCTGCAGGCCGTTTGGCTGAATGAGTTTGAAATGAAGTTACCGAGTTCCCAACTATGAGCAGGAAGGAGAGGCGTGAATAACGCAGCCAGTTAGATTTAAACTCAGCACTTGTTGGATTACTACTCCTAAGTACGAACTGACTCATTGCAATGTTTTAATATTAAATAGATTATTTGCTTCTGATTCAAATGTCAGTCATTCAATTTTAACTTTAAAAACATATAAAAGCAAGATGTTCTAATGAAGGTCAAAATTAATTCAAGTTGCACACAACTGAAATGTAATGTATTTAATGTGTTTATTGTGAAAATGAATGACTCAGACACCAGAAGGATGCTCTGTCCAGATGTTTGTGTATTTGTTGGTGTGAGGGTCATTAAAAGAGGAATGTTGAGTTACAAAGAATTACCAGTTAAATACTGATGGATAAATGGTGAAAATATTCAGTTTTATCATCATAAATCTGACTTCAGAGAAGTCAGTGCCTCTCCAGCATCAACCTCACTGCACATCACTGAGTAGTTGTGTGTGTCAGAGAGAGGCAAACAAAAGAGTGAGATAAAGAGAGAGAGTGTGTGTGTGTGTGTGAGAGAGAGATGAGAGAGAGTGTGTGTGTGTGGAGGGGGTCTCTGTGTTAACTCTGGTTTAGCGGCATTGATGTGTGTATTGAGGGTGGACACTTTCCTTGAAATAAACACAAGTACAATACTTGCTGTTCTGTTGTAGGGAGAGGAGTGTGTTATGGAAAGTAATACGGCTTTAATTGTGTGTTTGTGTGTGTACGTTTTGGCAGGTCAGTGTGTGGTGTGACTCTCACAGTGAAAAAATTCGGCTCTTGGTGTCAAACTTGTTCGCCACCCCTGACCTAGGATATGACATATTTTCAGTTGTTTCACACTTTTTTATTTACATAATTCCACATAAGTTAATTCACAGTTTTGATGCCTTCAGTGTAAATTTTTAAGCGTTACTAGTTGTACTTTTGGAATTACTAGTTTGGCTTAAAACAGCCTGATATTAATGTTATTGATTTGATGTTGAAAAGGCCTGCCATAGCTGCCGGCTGTCTGTAACATTTGTGGTATCCACCAGTCTAGGGATAAGAAACGCTCATTCGATTTAGCTTTGAAATTTCCTGTTGTGGCGTACGCCATAAAACATCCTGGTGAGAAATCTGCACCACATTTATGGTGGATCCTAAATGTGTCCAAGGCATAAGCAGATGGGTGATATTGAGAAGACGGCTGCAGAAAGAAGAGCAAATACTTTCTTTGCAGCTCCACCAGGAAATTAACCAATTAGAAGAACTGCTTTGAACATAGATTATTGAGGTGTAGCCAGGATATATAAAAGGATAAACTATAAAATACATGCCACATAGCATTACAATAAATGAAAACACTAGATCATAATTAGTAAATAGGTTAAAAGCTTTGAATTCATTTATTCTTGTTTCGTTACCAAATATCATAATGTATTTTTTCTTTATCAAAACTAATTTATTGTTTATTAAAAAGGTTTATGATTGAAATGTAAATTACGTCATCATTTCATCATCATTTCTTCATGTACAGACTGAGATGGTTCGGACATGTCCATACAACGAGCAAGGCATGATGGGACTGTGACATGATTAGCTGTGGAAAAGTCGTCTACTTGAGATGTTAACTGCGATGTGCAATAAACCTCGATGAATTGATGCCTATCAGATGCATAATGCATAAATATAGCTGTAAACATGGAAATAGCCATGGTTTAGAGATCTAATAGATGTGTCTGATGGTGGGAAGTGGAAAACAAAAGTTAGATGCTGAACTACAAGTTTTCCTATAATATTTCATTAAATATCATCTTGGCAACATTTTTGGTCGATACAAGTATATTTCTGAATCAAATATTGAAGTAATTCACTAAATTGATTTTTTTCTACATCCCTGAAAAGTATTCATACTTTTTTTCACTCCAAAGAAAATTGTGTCAAACCTTAAATAAAACCATCAGTTGTAGACTAAATGATATGACGATTTTATCGTGTTTCGGGCAGATACTCATAGCAGTGTTTACAGCTAATACCCTAGGGCGGTTCAGTCAATTAACTCACCTGCTCAGCATCCTATTTAAGCCAGGTGCGCAGGTGTTCATTCTCTTCTTACCTTCAGCGCTCATTCTTCGCCCCACCCTCCTCCATCTGTGGGCTCCGTAAAGGGGGTTTTGTTACCCGAAATGTTTATGGAAATCTCTCATGGAATTGAACGGAGCCTTATGCCAAACCAAAAGATGTGAACACCAACTAAAGTATGTGGAAAATGTCAAATAAATATTTTTACTGCAAGAGTTGTCTGACTGAAACATTACAAATGCCAGAGAATCACCATATGGCAATATGACAAAACTAATAGAGGTTCTAAACTTTACTATTGCAAATTTAGCAAAGTGTAATATAAGTTGAAAAAAAATAATCTTCTGAAATTGAAACTTCAGTTTCTTCTTCAGAGCTTCAGAGCTTTTTTCTTCACTCTGCAATGCAGCAGTGCATTTGCAGCATCAACACAGTCCTTCACACACGGAGCTGAAAGACAAGACATGTAAAAAAAACACTATTCTTAAACAGCAGATTATGTTTATCATCATACACCTAAAAATCAGTCCAGATATTGCCCAAACTGCCGATTCTGTGTATATCTTGATAACTTTATTAACTGTTTTTGTTAAAAGTACTTTCACATTCTACACATATTACCGTTCTGAGCTTGGACCCATGAAGCAGCCTTCACAGCCAGAAGCTCCCATTCATCCTTTGCATCCATCTTGAATCCATGAAGCCAGATCAGAGCCAGAATGGTGGCCCACACCTCACTGCTGACCTTTTCAACCAAATCAAGCCAAATGTGAAGAAACACAAAGAAAATATAAGAAGAAACAGTCTAGCTAACATTTTAAAGTGTTGAGAGTTTCAATGTTTTTTTGTAAATGCAGCTTAAAATTATACATTTTATTGAAGTTCATGGGTTGTGAAATGTTTAATAATTGGCGATTTAATTTTGAATTTCTTTGGAGTGTACAGTGAATTTTGTTTGAATTATGTGCAGAAGAATAGGATTATTCTCGCGAGAATTTGAGTCTTTTATGTTGGCCGCAGGTGAGCACGTCTTTTGCTCACAAGGTTTCAGCAATTAGGAGTTCAAGCTGGAAGAAAGAGCTGCAAAAGAGAATACCTTGGACTCAAAGAGACTCTTTTTCTTGACAAGCGGAAACAAGGTATTTGTTATGCTTGTTTTGTGTTATTTTGTATTGTTTATTTCTCCTCAAATGTATAAAATGTTTTGTTATAGTTTTCACGGCGTAATGAAAGCGAAGACACGTTATGTCCCACAAGAAGTGTGATGACCTGCAGAAGTACAAATAAACGGCCGTTGTAAACCGACCTGTGTTGTCATGAGAAGAGTCACATTTTTAGTTCTTTTATTCTCCTAAAACAGCTTGATCTTTTTCAGACGGTGACTCACCTCTGCAGGCTTTGACTTCTCCACCTCCTCACTTGCTTTTCCCAGCACTGAGGCCAGAGCTGCACCAAGCAGCCAGCAGCCGGACGCCTTCTGGAGGGAAACCAGCTGCAGCAGAGGGTCTCTGCGGGGCTGCACGGGTTCAGAGGCTACTACAAATATTGTCAAATAAGAAATGCATTATGTAGGATATTGGTTATGTTAGGCCAATGACCTCATTATCTCTGTATCACTCAAAATATTTTTTGTATTTTAAACATTTTAAGTATA
Organism: Oryzias curvinotus; assembly: GCA_023969325.1. Lineage (NCBI taxonomy): Eukaryota > Metazoa > Chordata > Actinopteri > Beloniformes > Adrianichthyidae > Oryzias > Oryzias curvinotus. Next base: position 38,086,088 of record CM043718.1, read on the forward strand.
AGGTAGTTAAAGTATTAAAGCATTTATACAGAAAGTGCTGCACTTATGGAGCAAAACATCTTGGTGGAGACAGTGTGATTGCTGAAAAAATGTCCTTTGCAATGACATCATCTAATTGTAAAGGCAAGACAAAAGGCCCTTCAGAATGACAGCGATCACCGCTGCAGAGAATTTAATCGGCATCATCCCCAGATTTAGGGCGTGCAAAGGATTGAATGGCCTTAAAGTCCCGTTTTCTGTCACACTCTTAGGTGTGTGAAATTTGTTCTCTGCATTTGACCCATCTCCTGGAGGAGCAGTGAGCTACAGACACAGTCGTGCTTGGGAACCATTTGGTGGTTTTACCCCCCAATCTAACCCCTTGATGCTAAGCATCAAGCGGGGAGGCATTGGGTCCTATTTTTGGAGTCTTTGGTATGACTGGGTTTGAACCCACAAACTTCATGCCACAAGGCAGACACTCTCCCACAAGGCCACTGAGGTGGTTAGTTTGGCTGGTGACCAGTATAGGGAGGGGGTGCCAGACTGTTTTGGATCATGACGTGTTCCCCACACTGCTGACGCTCCAGTTTGTTCTGTTTGTTGACACAAAAACTTCTATCATTACAAAGACAGACATTTCATGTTCTGACAGAATAGCAGGAGTGTCAACATTTTTGTCTTTGACTATAACTATGCATGTCCTGCAGCTGTGAATGTTGCCCACTATACAATTTGAAAAGGTGCAGCATAAAAGTTTCTCCTAACAGAAAGTGAAATAAAAATTTTTTTATAATAATTTGTGTTAGTTTGTTTAATTGTAATTTGTCACTTATGGCTTTTAAATCATTTCAGATTACCGTTGTTTAAAACTTTGGATTTTTTTTTTTCAGCCTATGGTCATGGATAATGCTGCTAATTTGGTTGCTGCTGTGCACAAAGCAGGTTGGGCACATTCTCCCTGTTTTGCACACAGCCTTAATCTCAGTAACAAAAGACTCCATAAAGACCCTCCATGAGCTTCTCGACATCCAGTTATTGTAGCTTTTTTCCATCACAGCATGAAAGTAACAGAAAAGCTCAAAGAAATCCAGAAAATGTTGAAGTTTCCAGATCACAAACTGATTCAATCCGTTAAAACACGTAGGAACTGTGCATTTTACAAGTTTGAGAGACTTTTGAGCAAAAATAAGCAGTGACCACTGTACTTAGCCCATCTGCATAGAACTCGGATGAAGAGGATTTTGTCTCGATGTCTCCCATCCATGATTCGTTGAGATCATCGGAAAAAGTTACGCAGGAGATACAATCTGAAAAACACATGTCAGTTTCAAAGCCAATCCCACTGGTCACATGGCTTAGATTATTTGCAACTCATGAGGCCCAAGGAAGAAAGCTAGCTGCTGCTCTGTCAGCACAGCATCAGCATCGTTTCAGAAACCCACCATGGTTTCAGAACCAGCACCTACCTGGAGACAGCGTTTTACAATCAGATCCTCAAGCTGCAGCAGCATCACATAGTTGTTACAGATGCTGGAAAATATGTGAACTGGCATTTCTTTGTATGATAGCAAAAAGAATCTAGGAATAATTGCACTATCAAAACCCGCAGAAAGGATTTTCTTTGTCGTGACTAGCGGAACTAAATAGATCCAGTCGCTGGAACCCGGAAGGAGATGCAAGTGAGTTCTGGAATGGTTTGAAAAGGGAGTAATATTTGGATCTTGGTTCAGAGGTGAGTTAGTGAAGTGGCAGACTCCGAGGAGGACCCACGACAAGATGGAGGATTTTCGTCGGCTCGTGATGTCACTGGTGGCTTCGTCAGTGGCTCGTGGGGGAACTGCAGGCTTGGCAGAGGCTCGTGATGGAGTGGAGGATCGGCTGAAGGGAATGACTAGGCTGTGCTCTGGATAAACAGCAGACTCAGGCGACCACTCGTGGAAATGGATTCCTGGGGACAGGTAAGAGCAAGATTTTAGGCACAGACTTGAAACAAGGGAAAAGAACATGACAACCATGCTATGCACCATCAGGGGGCAATAAACTGGCGATAAATACTGGTCCTGGAGCTCCTTATGAAGGCAGGCAGGTGATGAGGTGAGTGGTCGCAGCTGTGTCGCATCAGGAGCCAAGCAGAGAGGGGAGGGGGAGGGGACTGACAGAGGCATCATGACATTTTTCAAGATATGACAATTAATTAATCATTTTTTTATGAGAACACGGCCAAAAGGGCACCTCAATTTGTGATTTCCACAGTTCCACATATTTGCATGCAATTGCTGGATTTTATTTTGTGTTGTTTTTGTTGTTTACAGTGTTGCTTTTGTTTACTGGTTTCATTAGTGACTTTTTATTTTTTATTTAAAAAAGTGTTTGTGGTGCTGTTGTGAAACATTGTTGTGAAATCGTTGCTTTTTACAAGTACTTACAAAGGTTGCACTAGTTACTGTTTTTTTGTTATTGGTATTGTATTATGCCATTATTAATAAACATGTTCTATATTTAATGTTGGTTTATTTCAGATTTCTGTACTTTGTTAAACATTTTTTTTGTTTCTGTTCTTCAATAACAAAAAATGGTGTATTTCCTAAATTATTCTAAAATCACAACATTTCAAGAAAAAATATATTTACATCTGTAATTATGGCCCAGAAACTACTTGATACCCAAATTCCCATATTCCACACCCCTATATAGCACACCTGTGAGGTGGGATGGATAATCTCAGCATTTCAAAATAGATTTATTAGATTAGATTAGACTAGATTTGTTTATTGATCCCACGAATGGAAAATGTCCTTGTCACAGTAGCATGGAGTTTGGCACAAGTATGTACAGACAGTACTGACGAGTTAACATATACACATTTTGAAAGAATATATACAAAAATAAGAGTGTTCTGATAAATAAACAGGGATAGGGATGTGCAGGAATATAGAGGTCATCTGTATATACAGTTTTTATACAGTGAATAAAATAAAAAAAAAAAACTATTGCAATACTTTTGTCATGGCTGCGGAACACTTTACGATCCAGACGCTGGAACCCGGAGGAAACACAGGAGAGAGCGAGAGCTGCAGGTGAGAGGATTTAATAGAAAGACAGGCAAATGCAGGAGGAAGGATTCGTGGTGTTTTCAGAGAGTGAAACAGAGTCTTTGGTGACGTCACTGGTGGATCCCTTCACAGTTCCTCAGAAGGCGTAGTAGTAGGCGGAGGTCCTGGAGGGAGAGTCGAAACGGCAGAGGCTCGAGGTGTTCCAAGGAGTGCGGGCAGGAGGAGAGTTCTCGGCAGAGACAGCTTCAGGCGACCACTCGTGGTGTTGGGTTCCTGAGGGTGAGTACAGCAGGAATTAGGCGTGAGCAACCATAACATGGAAACAAGAACAAGATTAGGATCAACTCTGCACCATCAGGGGCAACGGACTGGCGAAGACTGATGATCCAGGGACTCCTTAAGAAGGCAGATGGGAAGATGAGGTGAGTGGAAGCAGCTGGGCTGAATCAGCAGCCAAGCGGAGAGGAGAGGGGGGCGGAGACTGACAGAGGCACCATATCAGTACCCCCCCCCCAACGACCGCCTCCAGGCGGTCAAGGGCGGCGATCCGGGTGGGCACGGAAGAAATCCTCGATGAGCGAGGGGTCCAAAATCAAAGAGCGGGAAATCCAGGAGCGCTCCTCCGGGCCGTAACCCACCCAGTCGACCAGGAACTGGAATCCGCGACCCCGACGGCGGACATCCAAAATCCGGTCGACGGTGAAGGCCGGAGCGCCGTCAATGATGCGGGCGGGCGGTGGGGAAGCGGAAGGCGGGCACAGAGGACTGTCCCTGACTGGCTTAATCTGAGAGATGTGGAAAGAAGGATGAATTTTAAGAGCTTTTGGCAGGTGGAGACGGACGCAGGTGGGGTTAACCAGTTTATCAATGACATAGGGTCCGATAAAACGAGGAGCCAGCTTTTTGGAGGATGCTTGAATAGGGATGTTGCGTGTAGAGAGCCATACCCTTTGACCTGGTTGGTAATCGGGTCCCACCACCCTGCGACGATTGGCGATCTGGCAGTTGCTCTCCTTGGTGCGAAGGAGAGCGGCCTTAGTCTGAGTCCAGATACGCTGACAGCGCTGCAGGTGATGTTGCACGGATGGCACTGCCAGATCTAATTCCTGAGACGGAAACAGAGGTGGTGAGTACCCGAGGGCGGCTTCAAAAGGAGAGATCCCGGTGGCAGTGGAGGGATGAGCATTATGCGCATACTCGATCCAAACGAGGAAACGGGACCAGTCCTGCTGATTCTGTGCCGCCAGACAGCGGAGAGCTGCCTCCAGTTCCTGGTTCGCTCTCTCCGCTTGGCCGTTAGACTGGGGATGGTAACCAGACGTGAGACTGACCGTGGCCCCCAAGGCCGTACAAAAAGCCTTCCAGACCTGGGAGATAAATTGGGGACCACGGTCGGAGACAATGTCTGTGGGGATGCCGTGATGGCGGAAGACATGGTTGACCATAACGTCCGCTGTATCGGTAGCCGTGGGGAGCTGGGGAAGCGGTATAAAATGAGCCATCTTGGAAAATCTGTCCACCACTGTGAGAATGACCGTGTGTCCATGGGACGGGGGTAGCCCGGTGACGAAGTCCACCGCTAGATGGGACCAAGGGCGATTAGGAATGGGGAGAGGTTGAAGTAACCCAGCAGGGGCAGAGGATGAGGACTTCGATCGAGCACAGATGGAGCAGGCCGCTATGTACTCATGTACATCTTTGTCCATGGAAGGCCAAGAGAACCGTTTGCGAATCAGGCTGAGGGTCCGGTGCACCCCTCCGTGGCAGGCCACCCGGGACGTATGCCCCCAAGTGATTACGTCTGGGCGGAGAGCTTCTGGCACGAATAATGTGCCCCTGGGAACAGGGGGATGATTAGTATTCTTTTTGAGGGCTTGAAGTACCTTGGTCTCGACGTCCCAGGTCAGATTGCCGATGATACAGGTAGGAGGTAAAATGGTCGAGGGTGCGTGCTCCGAGGGACTGAATTTCCGGGACAGGGCGTCCGGCTTAACATTGCGAGATCCGGGTCGATAGGTGATGTTAAACTGAAAACGGTCAAAAAAAAGACACCATCGAGCTTGCCTGGAGTTTAGCCTTTTAGCGGAACGGAGATAGGCCAGGTTCTTATGATCCGTCCATACAATGAAGGGCTGCTCGGCTCCCTCCAACCAGTGACGCCACTCTTCGAGTGCCAGCTTGATGGCCAGAAGCTCACGGTTTCCCACGTCGTAGTTCTGTTTCGCTGGGGATAGTTTTCGGGAAAAGAAGGCACATGGTTTTAGTTTGCCTGTATTGGCTTCCTTCTGGGAGAGAACTGCCCCTACTCCAGAGTCCGAGGCATCCACTTCCACCACGAATTGCCGAGAAGGATCAGGTTGGATGAGGATGGGGGCTGTGACAAACAGACTCTTCAATTTCTCAAAAGCTTGTTGAGCTTCGGAGGACCAGATAAAAGGATGGTTAGTGGATGTGAGCCGTGTGAGAGGTGAGGCAATACTACTATAGTTTCTTATAAAGCGTCTGTAAAAATTAGCGAACCCCAAAAATTGTTGTAATTTCTTACGGCTTTCAGGGGGCGCCCAGTTAGCGACCGCCTCAATTTTAGAGGGATCAGGTCGAATGCAACCGGCTTCGATGATGTAGCCCAGGAACTGAACCGTGGTGGCATGGAATTCGCATTTCTCGCTTTTAACAAAAAGACGATTCTCTAGCAATCTCTCGAGCACGAGACATACGTGGTGTTCATGCTGAGCTAAATCATGGGAGTAAATAAGGATGTCATCTAAATAAACAAAAACAAAACGATTAAGGAAATCACGAAGAACGTCATTAACTAGCCTCTGGAAGACTGCCGGGGCGTTGGTGAGGCCAAAGGGCATGACTAAATATTCGTAATGCCCCAGAGGCGTGTTGAAGGCAGTCTTCCATTCGTCACCTTCCTTGATACGAACCAAATGGTAGGCATTACGAAGGTCTAATTTTGTGAAGATGCGTGCCTCTTGGACAGAATCAAAAACAGAGGAAATTAACGGCAAAGAGTATTTGTCTTTAACTGTGATCTGGTTTAATTCACGGTAGTCGATGCATGGTCTGAGTGACTTATCTTTTTTCCCTACAAAAAAAAACCCCGCTCCGACGGGGGAGGAAGAGGGTCGGATGTGGCCCAGGGAAAGCGCTTCTTGCACATATTGCTCCATAGCACCCCTCTCAGGACCGGATAGATTAAATAGATGCCCCTTAGGAAGAGGGGCACCCGGCAGGAGTTTAATGGCACAATCATAAGGTCTATGCGGGGGCAGAGCACTAGCCTTAGACTTACTGAAAACGTTCTTGAGGTCGTGATAACAAGGAGGAATATTGGTCAGATCGACCTGACAGGGACTTTCAATGTCATGAGAAGGTACATTGGGAACAGCAGACAGTAAACAATTGGCGAGACAGTAAGGGCTCCATTGAGTGACAGTGCCCTGAGACCAATCGAATTGAGGGTTATGTAATTTTAACCAGGAAAACCCCAACACTATGGGGGTATGGGCTGACTGGGTGATGAGAAAACGGATGGATTCCCTATGGTTACCTGACACGATGAGCAGGATGGGCTTAGTGCGGTGAGTGATGCGTGACAGGTGTTGGCCGCCCAAGCCGGAAGCTTCGATGGGGATGTCCAGGGGCTCTGTGGGGATTGACAAAAGTTTCACTAGCTGGTGATCTATAAGGCTCTGCTCGGCCCCAGAATCAATGAGAGCATGTAAATTGTGTACCAGGAGATTACAACAAAGCTTGACAGGAATTAACAAAAACTCTTTACCCGAGTCCTTGGTGATCAGCTCCCCTCGCGGCCTGCCGACTAGCGAGGGGCTTGGAAGTTTAAACGGTTCGGACATGAGGATACTAAGTGCCCCTTAGCTCCACAATAGAAACAAGTCCCTTCTTCGCGTCTTTTACGACGCTCTTCCTCCGATAGTCTCGAACGGCCGATCTGCATAGGTTCGTCCGGAGGTTTGGTGGACATAGACACCGCAGTGTGAAGGTCGGCGAGAGGAACGTTGACCGGTTTAGCAGTGAAGCGAGAGGGGAGGTGTGTACGTTCTTTTTGACGCTCTCGTAGTCTGAGGTCCGAACGTAGCGCCGCCGAAACCAAATCTTCGAACGAACTTGCTTCGGGTTGAGAGCAGAGATGGTCTTTAAGTTGTTCGTTAAGAGATTGGTAGAAGATACCTTTCAGGGCCACGTCGGGCCAGCCAGCTTCAACCGCTAGGATACGGAAGTCGATGACATGGTCAGAGACGGGTCGGTTCCGCTGTTTAAGAGCGAGGAGTCTCCGGGTCGCTTCTTCCTGCTTCCTGGGCTGGTCAAATATGAGGCGAAACTCGTTGATGAAACGTTCATAAGAGAGGTTAGTTATGGGGTTGGCGGAGAGAAAAGCGTGAGTCCACTGGAGTGCTTTGTCCCGCAGTGAGTTGATTACGAGGGTTATTTTGCTATGATCGGTTTGATAGTGCCGGGGGGCTTGTTGACAAATTAGTTGGCACTGCAGTAAAAACCCTCCGCAGGCCTCCACGTCTCCTGAGAAAGGTTCCGGCTGGAGTCGGAAGTTTTCTGGCATGGTGGTAGATCCGGAAGCGGAAGTTACCGCTTCGACCGGAGCCGAGACTGCGGGAGTCAAAACATGAGCAACTTGTCCAGATAAATTATGTAAAGTCTGGGTCACACCGTCTAGGCGATGGAAAAGGTCCTGCTGAGCGGCTGACATCTTGGAAAGAGCGTCCGCTTGACTTCCGAGCAATATGCCTTGATGGGTAACGGCTTGCCTGAGTCCTTCCGGGTCAGCTGGATCGGTATAATGGCCAGTCCGTTCTGTCATGGCTACGGAACACTGTACGATCCAGACGCTGGAACCCGGAGGAAACACAGGAGAGAGCGAGAACTGCAGGTGAGAGGATTTAATAGAAAGACAGGCAAATGCAGGAGGAAGGATTCGTGGTGTTTTCAGAGAGTGAAACAGAGTCTTTGGTGACGTCACTGGTGGATCCCTTCACAGTTCCTCAGAAGGCGTAGTAGTGGCGGAGGTCCTGGAGGGAGAGTCGAAACGGCAGAGGCTCGAGGTGTTCCAAGGAGTGCGGGCAGGAGGAGAGTTCTCGGCAGAGACAGCTTCAGGCGACCACTCGTGGTGTTGGGTTCCTGAGGGTGAGTACAGCAGGAATTAGGCGTGAGCAACCATAACATGGAAACAAGAACAAGATTAGGATCAACTCTGCACCATCAGGGGCAACGGACTGGCGAAGACTGATGATCCAGGGACTCCTTAAGAAGGCAGATGGGAAGATGAGGTGAGTGGAAGCAGCTGGGCTGAATCAGCAGCCAAGCGGAGAGGAGAGGGGGCGGAGACTGACAGAGGCACCATATCAGCATGGTGATATATCTGTAGTGTTGTTGAATTCTAAGAAGGTTGCCCACTCTTTTTTAAAGAATTCAATAAATTCCTGGTCTTTTAACAGAGACGTATGAAACCTCCAGGTTGAACTTGAGGGCGAGGATATTTCCCTAGAAATATTTACAGAAACTGGTGCATGATCACTGATATTAATTGGATGAATGTTGGAACTTTGGATATCTTTTAAGAGAGAGTTACTAATTAATAAATAGTCTAAACGGGAGTGTGAATGGTAAACTGGAGAGAAAAAGGTGAACCTCTTGGCGTTTGGATGACATGAGCGCCAAGCATCGCAGAGACCCAGATCATTCATGTACTGCTGTAGGATACTTGCAGACCGCCATGTGTGCTGGTTTGCTGCTATGCTGAGCCTGTCAAGTTCAGGGTCCAAAACAGGGTTGAAGTCTCCTCCTATAATGATTGTGGAGTCAGAGTGAACTGAGAGTGAGGTGAAGAATCTGTGAAAGAAGGAAGAGTCGTCAACATTCGGGCCATAGATACTGGCTATGCAAAAGTCCTTATTCTGAATGGATATATTAATGATTACAAATCTGCCTTCTGGGTCAGTAACCGTGTCCTTATGAGTAAAATTAAGGTTTTTATTAATCAAAACAGCAACTCCTCTTTGTTTGGAATTGTAACTAGCAGAATACATAACTGGAAATTGTGAACAGCACAGGAGATGCCTCAATGAATTAGATAAATGGGTCTCCTGCAGTAGAGCTATATCTGCTTTAAGATCATTCAGGTGATTTAACACTTTCATTCTCTTTGGCCCAGAGACAAGTCCACGCACATTCCAGCTAACGATGTTAAGACTGTTCATAACTGCTCTGACTGGAAAGGTGTAAAGCTAAGTAATGCGTGTGTGCCCGTCCGTGTGCGCGTGCCCGTTCAGTGCGTAAATAAATACTTACAGAGGATGCGTTGTTTTTCGGTGATTTACATAGGAGAAAGGGGGAGGGGGGGACCAAGGAAAAGATAGAAAACAAGAGAAGAAAGAGAAAACAAAAACAACAAAACAACAACAGAAACATGAGTGGGACTGAGGTGAGGAAAAACGACTGTTTTTCTGAGATGGAGGTGTGGATTATTGATGGTCCAGTTTTCCATTCATTGAAATGGGATTAGCAGGTTTCTTCTGGGCAGCGCGGATGTTCTCAGCGTGGATCTGAAAGAACTCTGCACAGCCAGGTTGTGATCTCTGGGTCCCGGAACAGCCGCCCATCGACGTACAATTTGTCAACGGCCACAACCGCTCTAGAACCGGCAGTTAGATGCTTCCTCCTCAGCGGGAACAGGATCTTTCTTCTACGGAGGATTTCAGCCAGGAACTGGTCATTCACGCTAATGTGCGTTCCTCTCAGCTCCCGTCCGCGGCCTTTCACCAGCTCCTTTTGATTAAAATGTTCAAACTTAGCGACAATAGGATGCGGGCGCTGGTTGTCGGACCTTCTTCCTCCGAGGCGGTGAACAGTGTGGAAAGAGATCTTCTGCACCTCTTCCTTGGGAAGCTTCAGCTGGGCCTCCATGAAGGACTTCACCGTGGCCTCGGGGTCTCCTCCTCTGGAATCCCCAAGATCTCCAGGTTGTCCCTCATGCTCCTCGACTGAAGATCCAGGAGGGTTTCCTTGATGGATCTGTTCTCCTCGGAGAGACAGACGGTGTCATTGCCCAGGTTCTTCACGGTCTCTCTGAGGGCCTGGTTCTCCACTGCGAGCTCCTGCACCTGCTGCTGGCTGAATTCCAGAGACTCCCGCAGGCCTTGAAATTCTTTGTGGAGGATCTCTAGCAGATTAAGGCGGCAATCAAGGCTGGAGAGCTATTTATCAATTGAATCAAGGATGTCGCTCATGCCGCTGCCTGGAGAGGAGGCAGCTCCGGGAGAGTCTTCAGGGCGTCCTCGCTTGGATGAGGTTGGTGATGAGTGTTGGTGTTGGTTTTCCCCATGACGCAGGTATTGTTACACTCGTCAATGAATTTCTCCAGGTAATCCAGGCTGACAAGAGTTTAATAATCTCATCAAGTTATGTTAGTTGCTCGGATTAATTTAATATGGCGGAATATTGAAACAAGATCGAAAATGTTTGTACAACTGCTTACGTGCCGCCAAGTTGACTCACCACGCTTGTCTTGTTGGGTCTCGCGATACTACGGCACCAGTCCGCTGAAAAAAGAAAGAATTGTCTTTACCTCTCAATGCTCTCACAGTCAAAAACTTTCCAAACACCTAAACAAGAACAGTCTAATGTCCATATATAAATCTTTTATTTCACAGTCGTTGCCTATAAACCCCAATTTCACTGTATACTCGTTGCACAGCCAGTTACAATTCTGTTTTCAATAGACCACTGTAGAGGGATTTATGGTGTCGTTAACATATATTTCCAACAATTTGATACCTGTTTTGACCCCGTCTGGGACCAATGTTGCTCTCTCACACAGGCACGCACACACGTATACTCACAGATTATGTGTTTTCTACAATGATATGCAGAGAAATGGGATATGAAGTGGTAAGAGCAAAGGGGTTTCAGTCCAGTTATTGATTTTTCTTTTAATACACAGTCCTAATGGATTTTGTATTTCTGTTTAGAAGACCCTTGGAAAAAAAGTGAAGCTTGGTGATCAGATATCTACAGAAGGCCTTTCACCTTGTATATTCCGTAATACAGTATTTCACTGTGAGACAGGCCATTGCAGACCAAGCTCTTCAGATCAGCCGGATCTTTAAAAAATGAAAAGTTTGGGTTTGACATTAAAAGTCAGTTATAATCTTTGAGTAGTCAGCCTGGTATTATGGTGATGTCATCCAAACCCATTCAGAAGATGTCTAATGGATAATAGAAGTAGATTTCGTGATTGTGAACATACCAAAGCAGAGTCTGACTGACTGAGCTGAGGTGGGATTTGACAATGAAAGCATGCATTTCAGAGCTCAATGCTAACCTAAGCTGCATGGGGACACAGAGAGCAAGAGCAGAACTGCTTGGGATAATTCAATTCGAAATCCTTTTTTTTTTTTTTTAGAAAAACAAAAATCAAAGATCTACATCAAAAAATGCAAATTTTAAATGCACAAATTATTTCTTTGATGTGCTGTGTCCTGGTTTGTCAGCTGATCAGATGAATCTTTTATGTGTTTGACTAAGTGGGGCAGAGTGTTGTTATTGCTGCTAACACTAGATGAACACCCCCTGTGCAGACACAGATGGAGCGCAAAGGCTGCAACTTCTTTTGCTGCTCACCCTACACTCTGTAGACGTGGCTTGAGCTGTGTGCTCACACACACACATGCACACACACACACAAGTCCATTAGACAGCAGATCCACCATTTTCCTTCAAATAGATAATTGTGCATCCCACTAAGTAAAAATGATGTCTTCCAATCATAAAGCAGACCACAAAGAAACTGAAATGCACAGTCAGACACAGGATCACGCTGGTTCTACAGTTGTTTCATTTGATTAACCAAGTACTGCATCAACAAAAAAGTCTGGTGGGCAAAACTATACCCATCAGTGGATATGGAAATATTGACATTAACAATAAAAATTAAGCTTAGTCTTGTTGATTTTAATACAGACAAATGTTAAACTCCACAGAGTAAAGTGGTCCCATGACAACAGCCTTGATGAAAACTGCGGCTCCAGGGTACATAGTGTCTGTTCAGTCTACACTGTGTCTACAAGTGTGTTTACTGTGCATTACATGACAGTTTTAAATAAATAAGGGTAACTGTAAGGAGGATGAGTTACAGCACTCAGTTTGCTGATTTGTCAAAGCCAAAAAGAAGCCAAATATGAACTGTTTTTCTGTGCTTGCCTCTCCAGGACACAGCTCTTGGAAGTGGCATTAGGACATCTAAAATTACTTTAAAGGATATGAAAGGACATTGCAAAAGCCAACAATGGCAGGTAAGTTTCTACAAGTCACAATAATGATTTCTGCGTGTCTAATTCAAGCTAGTTTATTAGAATATTACACAGGACATTGTATTAAAACATTGGTTTTGTCTCTTCTCTATAAGCTTAATGTTGTTAGCTGTGTTTATTTAAATTAGAAAATTGCATATGGTCTAATCAAGAACATTGTTAATTTAATTTAATTTTATTTTTTTGTTCATTTCACTGTTTGCCTCCTCACCTTCAAACCCAGACATTCATCCTGCTTTTATCAGCCCCAAAGATACTGGATTCCAGAGCAGATCATGAACTTCCCTGGTCAGGCATTCAGTACTTCATTGCTTCTGGGCATGGAAAATTTCCTAAATAAAAAGTATGATCTCTTCTAGGGATGGCCCGTTTGAGTGGTTCGGCACAATGTTTCGGGGCGTGTGTCAACTAGCGCAGATCACTTGTCACTTGTGTTCGAACAGTTGGGTGCGCTATTCTCTATAAGTACAAATGAATCCCGAACGTTTCCCGACCAGTTCTTTGTTTCCCCTGTATCAGAATCAGCGTCAGTTCATTGCACTTTACCATGACTCCTAGAAAAAACGTACTGTGGCTTAGGATCTTTTCAACTTGGTTTTTCCTACTAAGATAATACACTATGAACATTATTCATAAAGAAAATACTTCTATGAATCTATAATATCACGAGGCATCTTTTACAATATAGATAGCTCAGTGGGAAAGTCAATAACGTCTGCATTTAAAGATCCTTTGTCAAGACCAGTGATTAATGTTGTTTTGCTTTGCATTTATTTTCTTCATGTGATGTGTGTTTTGCTGTTTCAAGCACCTCACACAGAATATATCACATGTTGTGTTGTTCTACATTGTTTTTTTTATCATCTTTAACAACATTGTTTTGTTTTAGGTTTTTTCATTATCATTTCCACATTAAAGTATTACAAGGAGCTTATTTGAAGCATGTGATATACGTCCAGACCGCCACCAGATGCCGCTGTTCTGTGTGGTTTCAAAGCCCTGAATGGTTGGTTCATTTTTCCGGCATAATGACATGAACCCTGTGAGAGCTTCATGGGGCTTCTATTGCCATACCCAATCTTTTCATTCTTTTCAAATCAGCATGATGTAAAAAAAAAAGACTAAAAAGACTACAGTCCACTGAGTACCAGCTAGCTGGGTTGCCTGCAATAAGGTTTTTGGTCCAGCAGGAGTCAGTATTAAGTGACACAGTTTCGACACAGTATCAATACAGTTTGGGCAATGTGGCCTCAACTAGCCATCACTATTCACAATATTTAAATAGCAATCAAGACATACTGTTGCATCAACATGTTGGCTTGGTAATTTGAGAGTCATTTCAGAAACAGGGTCAGAAGACAGACACACAGGTCCAAATGCTTGGTGGAGGCAGAGTGGCACAATCAATACTTCACACTGAACTTCACTCAGTGCAGTGCTTAACCCTTGTGCTATCCTATGACCCCCCCCCCCCCTTCCATTGAGGTGTTCTCCTACCATGACAAAGGTGGATAAAGGTGGAGAGGATTTCATGTAATCCATGGACACCAGTGAAGATCACAAATCATTGAAGAACAAAGGTTCAGAGCTCTGTCTAGTGGGTCTAGATGACCCCACTCTCAATGGTAAAGTGCCTAGGATAGAACAAGGGTTATGTTTCCTGTGGTTGATTAAATGAATGAGAGTCAGGTGTGTAGATTTCAGGTAGTGTGGGCTGGGAGTGGCTGGGAGTTGTAGTGTGACTAGAACTCCTGCTGGTGACCAGAGAAGGAGACAAAGTTCTGACAGTAGAGATTCGCCCAAGAGGGGTAACGCTTTCTTTTACAGTACAGTACTTACAGTGTACCTAAATGGTATTTACACGGTACTTATTGTCTCACTACTGGGTACTTACAGGGTATTTACATGGTACTTTTTATGGAATTTACTGGGTAATTACAGGGTGTATACTTCAGAATCAGAATCATTTATTGCCATTATACATGGCAAATACAATGAAATTGCAGCAGCCTTGGATTGAAGAAGTTAAATAAAAATAAAATAGAATAAAAATAGAAATAGAAATACTATATTTACGACTCTTAACAAAAAATGGACAATATGTACAGAACTGTTAAATATTAAATATTGTGGATAAAATAGAATGGAATGAGATGTGTTGCTGTGAGCACAGCATAATAAATATTTAGTTATTGCACAGTGACCCGGTTATTGTACAGTCAGGATATTGCACGCATTGTAGTAAAAATTCAGAGTGAGGTGAGGTTGGTGGAGGTATGTGTATTTCGTATGGTAATTGCCTGTGGTAAAAAGCTGTTTCTTAGTCTGTTTGTCCTCGTTCGGATGGACCTGTACCTCCTTCCAGAGGGTACCAGGTTGAACAGAGGGAAAGCAGGATGGGTGGAGTCAGTGGTGATGTTAGTCACCCTGCTGAGGCAGCGTGACTGGTATATGTCCTTCAGTGAGGGGAGGGGGCAGCTGATGATCCTCTGCGCTGTCTGTACCACTCTCTGGAGGCTCTGCCGTTCTGCTTCAGTGCAGTGGGAGAACCACACTGGGATGCAGGAGGACAGGATGCTCTGGATGGTTGAGCGGTAGAAGGTTACCAGCAGCTCATGGCTGATGTTGTTCCTCCTAAGTTTTCTCAGGAAGTGCAGGCGCTGCTGACCCTTCCTGATAACAGCCACGGTGTTGTTAGACCATGTGAGGTCAGCAGAGATGGTGGTGCCCAGGAGGGTGAAGCTTTGGACCCTCTCCACACAGTTTCCGTCGATGTAGAGTGGGGGTGGATCTGCTCTGTTCTTTCTGAAGTCCATGATGGTCTCCTTGGTCTTGGTGGTGTTCAGGATGAGGTTATTAGCCTGACACCACCTGGACAGTTTCAGGACTTCGTCTCTATAGGCCGTCTCGTCGTCACCAGAGATCAGCCCCACCACAGTGGTGTCGTCTGCAAACTTCACTATGGTGTTGCTGGTGGGGGCTGGTCTGCAGTCTGCTGTGTACAGTGTGGACAGCAGAGGACTCAGCACACATCCTTGTGGGGAGCCTGTGCTCAGCATCCAGGTGGAGGAGAAGTGGGCACCAAGTTTGACTGTCTGTGGTCTGCTTGTGAGGAAGTCTTTGATCCAGGGACAGGTGAGTGGGTGGAGTCCTAGGTCAGACAGTTTGCTGACCAGAATGTCAGGAATGGTGTTAAAGGCTGAGCTGTAGCCCACAAAGAGCACCCTGGCGTAGGTGTCTCTGTGTTCCAGGTGGCTCATACCCATCAACCCAGGTTGATGGGTATGGCATCGTCCGTTGATCTGTTTGCTTTGTAAGCAAACTGGTGGGGGTCGAAGGTTGGAGGGAGGGAGTCCTTGATGTGTCCCAGGAGCAGCCGTTCCAGACACTTGGTAATGACAGGGGTGAGTGCAACTGGACGGTAGTCCGTGAGGCAGTCTGTTGATGATGACTTTTTGGGTATCAGGATGATAATGGATGACTTCAGGCAAGCAGGAATGGAAGCTTGAGTTAGCTACAGGTTGAAGATTTTTGTGAAGACCTGGGAGAGCTGGTCGGCGCAGGCCCGCAGAACCTTCCCAGGAACTCCATCAGGTCCAGCTACTTTGCTGGGGTTTACCCTGCTGAACATCCCTGCCACGTCCTGTGTCTGCACAGTCAGGGGTTCGGAGCTGGAAGCAGAGTGAGGGTGAGGTGATGGGGCTTCGGACTGCAGTGATGTGGTCTCAAAGCGTGAGAAGAACGCGCTCAGCTCTTCTGCTAGTGCAGCGCTGGAGTGTGCCACGGTGTTGGTCTGTCCCCTGAAGTTGGTCAGGTGCTGTAGTCCCTGCCACACCTGCCGAGGGTTGTTGTTGGAGAGGTGGTCCTCTATTTTCCTTTTGTAGTCCAGCTTGGCCTTCCTGATCCCTCTCCTCAGGTCGGCTCTGGCGGTTCTGTACAGGTCTTTGTTCCCTGACCTAACCTAGTATCGCGGCCTTTTAGGAGCAACCTGACCTCTTTGATCATCCAGGGTTTTTGGTTGGGAAAGACCCGGATGCTCTCCACTTCCTTGACAGTCCCTATACAGAAGGTGATGTATTCCAGCACGGCCTCTGTGAATACTGTCAGGTCCTGATGTTCAAAAATACTCCAGTCAGTGTGTTCAAAGCAGTCCTGGAGCTGGAGGAGTGCATCCTCGGGCCAAGTTGTGATGATTTTGACGAGCGAGGTTGAGCTCCTTCTCAGAGGTGTGTAAGCAGGGGTTAAGAGCAGAGAGAGGTGATCTTACTGACCTAGGTGTGGAAGCTGAGTGGCCCTGTAAGCATGTTTAATGTTTGTGTAAACATGATCTAAGGTATTTTTCCCTCTGGTTGGACACTTAACATGTTGGTAGAAATTATGCAGGACAGACTTCAGGTTGGTCTGATTAAAGTCGCCAGCTATTACATGAAAACCGTCAGGGTGGATCCTCTGTAGTCTGTGAGAGAGCTATGCTAGCGTTAGCATCGGGTGGTATGTAAACAGCTGTGATTAGCACGGCTGTTAGCTCTCTGAGAAGGTAGATGGACGGCATTTAACAGAAAGGGACTCTAAGTCCGGCGAACAGTGTTTGTGAATTATTTGGCTGTCTTTTGACCAGTTATTGTGTATGTACATGCACAGGCCTCCCCCTCTGCTCTTACCCGAGGCCTCTTTGTTCCGGTCGCTGCAGTGAACAATGCGGCTAGTTAGCTGGATAGCCGCGTCGGGAATCTGCGGTTGAAGCCAGGATTCTGATATAACCAGCACGCAGCAGTCACGAACATAGCAGTTTCCATCCATGAGTAGTTTCAGCTCGTCCATTTTGTTGATCAGGGAACGTGCATTGGCAAGGAACATACTCGGAAGAGGAGGCCTATGGGGGTTTTTCCTTAGCCTTTCCTGCAGGCCTGAGCGGCAGTCCCACTTCTGCTTTCTGTCTCTCCTCCATCTCGGTCTCCTGCCGGTGCCGAAAACAATCCAGGGGGCATCCGCGGCTCTCACTATCTCCGTAGGAATGCCGTGTGCGGTGCGAAACTCTTCCGTGACGGTTAGATGCAGAAATGTAGAGCCGATGTCCAAAAGCTTCTGACAACTGAAGTGAATGTTTACGTGTGCAGAGGAGCACAAAAAGCAGCACAAGAAACAGCACAAGAAACACAAGACATACTGCTTTTATCAGGCCCAAAGATACTGGATTCCAGAGCAGATCATGAACTTCCCTGGTCAGGCATTCAGTACTTCATTGCTTCTGGGCATGAAAAATCTCCTGAATAAAAAGTATGATCTCTTCTAGGGATGGCCCGTTTGACACGAAGCTCCGGCGCTTGTTTCACCTTCATGAAGCAGAGTGGTTCGGCACAATGTTTCGGGGCGTGTGTCAACTAGCGCAGATCACGTGGTTGATGACGTATGAAGCGCCAAATGCATCGTTTGGTTGAACCAGGGGTCGGATGTCACTTGTGTTCGAACAGTTGGGTGCGCTATTCTCTATAAGTACAAATGAAGCCCGAACGTTTCCCGACCAGTTCTTTGTTTACCCTGTATCAGAATCAGCGTCAGTTCATTGCACTTTACCATGACTCCTAGAAAGTCATGTACTTTTTATGGGACTTACATGGTACTTTTTATGTCTACTCTGTACTTGCTGTGTATTTATGTGGTACTATTTGATTCATACTTGTGTGGTACATACTGGGTATATACATGTTGTGCAACAGTATCTTCTCTGGTACTTGCCACATGTAAGAACAAGGTAAGTACAAATAAAGTACCTTGACCTTTAGGTCTGCACTCGCTATATGTTTCATGGTATTTACCATGAATTCACCACAGAAACTACCAAGTAGTACCATGAAACTGGACTGTAAAAGAAAGTCAGCCCTATTTCCACTCTATTACTTGGTACTTTCAGTAGTAAATACTGGGTATGTTCACGTATTACCTTACTGTACAGTGTACATACACACTTGGTCTTCTGACCTCACCAAATGAGACAATGCTAACTTGTTGGTAAAGGTGAAGTAACTGCATTGTAAAAACATATTCTGGTCTGATTACTTCTTGTAACATGAGGCAAATTTAAAGAGAAACAAGACAGCAGTGAAAACAACAATATTTAATATGATTCACTTCCTTCTTTAGGCTTTGTAACTACAAGAAAAATCACAATACAAGCTCAAAGGAACATAAAAGCATAACGACTTTGATGAAATACAAAGTATATTTTAGTTATTTAATCATTTCTGTAATGAGTTTGATATATCTGTAGGTAAATTCTTTATTGCTTTGACTGCATTGCTTGAAATCAATCAATTATCCTCATTTATAAACATAATAGATTATTAACAACTTCACTTTTTATTTTTTAAACATTGTTCCAAACATGAACTTTTAATATGATGTCGGGAAAAGATGTAAAACAACAAGGCTAAATATCATTCATCTTCTTCTGTTTATTCCTTTTCGGGGTCACGGGCTGCTGGAGCCTATCCCGGCCACTTACGGGGAAAGGCAGAGACACCCTGGACAGGTCGCCAGTCTGTGGCAGGGCCACAATAACACACACATGCACACTCACATTTACACCTAGGGACAATTTAGATTAACCAATTAACCTATGAAGCATGTTTTTGGATGGTGGGAGGAAGCCAGAGACCCCGGTGAGAACCCACGCATACACGGGGAGAACATGCTAAAGGCCCGTACACACCGGGACGAATTTCGCCGGCGATTTTCGTCGGCGAAATTCGCCTCGTGACTAAACAAAGGGCACCAATGAGAGTGTGCACACCGACGCGATAAAACGCCACGCGTCAAAGCGTCAAAAAAAAAAAACGCCTCGGGTTCGTTTTTTCTTTTTGACGCCTCGCGTCGAAATCCATTCAACCAATGAGAATGGCGCTTTTGCTCACGTGTCTGGAGCTTCTGAAGTTACAGTAAAACACAACTTGGGGGCGCTCAAACACAACACTGCCTTTCTGAGCACACATACCAGCAAAGAAGATAGACGCCAAGTAGCGGCTACACTGCTGCAAAGAAATAATGACGGACATTCTAAAATATCCCCGAAAACGCTAATGATACATTTTCAGCTCTTGTACCAGTCGATAAAACTCACCATGTTCTTCTGACAAGCGCGTAAATAGTGGCTCTCTTCTTCTGAGTGACAAGCGACTACCTTGTGTACAGCGCCATCTAATGTCAGGGAATGAAATTGCATGTTCAGTCGGCTCATTGTCAGCGAAAATCGCCTGGGTGTGAACACAAAAGACGTGGCGAAAAACGCTGGCGAATAACGCCTGGCGAATATTCGTCCCGGTGTGTACGGGCCTTAACTCCACACAGAAAGGTCCCCCCATTGATGTTGTGTTTTTCATGTCCCCCAGCCAGGACTTGAAACGGGGACCTTCTTGCTGTGAGGCAAGAGCGCTAACCACTGCCCCACCATGAAGCCAAGGCTAAATAAAGGTTAAATATTTACTTTTAATACTGAATACACCCTGAGTGTGTGTTTTTAATAACAATAATAGTAATGGATTGGATTTTTCTGCACTTTTCCAGACGCTCAAAGCGCTTACATTGTGTCCATTTTTCATTCACTCCTCATTCATACTTGGT
Organism: Oryzias curvinotus; assembly: GCA_023969325.1. NCBI lineage: Eukaryota > Metazoa > Chordata > Actinopteri > Beloniformes > Adrianichthyidae > Oryzias > Oryzias curvinotus. The sequence goes on from CM043718.1 coordinate 38,106,093, forward strand.
GATGATAACTACTGATGTAGCCACAGCTGCCCTGGGGCAGACTGACAGAGACGTGGCTGCCATTTCGCGCCTACGGCCCCTCTGACCATCACTGGGACATTCATACACATTCACACACCAGTGGAGGCCACACTGGAGGCAGGGAGGGTGAAGTGTCTTGCCCAAGGACATTTGGCTGGTGGGAGCGGGAATCGAACTGCCGATCCTTCGATTATTGGACGACCCGCTCACCCACCTGAGCCACTGTCGCCCACTGTTGAGTAGGTCGGGGCAAGTAAATCTGCAAATTCCCAGCGCACTTGAATGCAGCATGACTACCCTAAAGGTGACCAGTGCAGTGGAGCGCCTCAGCTGCGCACAACAATTTGAATTTCTCTTCCTTTGGCAGAAAAGCCAGTGTTTTAAATATAGAGCCCTGGATATATCTATAATATTTCCAGAGAAGTCTGTCAAAAATACACACCCACAGTGAGTGAATATTCTGTCCTTTACCTTAATGATTACCGTTTTCACAACCTTAGATCAATGATGCCGGCATGACCGGTCACTAAGCTTTTTAAAAACCCTGGACGTTAATTGACATTTTTTTTAATGATAATATTTAAACTGATCAAACGTTATAAAGAAGCTAACCTCGTGATTTCAAGCCGCTCTCTGTGTTTGACACGTGACATAAGAGCATGTCTGTCCATCCTGTTTGACTGTTTGGGAGATGCGTAAATACATGGGCGTTGATGCTGGAGAGGAGAATATGTTATATGCGTCTCTATTTACTTCTCCCTGTCTGAGACTGTTTGCAGTCGTGTTGTGTGTTGGGCACGAACAGTTCTCCAATGCAGCCAATTAATCAGCAATTCGACTTTCGTCTCCCCGATATGGAGACAGTGACGAACCAGCTGGATCGTTACCATATTTTATATATTGTGCTTCATTTCACAGTTTTTTCCTCTTAAACCACACTCAAACCACCAGAGGGTATTAAAAATAAATAATAATAATAATAATAATAATAATAATAAAAGTAATTTGGCAGTGTGTGTCCTTTGATGCTGCTCCCGACACATCAGTGACCGTCATTTGCATGGGTTACACCCAATGCCGGAAAAAATAAATAAACATTTGATGTGCGTGCAGACTGTTACCCTCATGGTCAAAATGGCTTCATTCAGAGTATAAAGATAAACACAGGACGTTTCTGGAAGAATGGGAAGGTTCTTACTTTTTTACTGAACGGAATGGCAAGTCACTTCCTGATCTGACACAAATTGTCTCCTTTATTAACAAGTTGGAGCTTTTCAAAGTGCACATTCAAAACGGCCATCAAACCACTTTCCTTCTTTGTGGAGCTCACAGCAGAAGGCTGCAATCAAAATGAATAAAGCAGAATGTGACGCTGCTGCTGGACGAAAACTTTACTTTGTGGCTTGAGGACCTGCAGCAGAAACGACCACAGATCACTTTTCTCATGGATCCTTTAATGCAGAGACTGACTGATGAGATCCCCGCTGGTCACTGATGAGGCAGCGAGAGAACCGGAGATGATTGAGCTCAAACTCTTTGAAAGACAGCCCTGTTAGGTTTTAGAGAACAGAAAAATCTTGGTGTGTAGAATAGCTGCTCTCATGCTGCTGGCGATGTTCTCCTCAATATATGTCTGCCAGTCCATGTTTATTACCTTGAAACTCGTGAAATCAAGACATCGGTCCGTTCTGACCAACACTCACGTAAAGGAACTGATCAGAGAGGCTAAAACTGAATCCAAACCTGATCTGCAGAGGATTAGAAACCAGAGAAATCCCACTGAGATCATCATCCATCACTGCAGCAAGGTAAGAAGTTCTGAGATGGTCAGGTGTGTTTTTTGGAAAACACACCTGACCAAGCATGCTTGTGTGAATATTTTAATATTCCATCAATTATCAGTTTTTCATTCAAAAAGTCAATCATTAGTTTTTAAATAAAAAAAGTATTTTTTTAACTGAAGGTTAAAATTAAATGTGTGCTTCGCACATCTGAAATGTAATGTATTTAATGTGTTTATTGTGAATATGAATCACTCAGACACCAGAAGGATGCTCCGTCCAGATGTTTGTGTATTTGTTGGTGTAAGGGTCATTGAAAGAGGAATGTTGATGAGATGTAAAAAATTACCTGTTAAATATTGTTGGACAAATAGTGAAAATATTCAGTTTTTATCATCATAAATCAGACTTCAGAGGAGTCAGTTTCTCACCAGCATCAACCTCACTGCATGTCACTGAGTAGTTGTGTGTGTCAGAGAGAAGCAGAGAAAAGAGTGAGGGAGAGAGAGTGTGTGTGTATGTGTGTGTGTGTGTGTGTTTGAGATGAGAGAGAGGTGCCTGTGTGTGGAGGGGGTCTCTGACCTCCAGGGTAAACTCTGTTAACTCTGGCTAAGCTGCATTGATGTGTGTATTGAGGGTGGACACTTTCCTTGAAATAAACACAAGTACAATACTTGCTGTTGTATTGTAGGGAGAGGAGTGTGTTATGGAAAATAATATGGCTTTAATTGCGTGTTTGTGTGTGTGTGTACATCTTGGCGGGTCAGTGTGTGGTGTGGCTCTTTGACTCTCACAGTTAAACATTTCGGCTCTTGGTGTCAAACTTGTTCGCCACCCCTGCACTAGAATATTAATGCATTCCTAAATATTGCCAGTACTCAGCTAAACAAGGTCTGTGTCAGGGGCTAGGAAACCAGACATCCCCCATCCCTTTCTCCTCTAATACCAACAGTCCTGTTTCAACTGTTGAAACCTTTGGTGAAAGTGGAAATAGAACACCTTAAGAAGGCCCAAGGGAGAAATCACTATGTCTAGCTTTTAAATAAATAAACTGCCTAAAATTCAACTTCTAAACTGCTGGCGGTAAGTTTGTTCTGTGCACATCCTTCACTTAGCAGTTTGAAGCTCCAATCAAAGCTCAGAATATTACATTATTTATTACATTTATTTTATTTATTACTTTACTGATACAGGTACCCACCCATTTGCCTATTGCTGATTTCTAAATTTTGCGTTAAAAATCAAGGACATAGATTGAGTCACACCACTACAAGGTAAAGTAATGACACAGCAAACATCCCTGACCTCTAAATCTATACTTCTTAAACAAAAAACTGCATCTTATTTGGCAATGATAGACAAATCACATATCCATCTTGAATACATTTAACAAAACCTCTTAACAATTGCCTTCATTTTGCAGTGTTGAATCATAATTTTGTAGTTAGAGCTTTAAACCACAAAGTGATGGATGTGTACAAGACAAAGACTATTGCTGCAAGTCACTTACTAAGTAATGATATTTGACTTATGTTCACAATAAATATGCTGACAGATTTTTTTCTCTGTCACTTTTTTCCCCTTTGAGTTCACTGCTGGCAAAGAGTCACAATTTAATTCTGAAGTCATTGTGAGCTGTTGCAGTCCAGTGCTTTGTTTTGTTTCAACCTGTCTATTGCTAGAAAGACTTAAGCCCCACCCACCCATGGAAACCTCCAAACAAAAAGGGTTCTGAACGTTCAACACAAATGTGAATAACCAGTTCCAGTCTTGTTAAATGAATTGGAGCTTTTTCAGATAAGCCTCTGCTATGTAAAGCCCTTCTATCAAGTAATAGTGTGTCAGAGCCCAACCAAAAGGCTAAGTGGTTCTTGAGCTCTAAGAAGAGATGTTTTTAATCTCTCTTTATCAGGAATTGGTTAAACTGAGAAGTCAGTCATGTAAAGAAAAAGTCAAAGTTAGAGTCAGTCAATCGTTTGTAACAGACAGTTCAAGCATGCTTTCCTTCTATTTAAAAATCACATGCTTACAGATTATAGCCACTCCACAGACGGAAGGACGTTTAAGAGATTTAAATGTGCACACCCAGAAAAGCCTGCTTTAAATACAGATTTGTATTCCTTAGTTTCTTAAGAACCAATGAATTCACAACTAAAACTCTATGATTCTAAATAACTCAGTAAAAGAGCAAAACTTTTTAACCAACATGATTTTAACATAGGCCACCCATTTAGAAAATGAGGCAAACTGAAAGCAAGCAAGTCCTTTTCACTTCCATGTTATTGGAACGAAAAACTTTCAAAGTCAACAAAATCTGCAATCCCAGTGCAATCCCAATCAATGTGTGCTGGGCATCACCAGCTTGGAAGAGGAAAGTGTAGAACAAGAGGTTGCACAGATGGATAGGGCCGCTTTGTCATACTTTGCCAGGCCTTCCGTTTGACATTTGTCTATTGGGATATACAAGGGTCCAAAAGACGCAGAGGTTTCCTTTATAGAAATGTTATTTACCCGTTTGCCCAAAGCTTAATAATGAGAAAGTAGAATGGTAGAATATTCTAATAATGCTATACTGATTAGTAAAAAATGTTACTTTTACTCATACCAACACTGTGTCAGATCCAGAAGTCAGATATATAATTATAAACATACTAATGGGAAATACAAAATATTGCATAGCCAGTATATACGGTCCAAATGTTGATGACCCCTTCTTTTTTTCACAGACTTTTTTTTTACCTCAAAGTCAGCTCACTTTAACTCCACAATTCTTTTAGGAGGAGACTTCAACCTGGTCCTAGACCCTGAACTCGACAGACTCAGTTCAGCGGGGAAACAGTGAAGCTGGCAATGAGCTCCATGAATAATAATAATAATAATCCCTTTTATTTAAAGCCTTTCAAAAAACCCAAGGACACTTTACAAAACAAAGGTTAAAAATAGACATTAAAAGCACAATAAAAATAGTAGATAAAATAAAAGTGAATCAGGATGGGAAGGCAGAAATGAACAGATGGGTTGGTAACGCTTTCTTTTACAGTACAGTACTTACGGTGTACTTAAGTGGTATTTACATGGTATTTATTGTGTAACTACTGGGTACTTTCAGGGTACTTACATGGTACTTTTTATAGAATTTACTGGGTACTTACATGGTACTTTCTATGGAATTCACTGGGTACTTACATGGTAGTTTTTTGTGTCTTATCTGTACTTACATGGTACTTACTGTGTATTTATATGGTACTATTTGGTTTATACCTATGTGGTACATACTGGGTATTTATAATATACTTACTGGGTACACTCTCAGAAAAAAAAGTACAAAACGGTACCTTTAAGGAACAAAAGCTTGTCACTGGGGTGGTACCCTCAAAGGTACATTATTGTACCTTGAGTCAGAGGAGCAAATTTGTACCTTACTTGTTTGTACCTTCTAAGGGCCAATACTGTACCTTTGAGGATCAATAATGTACCTTAGACAAAGGTACAATAAAGTACCTCTGGAAAAAGGTACAATTTTGTCCCTTTAAGGTACCGCCCCAGTGACAAAGCCATTTTGTACCTTTAGGTGGCAAAAAAGTTCCTTTTTATTCCTTAAGGAGTGAAAGAAAAAAAAGACAAACAACAACTAACTGAATTTTAGACATTTATTTTAGTCCTTAAATGGAAAACTGTTTAATTCACAGATTCAATAATAATTCATCTCACAACCATAGAATGTAACATCCCAAAATAAAATGCCACAATGTTTAGGATTTCATGTCTGATATAAAAAACATTAAAAAATAGTTACATTTTTTAAGAAGCATTTCACTGACCAACTGACAACTTACTGTCACTCAACAAAATGAACAGCAATATCAGATACAGGGAATAAATACAATGGAACCATTTATATTTTCCTCCTTTCAATTTCATGAACATCACTAATAAGAACAGCAAAATAGTGCAGAAACACATAAGTTTATTCAAACTCAAAGACCAAGCAAAACACTTTAACACACCACACCAAAGTAAAGAGAGTCACTTAAAACCCTTTATCGCGCAAGTGACTGTTTTTGGTAGTGAATAAATAGTAATAAACTAGTAGTAATAAACTACATGACACTTGACGTTCTGGATTAAAAAACACAAGCTTTGAGCTCACCCACAATGCTATTCAACCCTCCCAACACAGCTTAACATAAATGCTGCATACTAACAAACAGTTTATCATCGACACAGTACTGTATGTATCCAAAGCATGAATATCCATCACCTCAAAACTTCATCAATGTGAGCATGGAGAGCTCAGGGGGTTCTTCAGTCGAGATGGATATACAATGTTGTAGATAAAGTTAATCACAAAAAGCAGCAATAACACCTTCCTCCAGACCAAGCGCCCTGCAGACTGACCGCCCATCCAGTTTGACCACCGCAGGGACCCTTTGAGTCAGCACACTTCTCCAGTCAGTGACAGCTTCGAGTTGTACAGTAGGATATGGCGATGCTGGCTGTTCCTGCAAGAGATTCAAGTCAAGTCAAGTCACATTTATTTATATAGCGCCTTTTACAATGCAAACTGTGTCAAAGCAGCTTTACAGTCACAATTTGTGAAAATTGTAATAAGTACCGTAAGTTCAATATTGATTAATTATTGATTTCTAACAATCAAAACAACTAGGGGTTAAGGCTGGGTTAACAAAAAATGAAACATGGCGACACAAAATATGATTATTAGACCAAAATGGCAGCGTCAGAGAAGTCGCGACACAAACTTGTCCTTTAAGCGATCATAAAGGTCATTAAGTGGTTACCTTAAATCTACCTGAAACATTCATTAAAAAAAAAACAATAGTTCATTTTATATATATATAAACACACACATACACAAAAAAAACTGTTGGACTGTCTCTGTGGGAAGTAATGTAAAAAAAATAAAAGAATAAAACTATATGCAAATTACACACCTCCCCAAGTATGACGAGAATGTCATTTTTCTCCCTGAACAGAATCGGCAACAGCAGGATTGCAGCTCTGAAATCAATCCCTGAAAATTAAGTTTAAAAAAAGTTAGTGTATTACGTGAATTTACAGTGTATTTTGGTTAGACACAGAGGGATGACAAACATTTGCTCATTTGACAGTTGCTTTTACCTTTTTTAATGTTTATGAAAAATGAGCCCCTAATAATTTATTACATTTTATATAGCGCTTTATCATAGCTACTTAAAGCACTTTACAGGGGGGACCATTATATTCCATTCCGGGTTGAGGGGCTAACCATTGGGTCACACTGCTTGTGTGTAAAACATGCAGACATAGATACACAGCAAACAAAAGAAGATGCTCGGACCTTTGATGCCTTGGCTCGTTTACTTGTGTTTTATTCCAGTTGTAAAGGCTTTCTGTGATGACCAAATTTCTGACTCATTTTTCTCGCCTCTTCATCATCTACGAGCGGCACCCGCTCATATTTGAACTTACGTTTGAGAGACATGTGCCAGGTATTCTATTTAAAAGAATATAAAACAGAACAATTAAATAAGCATACAAACCACTTGCAGAAAACTGAAAGCGCAAGCATGAAAATACATGTTGAAAAACAATGTATGCAACAAAATGCAGAAAACACAGTTAATATCTTGACTGGATTAGTACTTTAGTATAATAAATAAAGGTTGGCAATTAATATTCTGTCAACTCACATAACAATTGCCTTCTTTGTCCTTTAAGAAAGGGTATTTCAAAATCCGGGCCTTACACACTTTCACATAGTCATCATTGGTCGAAAACCTGTAACAGCGATGCAAAATAAGGTGAGGAATGTAACATCAGACATAGTATTAATAACTCAATGGCGTGATCCAGTTGGGTTTCAAAACTTATATTTTGATCAGGGCCATGGTTTCATACAATGTGAGAGAAAAAAAAACGTTTTTCCCGCTCATTTGTCTTTTGTTCTGAAATAATTTATTAATTTTTCACGTTAACGTTAACTTTTCGGCGGCAGAGTTGGATGAGAACCGTTTTTGTCGCAGAAAAGTTAACGTTAGCTCGATGGTGAACTATAGCCAAGATAGTACCGCTAACTTGCTTATCATATTTATTTATACTATTATTATTTAATAATTGTTTAACTAATGTTAACATTAATAATCTTGGCAATCGTCAAAGTGAGTCTAGCTAGCTAATGTTGTTGACAGAGTATGAACTTGGCTAGCGCTAACAGTAAAGTTACCTTCCAACTTTGAATTAACACCACAAACACTGATTAAAAATTCAAATACTTTACCTTTGAATTTACTTCTCTCATCTTCAGTGACCTCTATCCCAAAATGAAACAACTCCGTGATTAAATCCTCCTTGGATAAATGTCGAAGCGCCATCCTCCCACCTTTGATCGACAGACAGACTGACCGTTGGATCAATGTCGATTCACTCATGTATCCTTCCGCGCTGCAATATTTATGCTTCCGCCGAGTCAAGGTTAGCCTGTAGCTAGATCCTTTCAATAGAACACAACTTAAATATTAATAATTATTTGTATGTTTTATTCTAATATAAATAGGGTGAGGGGTTTGAGAATCAAATTCTTCAATACTGTTTATGAATGTAGATGATTACATAGTCCTCATTAACATGATTAAAGATGATTCAAAGGGACACTTCACAAAACAAAAACATTCTTATTTATTTTGCCCATACCTCAAAACTTTAGAGTTAAATTTAGTTAGATAATTGTTGAGTTTGATAGTATAGGTTAACTTGTGTTTCTATATTGAGAGATGACATTTTTAGCATCCACTAATTCCTGCCATTTTATATTTAATCATTAAGGTACAAATATGTAAGGGACAAATATGTACCTTACACCTCGAAAAGCTCACAATGTACAATGGAAGGTGCATAATTGTACCTTAAGGGTGCACAATTGTACCTTAAAGATACATTTTTGTACCTTTAAGGGTACATATGCAAAGTTTGTACCTTAGGGAACAAATGTGGACCTGTATTGTACCTCTTTTTCTAACAGAGTATTTACATGTCGTGCAAAGGTGTCTTTTATGGTACTTACCACATGTATGAACAAGGTAAGTACAAATAAAGTACCTTGAATGTAAGTCTGCACTCGCTGAATGTTTCATGGTATTTACTAAAAATTTACCACAGAAACTACCCCTTAAGTACACTGGAACTGGACTGTAAAAGAAAGTCAGCCCTATTTCCACTCAACTACATGGTACTTTCATTACTAAATACTGGGTATGTTCACTTGAATATTACTTGGTACTTACCCCTTAAGTACACTAAAACTGGACTGTAAAAGAAAGTCAGCCCTATTTCCACTCAACTACATGGTACTTTCAGTAGTAGATACTGGGTATGTTCATGTAATACCTTCCTATACAGTATACATACACACTTGGTCTTCTGATCTTACCAAATGAGGCAATGCTAACTTGTTGGTAAAGGTCAAATAACTGCATTGTAAAAACATATTCCTACTTTTTGTAACATGAGGCAAATGTAAAGAGAAACAACACAGCAGTGAAAACAACTATCTTTAATATGAAACATGTCTGCAGCATACAAAGTGTCATCACAATGAAATATGTTTTAAGTACAAAACAGTACAAAGGAGCATTCCAAAAAACACATTATTGGCCTGAGGGTCGTGTTTTTTGTCCGTCAAAATTCCATCAGCAGATTTTGGTAACAGTGCAGGACTTCTTCAGGGTTTGGAACTGCAAGAAAATTCACAATAAAAGCTCAAATGAACATAAAAAGCATAAAGACTTTTATGAAGTACAAAATACATTTTACTTATTTAATCATTTCTGTAAGGAGTTTGATAAATCTCTGTGAATTCCTTATTGCTTTGACTGCAATGCTTGAAATTAATAAATTATCCTCATTTATAAACATGATAATAAATTATTCAAAACTTGACTTTTTTTAAATAATGTTCTAAACATGAACTTGTTTTAATATATAATGTCAGGAAAATATGTAAAACAACAAGGTAAATATTTACTTTTAATACTAAAAACACCCAGAGTGTGGGCTTTTGTTAAGTAGGTCGGGGCGAGCAAAGGTGCAAATTCCCAGCGCACTTGAATGCAGCATGACAACGTGAACGTGCACTAATCCGGAGAGCCTCGAGGCGCGTGCAACAGTTTGAATTTCTCTTCATTTGGCAGGTAAGCCAGTGTTTTTGTAAATATTGGATAAATTATATGTAAATATTTAAACTGATCAAACTTTATAAAGAAGCTAACCTCGTGATTTTAAGCCGCTCTCTGTGTTTGAAACGTGACGTCAGAGCATGCCTGCTACTTTACTGCAATAATTTCAAAATGTATAACTTTTCAAAGTTTGTAATGAAAATCTACAAACATTGTTGTTACTTACCAGCAGAGGAGCACCTGTAAAACTAGCCCGTAGCCTAAATGATAACGTCTGTTGTTCAGTGCTCGTTTGAGCGCATGTCTTTCTGGGAAAATCAAAGAAAGGCGTTTATTTTGAAAATAATGATGACGTACTTCCGTGTTTTTACCGCTTTAGATCAACTATGGTGAAGAAGACATCCCAGAAGAATCCGTGAAGCCACAGGAGAGTAAGCAAAAGTAAGCTAAATCCACCAAAATAATAGAGACAACAATACCACCCAACAGTGAAGGTAACTGTTTGAAAATATAAAACATATTTTGAGTAACTGTGTTGACTTTGAAATTGCCTATTCATTTCTTTTTTTTCCTTTTCGTTTACACTGCCATGTGTTTGATGCTAATGCAAATTGTAGGTGCGAATAAAATTTAGAAAGAAGAAATACACACAGCAATTGCCAATTAAAACATTACTTTGACATTCTTTGTCTAAACAAATTAGATTTTTTTATGGCAATTTTGAACTTTTTTTCTTTGATTTCTTTTTTGTTATTTTTGTTTATGTAACTAAAATATAAAGTTGAGAATAATCTATCATGTTTATAAATGAGGATAATTTATTAATTTCAAGCATTGCAGTCAAAACAATAAGGAATTCACAGAGATTTATCAAACTCCTTACAGAAATGATTAAATAAGTAAAATGTATTTTGTACTTTATAAAAGTCTTTATGCTTTTTATGTTCATTTGAGCTTTTATTGTGAATTTTCTTGCAGTTCCAAACCCTGAAGAAGTCCTGCACCGTTACCAAAATCTGCTGATGGAATTTTGACGGACAAAAAACATGACCCTCAGGCCAATAATGTGTTTTTTGGAATGCTCCTTTGTACTGTTTTGTACTTAAAACATATTTCATTGTGATGACACTTTGTATGCTGCAGAAGTGTTTCATATTAAAGATAGTTGTTTTCACTGCTGTGTTGTTTCTCTTTACATTTGCCTCATGTTACAAAAAGTAGGAATATGTTTATACAATGCAGTTATTTGACCTTTACCAACAAGTTAGCATTGTCTCATTTGGTGAGGTCAGAAGACCAAGTGTGTATGTATACTGTATGGGAAGGTAATGCGTGAACATACCCAGTATTTACTACTGAAAGTACCCTGTAATAGAGTGGAAATAGGGCTGACTTTCTTTTACAGTCCAGTTTTAGTGTACCTAAGGGGTAAGTACCAAGTAATATTCAAGTGAACATACCCAGTATTTAGTAATGAAAGTACCATGTAGTTGAGTGGAAATAGGGCTGACTTTCTTTTACAGTCCAGTTCCAGTGTACTTAAGGGGTAGTTTCTGTGGTAAATTTTTAGTAAATACCATGAAACATTCAGCGAGTGCAGACTTACATTCAAGGTACTTTATTTGTACTTACCTTGTTCATACATGTGGTAAGTACCATAAAAGATACCTTTGCACAACATGTAAATACCCAGTAAACGTATTATAAATACCCAGTATGTACCACATAGGTATGAACCAAATAGTACCATATAAATACACAGTAAGTACCATGTAAGTATAGATAAGACACAAAAAAACTACCATGTAAGTACCCAGTGAATTCCATAGAAAGTACCATGTAAGTACCCAGTAAATTCCATAAAAAGTACCATGTAAGTAACCTGAAAGTACCCAGTAGTTACACAATAAATACCATGTAAATACCACTTAAGTACACCGTAAGTACTTTACTGTAAAAGAAAGCGTTACCGATGGGTTTTGAGTTTAGATCTGAATGTTGGTAGGGAGTCTATGTTACGGAGGTCAGAAGGGAGGGAATTCCAGAGTTTGGGAGCAGAGCAGCTGAAGGCTCTGCTTCCCATGGTGACGAGTCGGGCCGGAGGAACAGAAAGCTGAACAGAGGAGGAGGACCGAAGACAACGAGAGGGGGTTCTGGAGATGATGCGGGCAGCTGAGTTCTGGACCAGTTGAAGCTTATTGAGGGTTTTTTGTGGGAGACCAAAGAGGAGAGAATTACAGTAATCTAAACGGGAAGTGACCAAACTGTGGACCAGGATAAAAGCAGAGGGGACAGTGAGGGAGGGGCGTAGACGATCAATGTTGCGTAGATGGAAATGGGCTGACCGAGTAATGTTATTGATGTGGGACTGAAAAGATAAGGAGCTATCTAGGATGAAGCTCCATGAAGGGCACTTGAAGGGCTCCATGACTCAGTTGGTCATATGGGAGTGGACAGGACTTTAGACCTTCATATGCGATTTTATTGACCAAGATTGCTCACGGATGTTGAGAGGAAAGTCCGAACCTGTGAAAGATGCATTTGACGAAGAGCTAAAGCTGAGAAAACGGCTTGTCTTATAAACATCAAAACCAGCTGACCACTTGAGTTGGTATGCATGGACTATTTGACTTTGGAATCTGAAGGACATGGAACAAAAACCATTCCTGTCATATCTGACCATTTTACCAAATACGCCGTTGAGAGCTAAAACAGCAGCCAAGACTTTGTGGAACCACTTCTTTGTCTATTATGGGTTACCTGAACATATCCACAGTGAACACATTTTGAGTTTAAATTGATCAGAGACCTGTGTCAGATGTTGGGTATAAAGAAAACAAGGACCACTCCTTATCATCCTCACGGTAATCCCGTTGAGAGATTCAATAGGACCCTTCTGGATATGCAAGTACCTCCTCAGGAAGAGAACAAAACTAACTGGCGTGATCATGTACAGCCATTGGTTCATGCATACAACACGACAGAAAAGGACACAACTGGATTCTCTCCCTACCAATTGATGTTTGGGAGACAGCCAAATCTCCCCATCTAAATGGCACTTGGGCTCAACCCAGACAAAAAGCCGCCCATCATAATAAGCAAAGATATGATTTGAAAGTCTGGGAGTCCATCTTTGAAGAAGGGGATCACATTCTTATTAAGAATGTTTGTTTCTGGGGTAAGCACAAGATAGCAGACACATGGAGCAGTACTATTTACAAAGTTCTCAAACATATTGATGATTCCCCAGTGTATGTGGTTGTTTCAGTATATTCTGAGGGTCAAGAGAAGACTGCATAGGGACTTGCTTCTACCCTGTGGGTTTCTAACTTCCTCTGTTCAAGACGAGGTGAATGGAGGGGAGGAGAAAAGGGAGAAGGTCCAAGTCCCCCAAGAAAATGATATGCATCAAGAGAAGCTCAGGTCAGAGCGCTCATGGGAAACTGAAGGGGAAATGTGAGAATACTATCGAGTGCGTTGTGTGTTAGTACTGGTAGTTGTCTGTGTTTGTCAGATCTGTTTTTCTAGTGTATTTTTGTCTGTTTGTTGTTGTTTTGCTTTGTTTTGTTTTTATGTTGTCTCACTTAAATACAAATTAATAAAAAAAAAAGAGAATACTATTGAGAAACTGTTAAAGAAGGTATCATTTTCCCGCCAATATCAATGGAGTCAATGGACGCAGGTGTGTTTCATCCTATGAGCAGCCAGGAAGGGAATGCCATTGAGGGGGAGACTTAGGTTCCAGAGAAATCTCACCTGCTGAAGTGATTGCGATCCTGGAGTCAATAGTGACTTAGGTGGAGATTAAGTTGTGGAAATAAACACATCTGAAGGAAGAGGAGAATATGGAAATATGGAAGTTGATAAACTTGAGATTAAAACTGATCTGATGATGGAAGAACAATTCAAGATTGAAGAACATCATGAAAAAGAGTTATGCAAAGCAATCTTGTTTAGGGAGAGATAAAGGGTTCAGAAGTCAGAAGATTATCAAGACAAAGGGTCGAGCCAGATTGGTTGACCTATAAAAAATTGGTAATCCTTTGGCTTTACAGTAGTTTTCAATTCTGTTTTGACAAGTTTAGACCAAGCTGCTATGCAAGCCCTTAACTTTTCTCCTGCAAGTGCTTCCAGTGAAATGCTACATGTTTAGCATGCAGGGGCGCACGCTGATTTACGGGGGGAAGATGGAACACCCATTAGTTACAACTAAGGGAGTAATCCCCATTTTTTATTTTTTATTTTTCAACAGTATTTAGTTATACAGTCATTGTATGGATTAATGTAGTTCCGATTTTCTTTTTTTTTCTTTTCTTTATTTCTTCTCTTAGGGACTAGCACCCCCCCCCCCCAGGGTGCCCTCCCTCCTAAAAAGTAACTAAATAAATGAAGAACCCAAAATAGATTTTAAATAAATAAATACATAATAATAATAATATTAATATTAATAATAATAATAAGAAGAAGAGTTTTTTTTTTGTTTTAAAACTTCAGTTTAATCACAGATCACAGACAACAAAAAAAAACAACAATCACTCACATAAAAAAGGAGCAAAACAAAGTTCACCGTTTGGCACACGACATAGAACAGCATCAAAGCACCAGATTTTTTTAAAACAGGACAAACGGTTCGACAGTTCAAAAAAAAGAAAATTCTAATTTTAGCCTGGAACGGACATTGCAGCGCCAGACATGAACTGCATCAGCCAGAGGGTCGCCCGCTATTTTGCGCTTCCTGCTGACGTGAATCGCAAGTTTTGCTTCACCAACAATAAAATTAAGCAGTTGCCATTTTTCTCCGTCGTTTTGCTTGTACCCGGACCCATAAATAAAACAACGAATGGAAAACATCACATTAAAAAGAGCAAATACAGATGTTAAAAGAGTGAAGAGACCTGAAAGCCTCTTACACTCACTAAAAACATGAAAAATGGTTTCCCTCATACCACAAAATGGGCAGCAGTCAGAAACAGTGGGGTTAAGAACAGAGATAAAAGAGTTCGAAGCAATAGCACCATGTAAGATCCTCCATTGGAGGTCTCCAGTTCTCTTCCGTATGGGAGCCTTGTAAAGAACTCTCCAATGTGGTCCGTCCTCACCTCCACTCAGTTTACCAGTCCACGCACTGGGAAGGCGGTTCTGCAACTTAGTTTTGTTCAAGACCTTCACACAGTTAAAATACAATGTCCTTCTGTCCGCGCAGTTAAGAGTCAGGTTGTCGGAATTGCAGGGACGAAGCAGCTGTCCGGTAAGTCCACCCAGATCAGGGCTCAGCCACACCTCTGGAAAAAGTTCATCGTGGATGAGAGCAGTGGTCCTGTTGCAGTAAGCAGCCAGGAGTCCAGCCCCAAACCATTCACACGCCTCAAGATGCAGCTAGCCAGCTCCCTCCACATTAAATCCGTCGGCCCAGTCAAAAAACGTTGCAGGAACTGGATCCTGAAGGTGGCAGTTCTGCTGGACAGGTGTACTAGGCCCTGTCCCCCCTCCTCCCGGGGAAGAAATAACACTCCCTGTGGCACCCAGTGTAGACTGTCCCAGAAGAAATTGACGAGTTTGGACTGAATCTGAGACAGTAACCCGGAAGGGGGGTCCAAACACATCAGCCTGTGCCAAAGCAGGGAAGCAACAAGGTTATTAATAACCAAAACTCTTCCCCTAAAAGACATCTGGGGAAGCAGCCATCGCCATTTGTTCATCTTCCCCTCCAGTTTATGGACAACATCCTCCCAGTTCTTTTTTTCCGTGACAGGACCACCAAAAAAAAACCCCTAGGTACTTCAAACCATCCTTCCTCCATGTCACATTGGATGGGAGAGACAGGAGGGCGTCCTGCCACTTTCCCACAGCAAGGGCCCTAGTCTTGTGCCAGTTAACCCTGGCAGATGACAACTCAGAAAAAGCATGTATTGCATCTACCAACACATTCACATCTGCCTGATTTTGAACAAAAACAATCACATCATCAGCATAAGCTGATAAAACAATGTTCCTCCAGAAACCAGGCAAACACAAACCCTCAATACTTGCACGGATCTTATGGAGGAGGGGCTCCAGGGAGAGAGCGTAGAGCGTGCCAGACAAAACACAGCCCTGCCGTATGCCCCGACCCACTCTAAAAGGAGCACACAGACCGCCGTTCACCTTCAGCACACTCTCAGCCTCGGCGTAAAATACTCTGATTTTGGCAATGAAACCAGCGCAGAACCCAAACTTCTCCATAACTTTCCAAAGGAAGCTGTGTTCAACGCGGTCAAAAGCCTTTTCCTGGTCCAGAGAAATCAGACCTGTTCGTATTCCCAAAAACTCAGAGACCTCCAAAACATCTCGAATTAAAAAGACATTATCGACCATGAGTCTACCTCGGACACAGTAGGTCTGGTCCCTATGGATGATCTGCTCCATAGCATCCCTCAGCCTATTGGAGAAGGTCCTGGATAACATTTTGTAGTCCACGCACAGCAGAGAAACGGGTCGCCATTTCCTTATTTCTTGAAGGTTCCCTTTCGTTGGCAGGAGAGCAACAACAGCTCTGCGACAGGACGTCGGTAGAGCTCCAGAGAACAAACAGTCATTGAAAACCTCCAAGATGTCAGGAGCAAGGATGTCCCAGAAAGCTTTGTAAAACTCCACAGTGAGGCCATCGATCCCAGGAGCCTACCGGCCCTTCATGCTCTGAAGGGCAGCGGACAGCTCAGAAAGCTGGAGAGGCCGGTCCAACTGAGAGTTCATCTCCTTGGCGACATGAGGCAGTCCACTGCAGAACTCGTCCAACAGGCCGTCATCACCATCACACTCACTGGCGTAGAGTGAGGAATAAAAGTCCACAGCCCTCTGTCTGATCTGGTCAGGTCCAAGCAACTCCTCACCGGTGTCAGACAACAAGGAGTGCATCACCTTCGTCTGTCCATGCTTCTTCTCCAGACCAAAAAAGAAGCTAGAGGGAGCATCCATTTCAGAAACATCCTGAAACCAAGACCGAACCAAGGCCCCCTGAACTTTAGAGTCCAGCAGGCGCTCCAAGGTCAACCGTTTTGCTTTTAGGAGCTCAATATGCCCCTGATTTTGAGTGGACTCCCTCAAAGACTCCAAGCCCACAATATCAGCCTCCAAGTCTTCAATAAATCGACAGTAATCACGCGTAACGTTGAGAGTGTACTGCTGGCACAAAAGCTGAATTTCAATCTTACCACGGCCCCACCATTGCCCAAGAGAACTAAAATCGCGTTTCTTTTGTCGGAACTGAGTCCAAAAGAAACTTAAAACATCCTTAAAACCAGTATCAAACGTTAAAACTGAATTGAAATGCCAATATGCACTTCTAGGCGTAAAATTCTTCACATAAAAGACACAAACCACAAGAGAATGGTCAGTAAAAGCAACAGGAAAGAAATTACAGGACTTAAAAACATTAAAATGGTGCTTAAAACAATAAAAACGATCAAGACGGGCGAGAGTCAACCGGCTCTCATACATGCGGGACCAGGTATATTGCCGGCAGTCTGCATGCATCCTTCTCCATACGTCCACCAGGCCATGAGAGCAGACCAGCTGCCTCAAAGTGCACTGTGAGGCCGGATGAGGCTCTGCGTGGTTGCGGTCCAAAAGCTCATTTTCAGTACAATTAAAACCCCCCCCCCAAGAATAAAAAATCCTCCGAACTACAGCTATCCAGTTTCACACTGAGTCGTGCAAAAAAACTCTTCCTCTCAGCAGCAGCAGTCAGAGCATAAATATTCACTAAAAGCACAGAAAAACGCTCAAACACAGCTCTGAGCAGTAAAACCTTTCCTGCAACCAAATGTTCCACCTCTGTAGAAACCGGAGTAAACCTCCTGGAGAACAAAAACCCCCCCCCCTCCCTCCACTAGCTGAGGTGAGATGGCTCAGGAGGACCTCACCATCCCACCCTCTGTTCCAGTCCACCTCCAGACTGGGATCACTGTGGGTCTCCTGAAGGAATAAAACATCCAGGTGCTTGGCCCTCATGGTCTCAAAGAGCAGGGCTCTTTTCAAGGGTTCTCTGGCACCATTAACATTTAAGCTGCCCACTTTGAAGGAATCCATCAAATAAAAGGGGGAAAAAAACAGGAAATGAAATAAATAAGCAAACCCATCATGAATTTAAAAACCAAGTTGTTGTCGGACTTTCTGCATCTGTTTCCTCAGTCTGTAAACCTCCTGATCAGTCAGGTCAGACTCAGCTCTGTGTTTAATGAGGTGCTTAGCAGACACATAAAAAGCCTTCAAATCAGGGAAATACGTGGGAATGTGCAACTTCTTAAAACCTTCAGTCTGTTGCAGAAAACATTTGAACATCTGAGCAGGATACAACTTCACGTCCTGACTAGCAGACAGCAAAGAGCTGCCCTGAGACAGGTCACTGCAGTCAGACCAGCATCCCTCACTGTCGCTGCCGTCAGACACAGCCGCCCCCGCCGCTGAGACCACCAGTCTGCTTGCTTTAACGGCCACATCTGCAGACGTGGAGGCCCCCTTTTCTATGTTTCAGAGAAACCCCCACCTTCCCTGATCCACGCGCTTCAGCATCGACGTCATCAATCCCACCTTCTAGACACACCTCACCATCACCCACCACACACTCGCCAGACGCACCCGAGCCACAACACTCTTAGGGCTCCACCGCCCCCTCATCCACACACACAGCTG
This sequence comes from Oryzias curvinotus, assembly GCA_023969325.1. NCBI lineage: Eukaryota > Metazoa > Chordata > Actinopteri > Beloniformes > Adrianichthyidae > Oryzias > Oryzias curvinotus. The sequence goes on from CM043718.1 coordinate 38,124,736, forward strand.
CGGAAGCATCCACCCCAGATGCCCCACCAGAAATTTCCAACACATCCACTACCTCAGTGACATTCACGACACCCTCCACCGAAACCCCTCCCTCTGCAACCTGACTCACCGCTTCCTCCACCTGACCGTCTCCACTCACCACGTTCCCATCAGACTCGCCCACCGGCTCAGGCCCGTCCTCCACGGGGATTTCTCCAATTTCTCCGGAGGACACTTAACCAAAGCGGTGCTACACGGCGCGGAAGCAGGGCGATCAGCGCGCAACCCAAGCTGACCTTCACCCGCACTACCCGCCGCCGTGGCCACGCCCCCCGAGGCAGAAACGGCGCGGTGTGGACAGGCTTTCACCAAATGCCCCTCATCGCCACAACCAAAGCATTTAAAAGAGGCAGAAGTAGCAAAAAGCACATAGTCATAATCATCCACACGCACCTTAAACACAGAATTCAAGTCCTCCTCCTTCTTGTGGAGGATCATGAACACATGTCTGCGGTGAGACACGATGTGTTTCAGCATGGAGGACTTGCATCCTGACATAACTTTACGCACAGGTGACACCACCTTCCCTTGTTTGGACAGCTCTTGCACCAGAAACTCGTCAATAATGAATGGAGGGACGTTAGACAGCGTGATCTTGGTCGCAGGCTGAGAGAGCAGCATGACGGTTTCAAACACGCCATTGATAGAAATGCCCTTCTCAACCAGCGTGTTCACCTGCTCCACCCTCTCCACAAACAAAACAACGGCCCCATTCACGCGAGCAGCAGATTTAATTGAAGTGTGCCCGATAACTTCCCCCACGGCCAGAGCCACATCCTCCACGCTGTGCAGGGAGCCGGCACCTGTCTTAATGCCGTGTTTCCTGGTAAGTGAAGTGAGAGCCATGGCGTCCAGAACGCCACCAGCTCCACACCCACCACCGGATAAAACCCACAAAACACCACAAAACCAAAAAGAAAATAAACTAGCAAAACACCTAAACCATCAACAAACTAACACCAAAGGGAAAAAGTAAAGAAAAAGCACAGAAAATGCAAAAGAATCAAAACCTCCTCAGCTCCTTTAATCACCCTCCTCCCAGAAGAAGAAGAAGAAGAAGAAGAAGAAGAAAAGAAATACAATGAAATAAATAAATAAATAAATAAATAAAGCCTAAGGGAACCCCTTAACCCCTGCTGTGGATGCATCCCCGACCTGCGGGGGGGCCAGGCCAAGCGCCAAACAACTGGACACTGGCGAAACACCAGCCGTGGGCAGACGACCCCAGAAAACCCCAAACCCCCCCTCCCCAGCCCCCGCAATGTTGCCCAGCCACCCAGCAGCCGTTTCCAGTCAGTCGTCAGTCACTGCCTACCCTGCGCCCAGAAGGCATCAACCCAGGAACCCCTGCCAAGTTGCCGGCAAAGTGCGTGTCCCCCCCCCACCCAAGCAACCAGAGCCCCGAGCCGGGAGAACGGCAGGCCCAGCAGAGCCCACCCCCCCACACCCGCCCCGGCCCACCCAACCAGCCAGGACCCGGCTCAACCCATCACCATCCCACCCCTACTAGGTGATGTGACTAACCAGCTGGAGCCAGGGAGAGTCTGAAGCCGACAGGTTTTTTGTGGAGGACATTATCTCCAAACTAGTATGCTCTGACATGAGGTTTCTGTAGTGATTGATGCTAAGATTATTTTTAGATTTCCAGTTTAGGAGGATACTTTTCTTTGCTGTACATACAGCGGGGATTTCTGATTTTCCCTAGCAGAATGCACGTTCATTCAGTGACACAAAAACACACACACTTGTGCTAGTCAGAACACGCACAGAAGGACGTGAAGTCTGAGATATACGTGCTTTCTGGGAGTAATAACTACACTTGGATATCTCAGTTCTTTTTACCAATCCTACTTTTGGGAGCGAGTGAATCTCTGGTGAGTAAAAATATCATTAGCCTCAAGATTAGCATGTTGGCCTAAGCCACGTTGCCTAATCTGTCATTGTGCATGTATGTACATGTTCTGGGATTTTAAGTCTGTTTATAAAGAAAAAAAAAAGCCTGAAGTAGATTGAGTACATGTCGGTAAAGTGTTATTCATGTGAAAATCCAATATTAATCTATCTATTGGTATGTCTATTGTGTGCATCCGGTTTTTTATTTATTTAAATGTATGTCATGGGGGAAAAAGACATTGTGTACTGTTTGGCTATTACAAAAATATATATTTGTATATATTTTTATAGACACAATTTTTGTTGTGCTGTAAAACAAAAGAAGCTATTTTACTGCTGTTAATTTTTGTCACTGAAATCCCCCTTTCATTGTTACAGTGAGAAAACACTATACTGTGCAGTAAATAAGTAGATAGAGATATTTAGAACATAGGTGAGCTGGAACCAATTCTTTATTTCTAAATTGAGAAACTACCACTACTGCTTTGTGCAGGTTTTTTTTTTGTTTTTTGTTGTTGTTCCCAAAGTGAGTTACAAAGGCTACGTTCACACTGCAGGCTGAAACGACCCAATTCCGATTTTTTTGCCCCTATGCGACCCAATTCCGATCTTTTCATGACAGTCTGAACGACACAGATCCGATCTTTTCAAATGCAACCCAGGCCACTTGGGTTTGCCTGCCTGATTCCGATCTTTTCAATTGCGACCGCCGTCTGACCGGCCAGGCGACTTGATTCCGAACCGTACGTCATCAACACGCAACAAACGTCATCATTTTGCATTGAAGTAGGCGGGAACGAGAACGTAAACAACAACCATGGTGGATGATGCTGCTGAGACCAGTCAGTGAAGGGAAGCAGGTCACCGATTTGATTCATTTTTGGGGTGATCGCTCTATTCAGGCCAAACTCCAGGGCTCTCATCGCAACCGGGCGGTTTTTGAAAAAACATTCCAGCTAAATGGCCAAGCGTGGTGTTGAACCTTTCCCGCGATTACTTTTTTTCTTTTTCCCCTTTTCGACCGTGCTCAGAAGCGCGGGGGACCTGAGGGGGATCCTCCTCCTCCTCCCTGTTCTGATCCTTAGATTCTCCAGGATTCTCCAGAACGGGTTAATAAAGAGTCCATAGCATTTATTCTGGGGGAAACCTTCTTTTAATACCGTTCTCCTTTCTCCGTAACACACATCATGAATGTGCCCCCACACTGCCCCCACCCCCATTCTCCATCGCAGCAAGCTCTCTTCTGTCTCTTACGCACACACACAGACGCGGGCGCGCGCCCCCAGCACACACACATTCCCATTCCACTACAGTGGGTACAGACTCCATTGCCTTCTGAAAATGGGTAGATTGTAATGGTGCTGCTCCTTCGTAAAAATAAATTTACTATTACAAAAGGAGCTCCGCTGTTGACAACACTGTTGTTGACATCCATTGTTAATGTTGGCTCCGCAAACAACGAGTGACGTCGTTCACCGTTTGGGTCGTGTCACGGTCACACTGGAGACCACAAAAGTTTGGATTTACTTGGAAATGTGAACGCGGTCTTTCAAAAAAATCTGATTTTTAAAAAAAATCTGAATTGAGCTGTGACGGGGTTCTTCTCAGCTGCAAAAAAAATAAATAACTCGGAAATAAGATGGCCAAGCCAGCAGACTCAAAATTTCATAAATGGGATTTTATTGATCCCCAAAGCAAAAATAATCAGACAAAGAATTCAGCTGATTCTGGGAGAGCTTGTTGCCACCACTGCAACCAAGACTGCTCTCCCCTAACTGAGAAACGTTCACCCCTTATAAAGGCTTAGCCCCTCCCACAGGTCAATTATACAAACAATTTCTTAAAACAACTTACTAGAAGATTCATCAACATAATTCCAAACTCACAGATATTTAACAGAAAAAACAACAGTTGAAATACAAAAATAGGTTTGAAACAATATTAATTAGACAAGAAGGGGAACAAAGCAAAAAAAAAAAAAAACAACAATTCTGACATGAGAAGTCATTTCTTGTTTCCTGTGGCTATAAATGCTGATGTGTCCATTGCTCTGGTTTGGCTGTTGGTGGCGGAAAACTTTGATGGTGAGTGAGATTCTGTTTAAAACCAAGTGTGCACCCTTAGAATTAAACAAAACATGAAATGTGAATGATTTGTCCCACAAAACTATAAATTGTTACTAGGCTGGGAGAAAAGAAAAAAAAAACAATTAAGGCTCATGTTTAGGCTCTGTCCTGCAACCTGTGACACTACTTCGTCACATCATCCCCCTCCTCTCCAAGGTTGGCGCTGTATGGCAACCTGGAAAGATAATCAGCCACCAGGTTCATCTTGCCGGATCGATGATGAACATTGAACCTAAATGGTTGCAGGGACAGGTCCTTCATAGAGTTGATCCATGTCAGGGCTCTGTGATCAGTCTCTAGGTCAAACTCTCTTCCTAAAAGGTAATACCGCAGATGTTCCAATGCCCACTTGATGGCAAGGGCTTCTTTCTCCACTACAGAATACCTTGTTTCCCTTGAAAGCAGTTTCCGACTTAGGTAGAGGACAGGATGTTCTTGACCTGGATCTCCTTGTGCCAAGACAGCTTCGAGACCAACTGCAGAGGCATCCACCTGAACCAGGAATCGCTTGTTGAAGTCTGGGCTTCTGAGGACTGGAGTAGAGCATAAACAGGCTTTTAAGTCATTGAAGGCTCTTTCACACTCCTCAGTCCAACAAAGTGGATTTTTCTGGCCTTTAGCTGTTAATGCAGTGAGTGGTGCTGCAATTGTAGCAAAGTCTGGCACAAACCGACGGTACCAACCTGCTAGCCCAAGAAAAGACCGGATCTCCTTCTTGGTTTTAGGCCGAGGGCAATTTCGGACAGCTTCCACCTTGTCCAACTGTGGTCGCACCTCACCTTTTCCAAGCTGGTATCCCAGGTACTGGGTTTCTTGCTTTGCCCTCTCACATTTAGAAATGTTGAGGGACAGCCCCGAGTCTTTGAGTTTCCCCAGGACCATCTTCAGGTGTTGGAGATGTTCCTCCCAGGTACTACTGAAGATCACAACATCATCCAGGTATGCTGCACTGAACTCCTCACACCCCTGGAGTACCTTATTCATGAGTCTTTGGAATGTTGCAGGTACTCCATGCAATCCAAAGGGCATCACAGTGAACTGGAAGAGACCTGAGGGTGTTCGAAAAGCAGTGTAAGGTCTACTGGATGCTGCTAATGGCACCTGCCAGTATCCCTTGCACATGTCCAGTGTTGTAATGTATGCAGCAGACCCGATCTTCTCCAACAAGTCATCAACCCTTGGCATAGGGTAAGCGTCAAACTCTGAAACAGAATTGAGTTTGGCGGGTGGCGCCGGTGAGGTCGGCAGCCGTCGCGACTGCTCCGACCTATTTTACCTATTTTACCTATTTTACCTCCTTTTTTTGTTTTTTTTTAAGTTAATTCTAAACCGGCTATTACATCACCATGGGATGCATTAGGTACGATCGAAATGCTCTCATTTCTCTTGCTTCACAAAGTACTCACGTTTCGACGCTTCTAACTCCGGATCCGAGTTGGCCGAGAGAGATCCTGAGAGAGAACAAAGGACGCGACCCGAAGCGGCGGCCCCGAGGGAAACGAGCCGGCGTCAGGAACAGGCTGAGAGCCCGTGCACACCGCACACCTCTGCCCAGCATCCTGCTCGCCAACGTCCAGTCACTGGAGAACAAGCTTGACGACCTCAGGGCCAGGGTAAAGTTCCAGAGAGACATTCGGGACTGCAATCTCCTCTGCTTCACCGAGACATGGTTGAATCCAGCGGTGCCGGACTACGCCATACAGCCGGCCGAGTTTTTCTCGGTTCACCGAGTGGACAGGACACGCGACTCGGGGAAGACAAGGGGAGGTGGAGTGTGTCTAATGGTGAATAGCAGCTGGTGCAACAGCGCAAGTGTTGTTCCTCTTACACGCTCCTGCACACCCAACCTGGAACTATTGACCATCAAATGTCGTCCTTTTTATCTTCCCCGGGAGTTTACATCGGTCATAATCAGCGCCGTTTATATTCCACCACAAGCGGACACGGACGCTGCCCTATGCGAGTTGCATGAGGCACTCATACAGCACCAGACTCAACACCGGGATGCTGTGCTTATAGTGGCAGGGGACTTTAACAGTGCCAACCTCAAACGCGCAGCACCGAACTTCTACCAGCACATCACCTGCCCGACCAGGGGCAAAAGGACACTGGACCACTGTTACACAACAGTTAAGGATGGCTACAAGGCACAATCTCATCCACCGTTTGGGAAATCTGACCACGCCGCCATCTTCCTCATGCCAAAATATAAACAAAGGCTCAAACAGGAAGTTCCGGTTCAGAGAGAGGTCGCGCGCTGGACAGGCCAATCGGTGGCCGCCTTACAGGACGCACTCGAGGACGCTGATTGGGGCATGTTTAGAAACAGCTCCGATGACATCAACGTGTTTACGGAAGCGGTTGTGGGATTTGTGGGGAAACTAGCGGAGGACACCGTACAGAAAACTAAAATCAGAACGTTTCCCAATCAGAAGCCGTGGGTGGATAAAACCATCCGTGACGCTCTGAGATCTCGCACCGCTGCCTATAACGCGGGACTCGCGTCCAGGGACATGGAGCTGTATAAGGCTGCGTCATACAATGTCCGGAAGGCGGTGAAAGAGGCGAAGAAGCGCTACGGGAGGAAACTAGAGTCACAACTCCAACAGAGTGACTCCAGGAGCCTGTGGCAGGGACTAAGAACAATAACGGACTATAGAGCACCAACATCCGGAGTGACGAGCGCGGACAGGACTCTGGCAGACGATCTGAACACCTTCTATGCTCGCTTCGAGGCTGCAGCCAAGGACGCTAGCGATGCTAATGCTAGCGATGCTAATGCTAATGCTAGCGTCACCAATGCTAGCGGAACTAACGGCTGCAGACAGGAAGTTACTACCAGTACCAGTAACGAGTTTATCATCTCCGAGCATGACGTGAGGAGAGCCTTCAGGAGAGTAAACACCAGGAAAGCAGCAGGTCCAGATGGCATCTCAGGTAGAGTCCTCAGAGCCTGCGCAGACCAGCTAGCACCTGTGTTCACAGAGATATTCAACATCTCTTTATCTCAGTCGGTGATCCCTACATGCTTTAAAGAGTCTGTTATTGTTCCAGTCCCAAAGAAACCCCACCCTACTTCCCTCAACGACTACCGACCTGTAGCCCTCACCTCAGTAGTAATGAAGTGCTTTGAGCGACTGATCAAAGACTTAATTATCTCCTCACTACCTGACTCACTGGATCCACTACAGTTTGCTTACCGTTCGAACCGCTCAACGGATGACGCTATCTCTCATCTACTTCATACTTCTCTCACTCACCTGGACACTAGAAGGGGAAATTATGTTAAAATGCTCTTTGTCGATTACAGCTCAGCATTTAACACCATAATTCCCTCCACACTCACCACCAAGTTGGAACACCTGGGACTCAGCCCATCTCTGTGTCAGTGGATCTCCAATTTCCTAACTGGCAGACCACAGGCCGTAAGGATGGGCAGATATGTCTCAGCTTCCATCACTCTCAACACTGGAGCCCCCCAGGGTTGTGTTCTGAGCCCTCTGCTGTACTCACTGTACACGTACGACTGCGTGGCCTCCACCAACTCCACCACCATCATCAAATTCGCTGACGACACCGTCGTGGTGGGCCTGATCACTGATAATGATGAGACGGCCTACCTGAAGGAGATTGGACATCTGGAAGACTGGTGTGAGAGGAACAATCTCCTCCTAAACGTCAGCAAGACAAAGGAGTTGATAGTAGACTTCGCCACAAAGCAGAAGAGGAACTACCAGACCCCTGTCATCGACAAGAGCCCAGTGGAGAGAGTGAACAGCTTCCGATACCTCGGTGTCCACATCACGCAGGACCTGTCATGGTCCTGTCACATCAACACCATAGTGAAAAAGGCCCGGCAGCGTCTTTACCACCTTAGACGCCTGAGAGACTTTAGACTGCCCTCTGTGGTGCTTAGGAACTTTTACTCTTGCACCATAGAGAGCATCCTGACGGGAAACATCACAACCTGGTTCGGGAACAGCACCATGCGGGACAGACGAGCTCTCCAAAGGGTGGTGCGTTCAGCTGAGCGCATCATCCACACTGAGCTCCCTGACCTACACTCAATCTACAGCAGGCGGTGCTGGACCAAGGCCAGGAAGATAACGAAGGACCTCAGCCACCCCGACAATGGACTGTTCTCGCTGTTGCGGTCAGGAAAGCGATTCCGCTCTCTGAAGGCCAACACAGAGAGACTGAGGAGGAGCTTCTTCCCGCAGGCGATACGGACTCTTAACCAGTAATCATGGACATTATAATCACAAGCCACTTTCACATGTCACTTTTAGAGCATATTTGCACACATTCGGTCACTCCGTTTTTTTTTAATGTTTTTATATTTGTATATTCCTATATTTTATATCTATTTCCCTATTCCTATTGTTATTCTTTCTTGTTTGAGGTCGCGGGCGGTCGCCTAAGCATTTCACTGCACATTGTACGCTGTATGATTGTGTGTGTGACAAATAAAATTTGAATTTGAAATTTGAGTTTGCGGAAGTCAATGCAGATCCTCAATGAGCCATCTTTCTTTGTAACGATTACCACTGGGCTGCACCACTCCGAGTTAGATGGTTCAATCACCCCTGAAGATAACATGGTGTCCACCTCTTCATGAAGTTTTCCAATCAGCTGCTGAGGAACTCTGTAAGGCTGCTGGCGAACAGGTTTTGCCTCCTTCAGCCTGATAGTGTGCTCTGCGAGCGTTGTTCTTCCTGGGTTGTTGCTGAACAGGGAAGGCACCTCCTGGAAAACCTGGGAGAGTTGTGTGATTTGCTCACGAGTAAGATGTTCTAATCCCAGTGTCAAAGTTTCTTTTAGAACTTCCTCATTTACAGCCTCCTTCTCTGGTTGTCCTACTACAAGTGTAGCTTTCATTGGCTGAGTCACTTGCTCTTTCCATTCTTTAAGAAGGTTCACATGATAAATTTGCTTTTTCTTCGTCCTTTCAGGATGTTCTATTTCAAATGTGACTGGACTTATTTTTCTGGTCACAGTGTATGGTCCCTGCCATTTGGTTAGTATTTTACTGGTAGAGGACGGTAACAGAAGAAGAACTTTCTGACCTGGTTGGTACTCACGATGGCGTGCATGTTGGTCATACCAGTTTTTCTGCATTTTCTGAGCTTTCTGCAAATGCAGCTCAGCTTCGTCTCTGTAGTTTTGCAGTCGCTCCCTCATCTCCAGTATGTACTGCAAGACACTCCTTCCTTCTTCCTTGGTTTTGATAGCAGAGTCCTCCCAAGACTTTTGAAGCAAGTCGAGTGGTCCTTGGACGTCCCACCCATACAGCAGCTCGAAAGGTGAGAATCCGGTAGAAGCTTGTGGAACCTCCCGATATGCAAAAAGAAGGAAAGGTAACTAACGGTGCCAGTCTCTGCCAGTATCGTCAACAAATTTTTGTAGCATTCTTTTCAATGTCTGATTAAATCTTTCAACAAGACCGTCAGTTTGTGGATGGTATGGTGTGGTTTTGATAGAGGTGATGCCTAGCTGTTTGTGGAAGAGCTGCATTAACCTTGATGTGAAGTTTGTCCCTTGATCAGTTAGGATTTCATCAGGAATCTCTGTTCTAGAGAACAATTGGACCAAACATTGTATTACAGATGATGTGGTGATATTGCGTAGGGGAAAAGCCTCAGGGAAGTGTGTTGCATAATCGCAGACGACCAAGATGTATTGGTGCCCTTGGCTGCTCTTCACCAGTGGTCCAACGATGTCCATCGCCAACCTTCGGAATGGAGTTGATATAATGGGGAGTGGTTGCAGGAGAGCCCTGTCAGACTTACGAGAGATAGCAGTTTTTTGACAGATGGGACAGGTAGCACAGAAATGTTGTACATCAGAGTACATACTAGGCCAATAGAATCTAGAACTAACAAGCATGTAGGTTTTGTGTCGACCAAGGTGTCCAGCCCAGGGGATGGTGTGTGCCAAGTGCATTATCAGCAGTCTGCAGTGTTTAGGGATTACAATCCGTCGTTTCCCATCACAGAGAACATAGAGCATATTACTGTCAACAATAAAGTACTCTTTTCCCATTTGAAATGCATTTGTCTCATCTGTAACCTTCGAAAACAGATTTTTCAGTGTCTCATCATTTTTTTGCAACTCACCAATGTTAGCTGGCACTTCCCACATTTTGTTAATCAACAAGTCATCAGTATCTGAACCTGTGATATTGGAATGCTTCTCAAAACGATGTTGACTTTTTGTTTTTTTGAACTTCTGGGTGGCATTCTGACACAGACTACTGTCCAAGTCTCGCAGTGGTTGAACCCCCATTTTTGCTTTAGATCGTGTAATTACTGGAGCTGAAATATCAGTTTCATGAATATACTCTTCACTGTGTAGCAAACCCATTAACATAGGAAAATCTCTACCCAAAAGAATGTTAACTGGTAAATGATCAACTACTCCAACAGTTATTAAATAGGGTTGATCATCAATAACAACTGTTAGCTCTGCATTTGGATATGTATGTTTGTCACCATGAACACACAGAATGTCCGTTTTGTTATTAAAGTCCACACTGCTGATAGGAACAACACTTTTCTTTACAAGAGAGGTGAAACTACCAGTGTCTAATAAATCAGTCACTTTCTGTCCATTCACAGTCACAGTTTTATGAGTTTTCTGTTGCAGTTCTTTTTTCACATGTTCATCTTCATCACGTGGAGCGTAGCAGGAACCAGTTACCTTAGTCTTGCATAGGGAACACATTGAAGCCTTGTGGCCCGGCTGATGACAGTAATAGCAAGTAAAAGTCTTACCAGAGTCCTGCTTTTTCCTCATCCATAGCTGTGTAGGCCTCCAATGCCTTTCCTGACAGCAGTGGGATGAGTCTGCAGGCCCACTCAACCTCTGGCCACCTCCAAGTTTTTGCAATGCGCTCAAAGCGCAGTAAATAGTCCTCAATGTCTTCACCTGCTTGAAAAGGCAGTATTTTGGGATCAGTGTGAAATCGTCTGTCTGATCCCCTGCTTTCATTGTCTGAAGACTGAGGTGAGTCCTGAACTGACCTCCGAGATCGCTGTGTGGCTGGGGTTGGTAGCAATCTTCTTACACTGCTGGTACTCACTGGACTTGGAGTGACACCCCCCGCTTGTTGTGATGTTGATGGAGCATCTGGTTGTGGCTGAAGGGACATCCTCAGGTGTCGCAGTTCCTCCAGAACCCCCTCCTCTCTTTGCTGCTGCACTTTCAGAATGTCTCTAAGCAGGTTCATCAGCTCTCCATCTGCAGCACCTGATGAGACAGATTTGGGCTTTGGGCGCCCCTCTCCCTCCAACGCTAAAGAAGATGAATTAGGCGGCACTGATTCAGAGGTCTCACCCTGGTCTGAAGTGGCTTGAGGATCTCCTTCCTCCAGTTTCTCCTGAGAACGAAGTCCACTCCTCCACTTTGCAGAGCGTTTACCTCCACGGCTGGCCATCTTATCCCACTTCTGACACCATATGTGACGGGGTTCTTCTCAGCTGCAAAAAATATAAATAACTCGGAAATAAGATGGCCAAGCCAGCAGACTCAAAATTTCATAAATGGGATTTTATTGTTCCCAAAACAAAAATAATCAGACAAAGAATTCAGCTGATTCTGGGAGAGCTTGTTGCCACCACTGCAACAAGACTGCTCTCCCCTCACTGAGAAAAGTTCACCCCTTATAAAGGCTTAGCCCCTTCCACAGGCCAATTATCCAAACAATTCCTTAAAACAACTTACTAGAAGATTCATCAACATAATTCCAAACTCACAGATATTTAACAGAAAAAACAACAGTCGAAATACAAAAATAGGTTTGAAACAATATTAATTAGACAAGAAGGGGAACAAAGCAAAAAAACAACAATTCTGACATGTGAAGTCATTTCTTGTTTCCTGGGGCTATAAATGCTGATGTGTCCATTGCTCTGGTTTGGCTGTTGGTGGCGGAAAACTTTGATGGTGAGTGAGATTCTGTTTAAAACCAAGTGTGCACCCTTAGAATTAAACAAAACATGAAATGTGAATGATTTGTCCCACAAAACTATAAATTGTTACTGGGCTGGGAGAAAAGAAAAAAAAAACAATTAAGGCTCATGTTCAGGCTCTGTCCTGCAACCTGTGACGCTACTTCGTCACATGAGCATTAAGCCCTGCAGTGTGAACGTAGCCAAAGATGGTGAGCCAGAACCTGGATCCATAGACCAACGAGCAGGACGCAGGCCTGTGACATCTGTCAGAGCTTTGCTGTTGTCTGGAAGGAGGATAACAAAAAAGCACACTAGCTAGGTAGATGGACATTGAAAAAACACTGAACTCTGACTAATGGTGAAGACTTGACACATTTTTTTATTTTTGTTTGGGCCCATTCTCTTTATCCCTTTTGTATTCAGCTGTTATTCATACCAAGTGATATGAAAGAAACTCTAGTTACTGTTAAATATAGGAACTTGTGAAAATAATTAATTTGGAAAATGTATTATTTACATTCTTTTATTAAAATAATGCAGCTATTCTTTGCAACCCCTTGTCCCATGTTCACTTTATCCTCCTAGAGCGTACTTATCTCTTCTGATCCAGGATTTTAGTGAAGGGGGATCCTGGTCTTGTGCGTATCACAGCCTAACTGATAGTGGCACATAAACGTCACTAAACAAAGAACAAATCCCAGCCTTAGACTCATCTCTCTCAGTGGAAGAACTTCACGAGTCTCTGCTGCAGATGCCCAAAAACAAAGCTCCAGGGCCAGACAGCTTTCCTGCAGAGTTCTACAAAGACCAGCTTTTTATAAAATGGTTACATTTATTAAAGATCAGAAACTTATTACGATCTAATATGAAGTCAGCTAATATAATTCCTCTCTTCCTCTCAGATAAAGACCCCACCCTGCCTTCCAGCTACCATCCCATCTCTCTGATCAGTGCAGATCCATCCATCCATCCATCTCTGAAAGAAGATTTTGGGCATTATCTCTATCTATATACCAAGGCTGTGTCCCACCAAGGTGGGGTAGCCTAGACAGGGCACACATTCTTACCTCCCTCCTTCTCTTCCCCAAACCCTCCTCCTTCAGTGTGTGTGTGTGTGTGTGTGTGTGTGTGACTGGTCTAGGCCTGGTCTAAGCCCCACCACACTGCACCAAGGTCAGCTGCACAGTCCAGTGTGGGCATCTCCACAGCAGGGCCTCAGCCGAGGCTGGTTTCCCCTTGCCGCTTCATACAAAGACCAGACCTCTACCACACCCATCCATTCATTCATACACAAACTCTCTCCACCCCTCCCTGTCCTGAGCAGCCTCTCTTCCCTGCACCACAGTCATCCCTCTTGCATTTAGCGCTCTTCTTACATCCTCTGTCCATCCCATTCACGGTCTTCCTCTCAATCTCACTCCACTGACATCAGATTCATATACCTTTTTCACCAATTGCTCCCTTTCCATTCTTTCAACAAGTCCAAACCATCCCAGTGCCTTTTGCTCTGCTCTATAAGCCAACTCTCGCATCACACCTATTCTCTCTTGGATTACTTCATTTCTCACACGTTCCATACGCGTCACACCACACACTCCTTAAACATCTCATCTCAACTACATTCAGCTTCCTCTTTTCCACCACTTTCAGACTCCATGTGTCTCCATATAACGCTGCAGGCACCACCACACCCTCATACAATCTCCTTTTCGCATCCTTTCCCAGTGACCTACATTCAAACACTCTCTTCATTCCCCCCCATTTCTTTCGTTCTTCGTTCATTCTAAACTCTACCTCTCTCCCTATTCCACCATCCACACAGACACACGACCCCAAATACTGAAAACACTTTACCTCTTCCAACAACTCCCCATTTAATGCCACAGTCAATCTACGTTCACCCTTTAACCTCGTACACCTCATCACCTTACTCTTTTTCACATTCACTCTCAACTTCCTTCTGTTGCACACCCTTCCAAACTCCTCAACCAGATGTGCCAAGCTCTCATCTGAGTCAGCCACTAGTGCAGTATCATCCGCAAACAGCAACTGATTCACACTCCATTCGCTGCCGTCAGTATTCACCATGCTCACACCCGTACCTAGCACCCTTTCATTCACCTCTTTTACCACACCATCCATATACACGTTAAACAACGATGGAGACATCACGCATCCCTGACGCAGACCAACCCTCACAGAAAACCACTCACTCATGCTATTTCCCACTCTCACACACGCTCTACTGTTTCTATAAAAACTCTTCACACCTTCCAACAATCTACCATCAATACCATACATACTCAACACAACCCACAACCCATTTCTATCAACCCTATCATACGCCTTTTCTAAATCCATAAAACACCTCCCTCCCTTTAGCCAAATACTTTTCACACACCTGTCTCACAACAAACACCTGATCCACACACCCTCTACCTCTCCTGAAACCACACTGCTCTTCACCAATCATACACTCAGTCCCTCAACTATCCTACTAATCAGCACTCTCCCATACAGTTTGCCTTCAGCACTCAGCAGACTAATACCCCTAAAACTACCACACTCATACTTATCACCCTTACCCTTGTACAGGGGAACCACACACGCACTCATCCAATCAAGCGGCACCCGCCCGTTTGCAAAACACACATTCAACAATCTCACTAACCACTCGATCATGATGGCTCCACCACACTTCAGGCATTCCACAGCACACCCATCCACACCTGCAGCCTTTGCTACTTTCAACTTTCCCACAGCTTGCTCAACTTCCTCTCCCGTGATCAACGCTTCATTCAACTCTCCCAACACATTCAGTCTACTTTCCCTTCCATCCATCCCAATCACAGCATCCCAATCTTCTTCCACATTCAACAGCCTCTCAAAATACTCCACCCACCTTTTTCTTACTGCATTCCCCTCATTCAACATCCTTCCATCCTCTGTTTTCACTTTCTCCTCCCTCCCCGACAATCCCTTTTGCACCCTTTTCACCTCCTTTCAAAACATTTTCTTGTTCTCTCGAAAGTTATCAGTCAGCTGTCTGCCCCACCTTTCGTCCACAGCCACTCTTGCCTCACGCAAAGCTCTCTTAGCCTCCATTTTCTTCTCCTTATAACACTTTGCAGCCATACTTCATACGCACATCTCTTCTCAGCTACAGCCAACCTTACATCTTCGCACCACCATTCACTTCCCTTTCTAACACCACCCCCAACACGTCTTACACCACACACTTCCTCTGCACATCCAACCACTGCACTCTTGAACTGTAGCCATTCTTCCTCCACTCCAACAACCATTTGCTCCTTCACCATATTCCACTTGCCATCTAATTCCTTCTGATAATCACACATTTTCTCTCTGTTCTTCAAAACATGCATCCCCACTCTTTCTCGATCTCACCCATGGCATACCCACACGCAACCTTCCTTCCACCAAATAGTGATCAGACATACCTCCACTCTCTCCCCTCCTCACACTTACATCCAGCAACCCACTACATGCAACCTTTGAAACCACCACATAATCCATCAGTGCTTTATCAATCACTCTTCCACCACTCTGCCTCACCCACGTATACTTATGGATCTCTCTCTTTCTGAACCATGTATTCCCAATCACCATCTCTCTTTCAAAGCACATTCTTATCAGTCTCTCGTTATCATTCTTTCCAGGAACACCATGCCCGCCAACAACACCCTCAATTTTCTCATCACCCACTCTAGCATTCAGATCTCCCATCAGCACTACATTTATATTTGCTCCAAATCCTTGCAAGCACTCATCCAAGTCGTTCCAGAAGGTCACTCGCTCCTCTTCATTCCTCTCACTGCCAGGACCATATGCACTCACGTACGCCCACAACTCCTTCAGAAATTTCACTTACACCCACATCAGTCTTGGTGAAACCTCCTTCCATTCAACCACACATCCTCTCACCTCACAGCTCACCAGCAAAGCCACACCTTCTCTTGCTCTCCTGCTCTCTACACCAGACATTCTCCCACTCACACTCCCAAACACACACTCACCCTTCCCTTTCGTCTTTGTCTCACTCAGTGCTAACACGCTCATTCCCCTCCTTCCAAACATCCGTCCAATCAGATCTCTTTTGCTTCCATCCGTACTACACCCCCGCATATTCTACGACCCAATCTTAAGGGTTTGGGGAGGTAACCTCCCCTTCCCAACTCTGCCCTGTCCGTATTTAGGAATATAGTTACAGGGGAGAGGATTCCCAGTCCTCTTGCTCCGTTTTAGTCGCCTTTTACGACACGCAGGGAATACGTTGGTAGAATTATTTTTTAACTCCTAACCACAGGGTGAATATAATTCATAACATATAATTCACTATGATCAAACTGGATTTATTAAAGGAAGACTTTCTGTCATGATTTCGAAAACCGAGGCAGACCCAGACGCTGGAATCCGGAAGGATCACTGGAGAATGAGCAGGTAAGTTCAAAGAGATTTATTTTCCTGGACTACTAATTACTAAATAAAATGTAATGACTGTAAAATGAATAATTAAATAATTATCCTGACAGCATTTTGAGTCAATACAAGTATTGCCAAATGAACTATCGTGATATTTCAGTGAAACCCATGGTATGTTAGACTACGGGTGTGCTTTACTTTCAGTGGGAAACTGATCCAAACAGCTCTTTGAGTGATACAGGGTCATGACCCCAGGTCTAGACACAAAAAGGGATGTAACAATTTCCTCCACAGCATCAATGATAGCCAATGAGGTTGAGCTGTTTTCTCTGAGACCATATTGGTTTTCATTTATAATGTCATGTTAATCAATAAATGTAACTAATTTATCATTGAATATTTTTTTAAAATATTTTCAGATTTCTGGAAGACGAGAAACAGGTCTATGGTTTGTAAATTGGTGTTTGTCTCCACTCTTATAGATAGGAATCACTTTTGATTTTTGATTTGGTTTGGGAATCTCCCAGTTTGTAATGATAAGTTACATATTTAGAGCTTTAGAGATACTATTAATGACCTCTTTCACCACTGTCATATCTATATCCTCAAATAACTCTTGAATTTATTTACAATTGATACCAGCTCATTTTCATTCACATCAGATAGAAGGATTGAGTTCCGCCAGGGACTCCGCCTTCAACTGCCACCCAAGTCACATCACACCAGCCCCTTCTGAGCTCTCCTGCAGGTGGTGGGCTCACTGGAGAGCGATCCCACATCATTCTTCCGGGCTGGACCTGACCGGGGTCCGTGGGAGGAACCCCAACCCCTGGCTCCAGAGTGGGGCCCCGGTGATGCCAATCCAGTCGACGTTGTGAAATTTTTCATTTTACTTTTCATAAAAAGGTTCTGAACCGCTCTTTTTGAATAAGACTCTACCTGGGGCAGAAGCCCAAGACAGCTTAGGTCGGGGGTCGGCAACCCACGGCTCAGGAGCCGCATGCGGCTCTTTAGCGCTGCCCTAGTGGCTCCCTGGAGCATTTTCAAAAATGTTTGAAAATGTAAAAAGATGGGAGAGAGAAATATATTTTTTGTTTTAATATGGTTTCTGCAGGAGGAAAAACAAGACACAAACATTCTTAACGTTTTCCAATGTTGTAAGAATGTGTGGATTAAATATTACATTTCAACATTTCTGTCATGGAAGATTTGCGTCATAGTCTGCGACACACGTTTCTACCAGCAGGGCGGCGGACCGCTAGGCAACAGTTTGTTTGTGTATTGTGCGAACGTGACAAACATACATTAAACATTAACCCAACACTCAAACATCAAAAACCCATTTTCCCCAAATACACAATATATACAAAAACACACAGTTCAAACCCAAGTCCCGCAGTTTTGCTAGCAAAAAAAAGAAATGTTCTGGAGGAAAAATGAGTGTTCGACAGTCTCACGCGTTAGGGGGGAGGCCGCTCCGCCTCACTCACGGGAATGCATTCCACCCGTCAAAGAAGCTGCACAGATCCTCGTACCGGACGATCCGAGCTCTTTGGGAAAATATATTCAGTAGGCAAATAATCCGAGCTGGGAAAGGTCATCCGTATGAGAGATCGCTTGCTCCTCCACGCTTCTGCGTCTCTGTCAGCTGTGCATCCCCCCCCCCCCCCCTCACGCTCCGGCGTCTCCTTACAAAAAAAAAGGTTTGTCGCTCTGTCACCTTGCTGTCACCTGTCAGCTGGTACCGTTGAACCAATGGGGTGACGACAAATACAACACATGACGACAAAGTTTCATTGTAATAAAACTTTTAAATAAATAACCAAGTTTTCAATCTTTACGTCATGCGCTGAAACTGATCTGTAGTGGCAACCATTACAGCTTGATGAAGTTGAAAGCGAATATTCTGATCTCCTGCTACACCACACAATCCGATGGCTGTCCAGGAGTGACATTTGTCGTCACTTTGTTGTCTGTTTAGAACACGTGAAAACATTCCTGAAAAGCAAAGACCTGAACTACTCGCAACTGGAAGATGCTGAGTGGCTGGAAAAGCTGCACATTTTGGTGGATGTGACTGTGAGGAGCCACCTGAACGAGCTGAATGAAAGTCTGCAGGCGGCACAAATGCTTGAAGCTGTTCTGTCATTGGAGAGCAGCTGACTGTCTTTACCAGAGATGAACAGTGAAGAAGAGGATGCTGCTGCGTTGCACTGACTTGCTTGGCATTTGCACAGAAATCAAACTTAACTGTATTTATTTGATTTGATGTTCTTTACCTTTTCAAAAGGGTGCCGTTTTCTTTTTTATAAAAGCAGGCTGGATTTTATTGCACTGTTTAGTTCCCAGACAGGGGCGCGTCACGCACGTTCCATTGTTTTTTGTTCGAATCCTCAAAATACAAATGACATCAAAAATAGGATTTCTTTATTACATTTATTTAATTTTATCAAAGCAATGAAACATAATTTATTGATATTGTAATGAAGTTAAACTTGCACAACAGAGCAGTCACATGACATGTCGTTCTCCCAGAATGCACTGCAGGGCAAATAAACATTTAATCGTTAATGCTCATTATAGCAACTTAGTCATTTTGATAGTAGGCTAATATAGCTAATATAGATACATATTGCATGTGTTGCTTTTAGGCTTAAATAGGGCTTTTAATATTCAGACATATTTGTTTTTTTGGTCCAATTTTGCTCTTTCAACATTTTGGGTTGCCGACCCCTGACTTAGGTGCTGAGATCACTCACGCACTCGTGCCCTATAAAATATGCTAGTAAATATGCTTCCATTAAAACTAATGAAAAACAATAAAATAATTATGTTAAAGTTTTTTTTTAATGTCTTGCATAAAAAATGCATTTTTTACAATGTGTTCAATGTTTTGTATTATTGTGTAGTATAACAGATCAGTGTGTTGTAGTTGTGAGTCTTAGTTATAAAGCAATACAAAAACATGAAGTTTGTGTTGACTGAGGTCAGTGTGAGCAAATACTGGAAATGACCAGAGGCCCTGAATGCAGCAATAGTGAGCTCTTAATGTATGTGACTAATACATCTGCACAATAAAGTCAGAATTAAAGGTTTAAACAAATTCTGTAACGGATGTTTTGTAGTAGCCAAATCTGGAGGGAGGCAGACACTTAAACACGGAGACACTGAGTTTTAGCCCTCTGTCAGAGATGATAAACAATGGCTCACCTAGTGAAATTGTTTTTCTACCCACCAAATTAAGGTTTGACCCACATTTGCGGGGTGGGTGAGTGTTTAATTCAGGGCCCGTATATACAGTGGGGGATCGAAAGTTTGGTCACCGCATCATATTATTGTGCATAAAGAAGCCAAAGGAAGATGAAAAATGTTCAAAAGGCAACAGATTACTATGACGGAGTTTTAGGGGCACCCCAAAAAAAAAAAAAAGTAAAATTACGAGATTTAAAGTCGTAAATTTACGAGATTAAAGTGGAAGTGAGCATACAGAGCAGCAAGTGAACGCCACTCAGCAGCAGAGCAGACGACTAAACTCAATGGAACAGGTGAGCTGAATGTTTATTGCTAACATTAAAAATGTTTGGAAAATGTTTGGTTTGCAGGATCTCTGCAGCCGTTGATGAAGACGTCAGTGTCCCTGCAGATGTCCACTTGAATCCCTTCTTCCTCCATTAAAGACAAGATCTCTACGTTTGTGTGATGCTTCCTTCTGAGGAGGAGCACTTTCTGGCATTTTCAACGTTCTAAAGCTAATATAACAGACTATTATCATTCGTCTTTATTGTCATATGTTGAATCGGACGTTTCATCTGGAGGAGGGGGGGTATGGAACACTGTTTACTTCCACATTGGTGTTTGGATGACAGGTTCATGACGTAAGGTGACAGATGAACTTCAGGGTGTGAATGAAAAGGAGAATAAAGGCTGCAGTGGTCCTCTACACCAAAACGTGTCTCTGAGCTCCTTATTTTACAGATGAAACTCCGCTTTACCGACACAGAACCCCGGAAAGACGCTAAACTGAAAATAATCTGATTTTGAGTTGTCAAAAAGTTCTGAATGTCTTTGTTTCTTGTTTAAGGACTTAAAAGTTGTAATAACAAAAAAAAAAAATTGTTTGTAAACTGGCCCTAAAACTCTGTTGTACATCACAGATGAGACATTCTTGTAATAAATGAATACAAAAAGTAGGCTTTATTACTATCATTTACCCTTTCAAAATACCAGAAAATAAAGTAATGGTGCATACAAAAGTTTGAGCACCCTGCAGAATTTATAGTATGCCCCGCCAACTTTGGAAAAGCTGACACCTGATATTCTAATGGATTGTTCAAGATCATCATTTGCAAAGACCATGTGATTTCAATCTTAAAGATCGTTGGGATAAATGTACATAGGTTATCTCACATTTACTCTGAACCTTTGAACTCTTGAACTATTGTGTGATCATACATGATAAAGTGTGTGCAAACAGTTTTTTGCAAAATACTTGTTTTCATGAACGCAGGAGAAGATCTCGAGACCGCAGAACATCTGTGTTGGGGGGGTGGTTGATGGTGAAAGGCAGTAAGAAATTTGGAGATGGAATGAAAAGATGAAATTGAATTATTGCAGGTTAGAGGGATAATCGGGGTGAGAGCACACGAGCCACCGAAGAGGAACCGGGTATTTTTGGCCACAACAATTTATTAATCCTAAGACTTGACTGGCCAATACGATGGAAAAAAATATAAAATACATAAAACAGCTCTAAAAAGTATAAAATACAATAAGATGAAGAAACAGGGTATAAACTACTAAAGAGCGATATTAAAAGTCCGGGGGACAGCAGACAAAAGCAGCTTTGGGAGACAGCAGATCCGAAATCCAGGGGACGTCCTCCACCCGCCAGACTTGACCCATGATGTGCTTTCTCCATGACCAGGGAAGTCCTTGGGTCACACGCACCAGGACCTGCAGGCAAACACATCTGCCAGCACCAGAAGCAACCATGGTTGCCTTAGGCCATCCCGAGGAGTGTGGCTACGCTTTCCCATACTTACAGGGCAGGCAGAGTTCCCCTCTGCCTCTGCGCGTATTCAGCCTCACACACTCCTCCCCGTGTCGTGTCGCTTCTGGCTGGCTTTCCGGCACGCTGGGACTCAACACAGGCAGGGTCCCTGCCCTGCCCCTGTGTGTTGACGGCATGGCAGAACTGGCGGTCCCAGCGGTCCAATTGCCCCCGTTGCTTGCGCCCTCCTCACTCCATTGGTGTATCTGATGAGTGGTCTGGCATTCCAAATGCATCCCCTGTGCATACAGGTCAGGTGGTTCCCAACGTGTATGCCATGCTCCCAAGGTGCGCAGGACCAAGCGCCCCTGGGGTATGCGCCCTCCTGGCCGGGCAGGAACTTTTCCCAGAGTCTGCTACATTCTGGAGCCCACGTCTGCTTCTCTGCTCCACTCCTATATGGTCCATTCTACTGTAAAGGGATCTTTGTGGAAGTGTCATCAGAAGAAAACACTAAATTCAACGTTTAAGCTTCAAAAACGAACATATAAACAAGCCTGACAAAATTTGAAAACAAGTTCTGTGGACCGATGAGGTTAAAATGGAACTTTTGGCTGGAATGAGCAAAGGTTTGGAGAAGAAAGGGCACAGAGTTTAGGAAAAAGAACCCATGTCCAACTGTTAAGCATAGAGGTGGATCAGTCATGCTTCGGGGTTGGTGTGCAGACAGCAACACATAACATTTTACAAGTAGAAGAAAGAATGGATTTAACCAACTTTCAGCAAATTTTTGGCACTAACTTAATGTCATCTGTGAAAGCTTAAGTTGAAGAGAAGATGTAGTCTACGTAAGGGTTAATGGCCGACGAAGTGTGCGGTTATTACTTTTTAACGCACGACGTGGAAGCCTGAACCGTCCGACGCGAAGTGCGTTAAAAAGTAATAATCGCACACTTCGAAGGCCATTAACCCGCTTATACCATGGTCACTTACAAAAGCAATACATATTAACCAGGTTTTAGTCCTTAATTCTTGTTTTTTCTTTTATTTGGATCACTTTTCTCACATGTGACGCGGCGCATCGCGTAACATATAGTCCACGTCGCGCAGCACCACTGCTGCAGTCAATATTCGGCGATATATATATGCTGATCGTCCCGATGGGTTAAATAAAGCATCAGTTCAAAGAGACAGTTCTCCTCTTACCGCTTGTTTTTGTCCAAATTATGAAGCAGAAGGTTGTTTTAAAGAAGCCGGCGTAGTGATACAAAACATTTAAGCTAGCTGACCGGAACTTCTTTTTTCACCGTGCGGTTATCAGTTTTAATGCATACCTAGCAGCCAATCAGAATCGAGTATTGAACCGGACCATGGTATAAAAATGGATAATGATCCTAAATATACCTCTAAATCCACACTGGTGCAGATTCCCAATCACCTAATTGGGATGGCCATGATTCATTGAAAATGTATGCCAAGACCTGAAAAGAGCCATGTGTAACAGACATCCCAGAAGTCTCATGAACTGGAAGACTTTAAAAAAAGAAGAATGGATGAAGATACCCAAACAATGGATGACAATTAATTACCTACTCCTAAACCCAGAAACACGACAGGGATGCCTGCTGTCACCTTTCCTGTTCCTGCTGGCCATCGACTGGATCATGAAAACATCAACCATGAACCAGCGGAATAATATCCATTGGACTCTTTGTATGCAGCTAGAAGACCAGGGGCCTCATTTATAAAACCTTGCGTAGGATTTGCGTCAGAAGTGGCGTACGGATAAAACATAGGACGTGCGTACGCACAGAAATATTCGGATTTATAAAACCGTGCGCACGCACATCCTACACATCTTTCCCTTAATAAATCACAACCAATTCTAAATGCTGCGCAGCTTTTTCGGCTTCATGACACGCCCATAGTTGCCCATAAATAGTCCGTGAAACGCCCAACAATGAATATTCATTGATAGTGAAACCATGGCAAACACAAAGAGGAAATAAAAAAAACGTAACTTCACTCAATGTGAAGTAGAAGTTATCGTTAGGGAGGTGGAAAAGAGGAGAAAAATGTTGTTTGGAGGGCACAGTGTGGGCATTACTAATGCCAAAAAGGCACGTGAGTGGCAAACAGTGGCAGACTGCCACGGGTGGGGGACAGGGGACACCGGAGCTGACCCCTCTTGATGAGAGACTGGCAGCAATTTTTGGGGAATCCCTTTTAAGTGGAGTGGTGACTGAGGGGGGAGGGGGGGCGCCACCAACGCGCCAGATGCACCGGGTGACACCCCCCCAAAAGCTCCAACAGGACGGCTGGAGGAAGTGGGAACCGGCTCATAAGCCACTGGTCCTCGTTTGCCAGCAAGTCTTCTTGCTGTCTAAAGATGCGTTCACTCCCAATTCTTCCATTTGCCACATCTTCTAAGATCCAAGATCAGCCATTGTGGTCATTACGCATTGTGATGGGGCATTTTATTTCCATCCATTTAACTGCATCTGACAAGCTACAGATGTGGGTAATAATCCACGTGGAAATGGGAAATTGTTCATCAAATGTCATTTCTTGTTGCTTTCTGAATGGTTGAGACATACGCCATACATTGTTTTATCAAAAAGAAAACAAACTAAAGGCATATGCATGAATACCATAATTCTGTAGCTTATGAAGAAATGTTTTACTATGAAAACAACTTTCCCCAGTGGACAATTAATACGTCTATCTGTCTGTCTGTCTGTCTGTCTGTCTGATTCACACGCAGCGGCTCTATCGGCTTTATTGTTTTTAAAAGAATGTATTTTTTAAGTGGTTTATTTATTATTTTATATGCTGCTTGCACTGATGGGTGAGAGGAAAGCAATTTCATCTGTGCTGTATGCAGCATATTTGACAATAAAGCTGACTTTGACTTTGACTTTGACTATATCTGCTCCTCCAGACGGACACATTGAGGAGAATATCAGTTTTGTACATTATTTTGTTCTGTTAACTATATTATTTATGAGGATGAATTGCACAACATGTCAATATTGCAGAACATATTTCACTTTTCTTTCTGCAAATATGTGTTCATTTGAATTTCTGTTGTAATTTTCATTTGATTTTTTTGTTTGTTTCACTGCTGATGGATCAAACGGGTGTTCATGTAGCTGTTCATTGTGAGACTTGCTTTGTGAAGTCTTCATGTTATTCATGAGGCAGTATTGTCATTTTCACTTTCACGTGTTTCTTCCATCTGCCGACGGTGTCGCCTTTTCTCATTTCAGCCGTTTTTGTGCGTACGCCTGGGTCAGAGCTTGATGAAGGACCGCACATTTTCCCCTCAAGTTTGCTTTTTATAAATCTCAACTATTGCGTAGAGAGTGGAGTACGCCTTCTTTTGTGCGTACGCAACGTTTAGAAATGAGGCCCCTGGACTTCGTGGATGACCAGGGCTCCCCTGTACAGGGGAGCCAGACACAGATCCAAGATAAGACTTCAATGGTTGCGGCAACATATCTTTCTGTATCTGAAATGAACAGATACTAAATTTCTATCAGATTCGTGATTATCAGAATCTGTCTAGTTGTTGGACATATCTTATTTTATCAACAGGGGTTATGAATCTTCTGACAAACCAGAGGAATGTCTGAATAAACCACTTTTGGAATTGAGGCCAAACTTTATTCATTTTAATTATATTTGAAAATCGTTTGTGTTGTTGTGTTGGACCAGATGGAAAAGGAAAGGAGGGAGGAAGAGAGAGGGATGTTGGGGGGGGGGGGGGGGGGTTGGAGGGTGATTATAGAAAGGGGGGGGGGAACCATGAAGCAGCATAAAGCAACAAGTTTCTGGATGGTTATGATCATTACAGTGAGGTTCAGATGTAAAACAAATCTAGAAGGGGCGGGGCCTGTCCACACACACTCAAATGTTAGAAACACACCTGTTGGCTCCAAAAATGTTCACATGTACACAATACAGATATTGTTCACACACGCATACTTATGCCTTCAAACCAACTAGTGTGAAATATTTCATTCAATCCAACGCAGGGCCCCGCCCCAGAAGAACTCCCACAGCCCAGACGAGCCACCCAGGAGTTCTGGTCATCCCAGGTATGAGCCAGGACCCCCCAAGGGAGACCCGCCCCGCACTCCAGGCAGCCACCCACCCGGCCCACGGTTGGTCCAGGAAGGAGCAAGGCAGGGGCCAGCCGCCCCCACCCAGGAAATTGACAATAAATGATTCTGATTCCAGGAGAAGAGGGGGCCCACAAGAAGTGTTGTAAACATGGCCCGACCAGGCTCGCCCACAGTTGGAAATTTGGCAAGGCCAAGCGCTCACCGATGTTTTTACTGCAGTATGAGCGGAAGATGAACAGCTTTTCATTTTAATCCCATGGAAGTCGCTGCAGCACTGTAATCCTCGCCCGAATGGAAAGATACCGCCGTTTCATGAAACGAAAGTGAAAGGATTCCTGTAAGCATCACTGCCCTCAGTCAATTGCAGTGATGGGAGAGAAGCTTCTCCAAGCTGATTCCTGATCATTAATCCATCGGTCAGTCTAGGCCACTAAGACTCATGGGAAATGTGGAATCCCACACCCATAAGTGAGGGAGCTGTGCAGAGAGTGACATTCATAGTGTTACGCTGTTTTCTTATATTCAAAATAATAGGCAACCATGCCGTTATTCTGCTACTCACTTCCTCACTTAGACTGTGGGGGAAGGCCCACGTTTGCTAGCGTTTACTAACCAGTGTACCGTGAGAGATGGTCAGGTGTGCCGTGGGAAATTACCCATTTTCACTGATCTAAAAACATGTACCATCTCCAGGATATCAGCTCTGTGTTCATCCAAAGAAAATATATTTTACTATGATGACATACATATTTATATTTGTTTTTTGTAGTAACCTAGTCATTTTCATTAGATGACATATAATGAAAGTAGAAAGAGCATATAGAGAAAGCATAATTTCCCTGTAAGGTTTATACATTTTATTTGCAGAAAACCTACATTCAATGCTTTATTTTCATATATGAAAAGCATATGTTTGGAAAAAAGACATGTAAGAAAAAACTATAAAACTGATATGAAACATGCATGGACAACATAGTTGCTTTTTAAATTTCATATATTCTACATAGTCGATTTTACATGATACAGATATATTTCTTTTTACTGTCATTTATGAAAAGAATGAAGAAGAGGCCACTTTCAGCAGATTCTCATATAAAAGACTTATAAGTCTTAGAAGATGCTCAATATATGTGAAATGTACTGCAGGAGATCTAAGTTTCTTATAAGTTTTTGTAGCTCTTTTCCATATGTTGAGTCACAGATACAGTTTGACTTCAGCTTTATCTTCAGATTAACAACATCTCTTAAAAATGTCTTAACATTAGGACCACGCTGGATTCGATTAGATCTTACCTTTTTGAGGAATATAATCACTGGCAAGATGGACTCCTCATTCCTGTTAGACGGCTCTGGACTCCATATGCCACAGCAAACAACACGACAAGCTGTTTATTTTTCCGTAGTTGCTCGTGTTTTAAGAGTTGTATTTGGCATATTTTGTCGAATTTCTACTTTGCTTTAATCTCTTCCTGTCCTCACCTTCACTTTTTTATTGATGACGCCTGCACTTTTAAATCTTGTCTTATAACATATATCAAAGGCTTGAAAATTTGTAATAATTAATCTGTTTTATTTTATTTTGTCTTCTTTTGTTATATTTACTGTTTTATTATATTTATTTGGTATTTTTTATGTAAGATTTTTGCAATTTAATCTATGATTTCGCATGTGTTTTGACCTGTTGGCGCACATGCATAAATAAGTAAATCTAAAAAGAAATAAACCTAATAGGCAAGTGCTTTATTGATTGTGAAGAAGTAAATCTAATTACCAATATTACACGTTTCTGAAGGGATGAATAGCTATAATTTATGATTGGCATTCAAAAATGATTAAGTAATGCTTATGAAGTAACTGGCTCACTAGTCAAGTCAGACTACTAATGTCAAGTAATGCTGTACTTAAGATCAAGTAAGTGATCTGATGACATACACAGCACAGCGTTAGAAAAGTACTACATCATCCAGCATTGGATTAGTGAATGTATTGGCTAGCCATTACTTCTTACTTATTATTTCTAAATAAACAACGGAAGTAAATAACTTGAGACATTACTAGGAGTTCACTAACATTGTTAACACTGCATAATGCATAAAGGAGATGTTATTATTTAGTATTTACCTATTGTTTTACAATTCAGTAACTGACAATAGTAAAGAGACCCGTGTTGCAAAGTGTTACCATAGTATTAGATAAACAACTTCTGAAGTTGTGATTATTTATCTCAAAGTAGGGCTAGTGTCACACAGATAAAGGCGTGGTCACAAATAGGTGCTGGGGATTTTTGGGTTGCCAGGGTCTGTGGAGGATCATAGAGAGAACACACCTGCATACTAAGGCAAGCACAGATGTGTTTTGCAGTTCCCTTGAGGCTGGTTAAAAATGGAATGTACGATTGCGTGTGGTGAGTGTATTGTGAAGTATTCGTAAGGGTGACACTGAAGTATGGGGGCTGTAGTATGGCGGCCTTGCACCACACTCTAGCCCTTAGTCAAGAAGTAGTGGTAAGTTCCCTTATGGCTAGATATGGGCTGTCTCTGGGTGAAAAATGTGCAAACAATCACTAAAATAGCACTTACAGGTCTGTTCCACGCTCCTCCATAAGGAAAAGGAAAAATCATAATGACATACCTGTGTAGTAACTTGATTTTTTGTATGAACATTTTTAAAACTTCAGTGATGATTTCATTTTGAAATGATTTTTATGTTGAGTTAATACATGATATAAATATATATTTTGTTAATCTTCCAATAATTGTATTAAAGAAGTTAGTTCCACCTTGTTATATGTTGCGCAGGGCAGGTAATTAGTGAGACACACCTCCCTCCTCAGTTGAAATGAGCGGTCTGTGAGTTGTGTTTTCTGCGGTCTCCCTGTATTCTAAGTTAGCTATTACAAAATTAATATTAGCTTCTTAAATATGTGAAAACTTGATGCTATTGCCATTAAACTGCTGTAGCATGGTTTAAATTGTTTTTGAACTATCTCTTAGTGTGTTTTTAGTTCTAGTTTTGATGACACTTTTTTCCTTTTTCACGTAGGGAGCTGTCCTCTACTGCCATGTTTTCTGGCACTGTTTTAAAGGTTGGTTCCTGCCATTTTGTTTAATATTGTTTTATTTTAAGTGCTGTTTTACTTATTACCAAAATTTTGGTTTTTTGTGTTTTATTACTGTTTGGCAATGTATTTGAGTGTATTGCATTGTGGAAATTGTACTTTTGTTACACTTGTTGGGTGAATGTTGGAATGAGCAGTCTGTGCTGGCATTAAAAACGCAGTGGCCAGATTTGAGAGTCTCGTCCTCCTGGTTGTGCATCAGCGACCATAATGAACCCGTTACACCTGTGTCTTATCTATGTAACTCTTACTTTACCATCACATTTGTATCATGGTTTACTACAACCTGTCACTCACAGCATGCCAGTAAAAAAAGCATTGATGAACATTTTTGCTGTATGGCAGGGGTGCTTATTGTGTCGATCCGATGAATCCTGGGCCATCAAAAATAAACTATATATATATATAAATATATCCTCATATCCTCATTTAGACCTTAGTAAATATAGTGCTCAGGTTTAACTGGGTTTTTAAAAGTGTAATATACCCGCACTATTAACATTTAACTGCAATGTTGTGGTTCTCTTGCCTCCAGAATTAGTTTTTTTCTTCTTCGTTTTTTTCACTTATATTTTTTTTTAAATATATATATATATTTAAAATGTATATATATATATATTTAAAATGTATATATATATATATATATATATATATATATATATATT
Source organism: Oryzias curvinotus (assembly GCA_023969325.1). Lineage (NCBI taxonomy): Eukaryota > Metazoa > Chordata > Actinopteri > Beloniformes > Adrianichthyidae > Oryzias > Oryzias curvinotus. The sequence goes on from CM043718.1 coordinate 38,154,089, forward strand.
TTTTTTTTTTAAATTGCCAGCAGCGAATCATCATCCTCACTGTGAAGTATATCACTTCCTCTGACACACGCCACTGCACATACGTGTTTAACCCTTGTGCTATCCTATGACCCCCCCCCCTTCCATTGACGTGTTCTCCCTACCATGACAAAGGTGGATAAAGGTGGAGAGGATTTCATGTAATCCATTGAACCAGTGAAGATCACAAATCATTGAAGAAAAAAGGTTCAGAGCTCTGTCTAGTGGGTCTAGATGACCCACCTCCCAATGTTTATGTGCCTAGGGTTAAACGCACATTCTGCCCGCCATTGGAGAGAGTCTGCACGCCGGGTGCCTGGCGGAGGCCAGTATTATTTATTGAGGCCTGGTCTGGCCCATGTGCCTCCTTGATTAGAAGCAAGACCGAGATGCTCGGCGATCCGGCTGCTGGTCCAAAGACAAAGCTAGTCTCGGGGGAAATTTCGATGAATCCCGGTGCGTCTGAAAGAGGACCGTGAAAGGCGGAAATGCTGCTACGTAGTCCTGAAAGCTGTGTACAATCATCAGGAGTTCACAACCATCACAAAGCCCTCTTTTCTGCCGCTAACACAAAGCTCCACTGCTCCTAGCATGTGTCTGTTAGCAGCCAGACATACGGAGATAGCACTGACGTCATCGCCCCCCCTCCTCTCTGGAAATGCTGACTGGACTGGAATAATGCAACACTATTCACAGCATGGATGTGAAAACGAAAATGCAATCCCCTCTTTGCATTTTCATTTTAATTATGACACAGAATACGCAGTTATTAAGTAGGAAATGAAAAAGTATTTTGAAGTATTAATTTTTCATTTGAATTTTGAGTCATTTGATGCAGCTACATTTAGAAAATGAAAACCATTTCTGGTTTTGACTTTTATTTTTAATTATGCTACACAAATGCTTCCATAAGTATGTATTACAATAAAGAGCCTTTAGCTTAAAGTGATTAATGCATAGCCATGTTAGAAAAATTCCCCCACCTTGCTTTTACAAAACTCACCATGTAGCATGTAACTAATTTCTACTCAGCACTGGTCTTCCTACACTGCACTCCTGCACCAGACTGCTCTCCCTGTTGTTAGGCCACAAGCAGAAATAGATGAGACTCTGCCCTTGTCACAGGGTCGACCCATTGCTGCTGAACCTAAAATCGCCACAGGTCAAAACTTTCCCTCTGTGGCCAAGCCAGAGTGCTGATCTCTATTTAAAGCTACAACTTGGAAACAACATGAAAAATGACAACTCTGACTCAGGCTATCAGGACACAGTCTGGTTTAAATATTTTTTATAAAGGATATATATTTATAAAACTACAACTCTTTTCACAGGGAAGAACTACTGTTGGAGCTTTTTTATATTCTTATTTTTTAAAAGAATCATTCCAAATGAAAATTTGATTGTTTCAACTAGAACTAGATAAACAGTGTTGTTACTGTTTCCTGGTGACATTGACTTTAGGCCAATGGACAGATCCATTATTCCTAAGTCATACCCCAGTGAAATACAAAGTGGGTTCAGGAAGTGTGCTGGATACTAGCTGGATAGTAGTTATTTATTTATTTATCCACAAAGAAAACTGGACTTAAATCATTTCCTTATTTAAAAAACAAACAAACAGTCAAATTAAACATTTTGTGCAATATTAATAGTTTCAGTTTTTTCTTAACATTTTAATCAGTATCTGAAAAATGCAGTACTCACTTACATTGGTGTTACTCAAATATAGTCTGAATGCTTGCATCAGAATATTATTAAAATCTGGGTGTCTGAAAAACTTTGCAGTGCACATGCTTCAAGAACAACTGTTAAGAAAAGCATAGGTGATCCTGCTCCTTATCTTAATTTGAGCAGGTGGGACAGAGACTATCTGCTTGATTGGGTGGTTTTTGCATGTTTGCTGTGTTTTTAAACCCTTTGCATGCTGCATGTGGACACGCCCCTTAATTGGATGCACCTGCTCTTAATTTAGAGACTACACAGGAGCGGAGCAGAGAAGAGCAGAGGGAGACGCTCGCTCAGGGGAGTTGCAGACTCTGGGAAAAGGTCCCCTCCCGGCCAGGAGGGCGCACCCCCCAGGGGCGCCTGGACCCGCACACCCTGGGAGCATAGTGCACGCTCTGGGAACCACTGGGCCTGTACGCACGGAGGAACAAATTATGGACTGCCAGACCACTCGTCAGATGAGGAGATGATGTGAGGAGGGCGCATGCACCAGGAGCAATTGGACCGCCGGGACGCCAGCTCTGCCATGCAGTCGGCACTCAGGGGGAGGGCAGGGACCCTACCTATGGTGTGAGTAGACAAAGTAATGTTGCAGACTGGTTGAAACACAAGAAGGCTGGGTGTAGCCTGCATGTTGGAGTGCCTTGGGTGCTGCCGCTTGTGTTTCCACGCAGGAGTCCCAGCGTGTCGGAAGGCCAGCCAGAAGTGACACGACACGGGGAGGAGTGTGTGACGCTGAATACGTGCAGAGGCAGAGGGGAACTCTGCCTCCCCTGTTGGGACAGCGTAGCACCACTCCTCGGGTTGGCCTAAGGCAGCCGTGGTCGCTTCTGGTGCTGGCAGATGTGTTTGCCTTCAGGTTCTGGTGCGTGTGATGGATGACTTCCCTGGTCATGGAGGGAGAGGACATCATGGACCATGTCTGGCGGAGGAGGACGTCCCCTCAATCCCGGATCTGCGGCCTCCCCAAGCTATTGTGTCGGCTGTCCCCCGGACTTTTAGTATTTCTTTTTAGTAGTTTTTATCCTATTTCAGCATTTTTATTGAATGTTCTACTTTTTAGAACTGTTTTATGTATTTTATAGTTTTTTAATCATATCTCTGTGGCCAGCCAGGTTTTATGATTAATAAATTGTTGTTAACCAAAAAAACCTGGTTCCTCTTTGGTTTCATGTGTGTTCTCACCCAGATCATCCCTCTAACCTGCAATAATTCCATTTCATCTTTTCCATTCCATCACTTCTTACAGCCTTCACATTAAACTACCCAGTGTTACGGCTCGTAATCAGAAGAATCCAGGAGCAGGAGGAACTCGGATCCAAGGGTTTGGGAATGCCAAATCCACATCACATGAGGGACAAAACGTGGGATAAACGTCAGGACAAAACAGGACACTGCGACAACAAAAACCACAAAGACAGAAACCTAAATACCCAACCACACTAATGAGAAACTGAAAACAGCTGTGAGACCAAGTAAGTGCAGAGGAGGAGGAGGGGGGGGGGGAGCCCAGCCGTAACCATGACACCCAGTGGTTATACCTCCCAGCAGTTTAAATATAGAAAAACTGATTCGTTGGTACAGCACATTTTTTATCAGTTTTCAGTCCTAGCTAAACCACTGCCTTTGACTTCAAAGACAAAAAAGCTGCTATGTACAGACAGAACCAGAACTCTTCCTCGACATATGGATTCATTGAGACTGTTGTTCTGTTCTGTTGAATGTTCCCCTGAAGGTGGCATGATCTGAGCCTGGGTTGAGTTCTCAATGTTATCATGGCATTCTGTTGCTTTTATTGAATTTTAACAAGTCAGAAACAATTTCTACAAATCAACAATTTTCCTTCACAGAATCGTTGTCATCTGCAAAAATAAATCTACTATTGTTTTCTGATTTTTTTTTAAACTAAATTTCTTGTAGTAGAATTGCTGAGAAGCATCATAAAATATTTCAGTGGTGACATTTCATGCTTCTTAATATCACAGAGCCCAATTTTCTTTTTAACTACTAAAATATCTTGAAGATAATTATGGCAACGGAATAAATTATAATTATGCTCCAAGCAGGAGGCAGATGTGCATCTGTGGGATTCCTTTGTTAAGTAAACTCTGATAACAAAAGAAGTAGTCTATGTGTGAGCTGGGGCTGACTCTTTGAAAGACCTTGAAAGACAGCTTGTGTTTTTTATGATAGTCGCCACAGACTCCGTGCCAGGCTGAGCAGGAAACAGATGACAGAAAGTGAATCCTCTGAAATAATTTGGTCTGCAGTATCTGAGTTTTCCCATTATTTCTTTTCATAAAACAGTTGATTTAAATGCCTTTACGCCCTTTTGACAGGTAAATATACAACTCTTAAATCCTTTTTTATATTGGGAACAAGCTAGAGAAAGGGACCATGTTTTGGTCTCCAGTTAAAAGTACTTCAAAGACTTCTGACGGCTTGCCCCAGGCCATCTGGATGAAGCCCATGTGCTACACTATTCAAACATGTAGCTGCAGAGTTGGATAAGATTTTCTTCTCTAAGAGTTCTGGTACATCGCCTGCCCATCCAGGGACAGGATCTGTCCTTCATGTTGACATTCCTGAGGTTTCTTCTTTTTTTTTTAGGAGTTTTTCCTTACGGAGAACCAGTGTATAAGGGCAGGGATGCCCAGTTTAGTCTGTTAAGTATAGTTTAATTGCCTAGTTTTATACTGTAACTAATTTTATGTTTTGTACAATTATTGGTGTAAAGTCAGTTGAGACAACTGTGTTGTAACATTGAGCTATATAAATAAAATGGTATTGAATTGAATTGAATTTGTCAGATTTTTACGCCGGATGCCCTTCCTGACACAAACTGTATTTTATTCAGGCTGGGGACAGCCACAGGGAGAGCCAGACCCAGGCCCCCTGTGGCTAAAGAGGTAGTGTGAAAGGTGTTGCCCAAGGACCCCCACTGGATTCAGCTTATCGTTCCCCCTTGGAAACAAATTCTGTTTTCCCACGCACCAGTCCTACCTTTACACAGTCAACCGAGCCATCCAGCCGCTGCACTGACTGTAGAAGACATCTTCATAACAGAAATTCCCTTAAGAAGTTACTTCAAATCCCCTTCTTGGAAGAAGGGGGAAGGGTGTTTACCTACTGAGGCAAATAAATAAACATGTCAGAAACACAAATAAGATGGAATAAAGTCCCAAAAGCCATGCCATAGTCAAATACATAATTAGAGGTGGAAGAGCTCTTAATAGAAGTACTTTAAAAATACTTATACCATGGTCTGGGTGAATACTCAGTTCTGATTGGCTGCAAAGTGTCCATTCAAAAGTGATAATGGATGCCTATAAAAGAAGTTCTTGTCAAATGGCATGAATGTTCTATATTGTTCTGCAGGCAGCTGGTACCTTACACAACAGACACTTAGAACCTAGGGTGACATCTGTTTTTCCACAGTTTATAACTACATTATGACAGTGAAAAGATGTGTCATTTAATAGTTTTTTTTAACCTCTTTGTTGAATTTGAATATTTTAAAGATTGCTATTTTATCTGTCTGTCCAATTGACTTAGAAAAAAGGGAGAGTAAAGTGTTGCCAGTTTGAGGAGTTTGAGAACTGCCTCTTAAGAGAAGTTAACATTATTACCGACACAGTGTTTGTGAGCAGCAATGTGATTTCTAAGGTTATTTTAAAGTATTATAAAAAAAGCGGGAAAGACTCCAGCTACCTCCGTCCTCATATTCCAGAGTTGGACCCTGAGATCACAAGGTGTTTACCTGCACTGCCTCGTCAAAAAAGGTGTGGCTTGACATTCAGCTATGTTCTTTTAGTGTCAAAGGGAGGGGAGCTGATTGGGATATTTTTCAACATCCATAGGGACAAGAAAGGCGAATATGGTGAATAAGGTGAATATGTCTGCCTAGCGCATAATCCAGACACTAAAATTATAGAGATTCAAACAATCCACACAAGCACATATATATTTAATAGGTTCGGTATCCCCTGTGCCGAGTAAAAAGTTTAAAAAGTACATCTCTTAATGTCCCAGGGCTGCAAAATCTTTTTATCTGCATCCAGAGTGCTCCATCACCACGGCATTTGATGTTTGGTACTCCAGGAAACTGGTGGGTGTCCATTACTTGGGAGATATGCCAGAAAAAAATCAATGAAGAGGTCTGTAAAGTAATAATAACTATGGGTGTGACGATTGATAAATTAATTCATTTATCCAGCAAGAACTATCTGTTATGGGCAATATGTTAATCAAATCAAATCCAATCAAGCTATACTGTTAAACATTTGTTTCAAAATATAAAGAATCAATTATAATTGATCTTGGAAAATACCATTGGGGTTGTGGTTTAGTTTACTGTAACATGCAAACGACTTAGCGCCATCACAGCAGGCACACACATGTTGCTGTTGTTTATCTTTCAGTGTTTCCCTTCAGGAGTCATCACAGCAAATTAGCTTTAACTGCTTTGCACAGGTGGTTTGGCAGAGAGTTTTACGCCAGATGCCCTTCCTCACATAACCCTGTATTTCATCTGGGCTGGGGACTGGCACAAGGAGAGCCAGACTTGGGCCCCCTTGTGACTACATAGGCAGTAGTGTGAAGGGCCTTGCCCAAGGGCCCACACAGGAGGATGCTCATCCTGCCTCCTTGGAAGCGAATCCTGATTTTACATGTGCCAGTCCTGCACTTAACCAACTGAGCCGTGCAGCCACTGGAGCAAACACGTGATGTCATCAAAAACTGATCATCCATCATTCCAGTCCAATGTGTGGAAACACTTTAATTTAGCAAAGTCATGTGACCATCCAGTGTCTAGAATGTTCTAAGAATGTTCCCTTTGGATTCTCTGGATGTGGAAAAACAACAGTGGTGAACTTTAGGAAACTAACATGTGAATGGATCTGACATTCATTCTAGTTTACTTGTTTGTTTGGACACAGATTTCATTTCCACTTCCTTCCAATCCAATAATCTGGAAAACTTCACTATTCAGTAGCAGGAATTTCTGTCTTAGTCTCACTGGATGGAGTTTTGGATAAAGATGTTATGGATCCATTTTAGATCAGTGAAACGGATCTAATCAGATCACTCAAATTGAACCAATATTACAGTGAATTGGATAGGCAACCATAGTTTACGTTATGAATTTAACATTTGTGAAAATGAATTGTTACACCAGTCCTTTTTACAATCAGGACCATAAATATTTGGACAGAGACACATTCGTTCTAATTTAGTTTCTGTAGATTCCCACAGTGAATTTTAAATAAAATAACTCAGATGCCATTGCAGTGCAGACTTTCAGCTTTTATTCTATGTAGCCACAAAAGTATTTAAAATAAGAAATTGACATTATGATTGAATTCTGTGTCAAAAACATTTGTTCCCATAACACTGTAAAGTCCTATTTCCGATTTCCTCGGGAAATGTCATTCAGAAAGGTGTTGTTATTTTTTTGTATTAAGGACACGTCAGCTGTACGTCATGTGACTGACAGTACTGGGGACTGAGTGGATAAAGAGGACCAAAGTGTGTGTGTGTGTGGGGGGGGGGTTGCTCATCCTGCGGTGACGGGGAAAAACTTCAGGGAGTCTACGAGAGACCTGAAGGAAAAAGAAAAAAAGGAAGCGCATCCAACTCCCGAGGCATCTGATTGCGCTTTGGGGATTTATTTCTGTTTGGTCAAACTTGGACAGTCAACCCTTGGGTGAGAGGATTCCTTTTTCTTCTTTCGTTTGGATGTCGTTTCGTCATTGTGGAGAATGCCTACGTGTCGGGAGTGGGAGTGACCGTGAACTCTGAAAAGGAAGACGCTACAGCACGGACATTAATGGGACATTTAAAGAAAACAAATCGGTTTTGAGACTGAGGATTATTATATTATATTATTTAGGTTTTTTTGTTGTTTGGTTAACTTGTGTTACATAAAAAACCTGAAGAACAAAGAGTAAAATCTGTGTAAATATATCTATTTAAAGAATCTAATTACCCTAAAAAACGTAATGAGCACTATAAATAAATAGATGATCGTTACAGGTTGAACAGAAAGATTGCATAAAAATGTGAAAAACTAAAGCATTTTTTTAAACACAATCCCTTCATTTCATGAGACAAATGAAATAACTGCAAACACATTGGTTATTACTAATATTTGGTTGAAAACCCTTTGTTGGCATTGACAGCCTGAAGTCTTGAACTCATGGACGTCACCAGATGCTGGTTTTCTCCTTCTGAATGCTCTGCCAGGCCTTTACTGCAGCGGCTTTCAGTTGCTGTTTGTTTGTGGGTCTTTCTGTCTAAAGTTTAGTCTTCAACAAGTGAAATGCTGCTCAATTGGGTTTAGATCAGGTGACTGACTTGGCCAAACAAGAATATTCCACTTATTTGCTTTAACCCTTGTGCTATCCTAGACACTTTAACATTGGGAGTGGGGTCATCTAGACGCACTAGACAGAGCTCTGAACCTTTGTTCTTCAATGATTTGTGATCTTCACTGGTGTCCATGGATGACATGAAATCCTCTCCACCTTTATCCACCTTTGTCATGGTAGGGAGAACACTTCAATGTAGGGGGGAATCATAGGATAGCACAAGGGTTAATAAACTCCTGAGTTGCTTTGGCTGTATGTTTTGGGTCGTTGTCCATCTGTATGATGAAACACCGCCCAATCAGTTTGGCTGAATTCACCTGGATCTGCGCAGACAGTATGTCTCTGAACACCTCAGAATTCTTTGGGCTGCTTCTGCCCTGTGTCATGTCATCAATAAACACTAGTGTCCCAGTGCCACTAGCAGCCATGCACGCCCAGACCATCACACTGCCTCCACCATGTTTTACTGATGCTGTAGTGTGCTTTGGATCATGAATTTCTCTACGCCTTCTCCATACTTTTCTCTTGCCATCATTCTGGCAGAGGTTGATTTTGGTTTCATCTGTCCAAAGAATGTTTTTCCAGAACTGTGCTGGCTTTTTTAGATGCTTTTTAGCAAAGTCCAATCTAGCCTTCGTATTCTTGAGGCTTATGAGTGGCTTGCATCTTGCAGTCTACCCTCTGGATCTACTTTCATGCAGTCTTCTTTTGATGCTATACTTGGATTTTGCTCCGCCTACCTCCTGGAGAGTGTTGTTCACTTGGTTGGCTGTTGTGAACGGGTTCCTCTTCACCATGGAAATGATTCGGCCATCATCCACCACTGTTGTCTTCCGTGGACGTCCAGGTCTTTTGGCGTTGCTGAGTTCACCAGTGCTTTCTTTCTTTCTCAGGATGTACCACACTGTTGATTTTGCTACTCCTAATACTGTAGCAACTTCTGGCATGGTTTTTTTCTGTTTTCTCAGCTTAATGGTGACTCCTTTTACCTGCATGGAGAGCTCCTTTGACCGCATGTTGTCTGTTCACAGCAACATCTTCAAAATGCAAGCATGAGTCCTCTAATGAACTCCAGGCCTTTTATCTGCTTCACTCATAATGACATAACAAGGGAATTGCCCCCACCTGCCCATGCAATAGCATGGAAGTCAATTGTCCAATGACTTACGAGCCCACGAAATGAAGGGATTGTGTTTATAAAATGCTTTAGTTTTTCACATTTTTATGCAATCTTTTTGTTCAACTCATGGAATAAAAGCTGAAAGTCTGCATTTCAGTGGCATCTGAGTTGTTTTATTTAAAATTCACTGTGGTAATGTACAGAAACTAAATTAGAAAGAATGTGTCTCTGTCCAAATATTTATGGTCCTGACTGTATGTACTTAAGGTTAGCACCGCACAAAATTTGACACAGCTCATCCATTACCTTAGCAAAAAAAAAAGGGTGCTCAAGTTATTTTATCACAATTGACCTTAAATTCACGAAATTAATTTTTTTGCCAAAGGCAAAAAAAAAAAACCAACTAATTCAAATGAGGTAAGAATCGGACCAGAATCAGAATTACTTTGTTGATCCCACATGTGGGAAGTTTGTGTTACAGTAGCATTGTAATCTTAAAAGAAAATAGAATATAGAAACAAACTACCGTAATTTCCGGATTATAAGACGCTACTTTTGTCACACGCTTTCAACCCTGCGGCGTATTCAATGATTCAACAAGTTTAGAAAAGCCGGTCTTCTGCGTGACGAAGAGGACGGCGCAAGCTCAGGAGTGAATTTGCCTAAGGATGAGAGTGACAAACTGGCAGTGACAACGAAGGAGAGACTGAGAGAGTGTGGTGAAGAATATCTGATGCTGATCCACTCAGACACTGAGGACGAGGACTTCCACGGTTTCAGTGCACTGGAGGCATGTGCCGCGCAGAGGCGCGCGCCTGTAAGTTACTGCTGCTCTCAGTGGCTTTTACCGGTATGTTTTTTTAACCAGCCCTGTTAGTGCTGTTACTACCATATTGCTGCCGCATCACAGGCACTGTTTGGAATAGAGCTGTGACAGTGTGGGATTTTTGATCACCGTGGTGATGAAGCAGCAGTAGTTGCTGTGTTGCGGTTTAAACCCCCCCCACACACACACACAAAACCCCCCGGCAAATGAATACTGGTACAAGTATTAATTACAACTCACTATTCTTTATTAACAAGTTACAGTAACAACTGACTAACAAAAGTTATCTGTTACACTGTGAGTTAAGCATGTGGCAGCTCGGTTATAGACAAGATGATCTTCTAAACGTGTTTTTATCAATGTTATGGTTATCATGAAGTGCCTGTTCGCTGATCATTTTATTTGTAATCCGTGTGGTCAGAGCTTATTTTTGTGGTGGAATGGAGCTAGTCGAAGGGTTAGGAGAAGGCTAACATGTGCTAACAACATTTAGTCTTTGATTAACATAAAATTCATGCGGGAAATGCCGCATTCTACATCTTGGCTGCATTTAAATATGCGGGAATAATTTCAGCCTTTATTTTGTCGGGACACGACTGGAAACACAAATCCATGTGATTGTTTGAACAGTTTCTAAGGACTGAGCGACATTCTGCTTTGAAAAGCTCATACACCGCCCCAAAGCTGGTGTGTGCTCTGCTCAGAGACACAGTTCTACCGGGAGACACGGTTCTTCTAAATTCGGCAGCACAGTTCCTGGAGGTCCGGAGAGCGAGAGGCAGATTCCTGTGGCATCACTGGTGGATCCGTCCTTAGGGTCCAGAGTCAGCAGTGTAGGAGGAGACGCGAGAAGTTGGCGGTTCGGCAGAGGCTGGTGGTGAGGTTGGATGGAACAGACCAGATGAGATTTCCAGACAATGGCTGACCCAGGCAACCATTCGTGGCTTGGGCTTTCCTGAAGACAGGTAAGACAAAGGTACGTAAGGCGCAGGCTGGAAACAAAATAGCAAAACATGAACTAGACGTGAAGGCCAAGTATGCACCATCAGGGGCAATGGACTGAATACTGGTCCAGGGGCTCCTTAAGTAAGCAGGCGGTGATGATGAAGTGAGTGGTTGCGGCTGGGCTGAATCAGGCTCAGCTCATGGAAGAGAGGCCGACTCAGTTTCTACATTCAAAGTTAGACTGAAAACATTCCTCTGTGGACAGGATTATTATCAGACTAGTTAGTATTCAGAGAATATTTACCTTACTGTTAATAAGTTTGAATTAAATTAAAAACAACATATTGTTTTTAGGCTGCTGGAAGTTTGAAGCTGGGGAAACTATGGTGCTCTGGGATTCTGTCCTCTATTCTCATCTACTTCTTCTCTCCTCTGTTCTTGATAATTTATTCATCATTTAGTTCTCCATGCCCCTGTTTGGTGCAGTATGGTTCATGTGTGGTCCCTTTTTTTCACTTCCCTCCTGGGGAGTGGGAGTGGTTCCAGATTCCAGTTGTTTCATCCATGCTCCTTTACCTGACTGTGTACCTCCTCTCTGGCTCGTCTCTGCTCCTGCTCCTACACCTGGCTGTGGATTCTGACTCTGGTTCGTCTCGCACCCCACGCTGTCCCCAACTCCATCTGGATGAAGCTCACCTGCTGGACTTTAAATATGTAGTTGTAGAGTTAGATAAGTTCATTCTTCTCTAAGAGTTCTGGTACATCACCTGTCCATGCTGGGAGAGGATCGCTCCTTCATGCGGACACCCCTGAGGTTTCTTTTTTGTTTTTCGGAATCGGTTTTGTTTAGGAGTTTTTCCTCACCGCAAAGGAGGGTCTAAGGAGGGATGCCCAGTTTAGTTTACTCTGTTTAGTTTTGTTTAGTCATTACCTTGGGAATTCTATGTCTTTATTATTTTAAGTTTATTATACAATTACCAGTATGAAGCCCATTGAATCGACTATTGTTGTAAATATTGGGCTATATAAATAAATGTAATTGAATTCAAAACCCCCTATTGTAACACTAAAATACGTCCAACAAAGGAGGCCTTCAGATGTTGGTCAGGACAAGTTAAAATAACTAAAATAAATGACAAAAAGGACTAGAAGCGCGTGTGCAGTGCTACAGACAGGAGCATGTAGGAGGGAATCATGAGCGCGCAGAAGCATAGGAGCCCTGGAAGTGTCTGCATTTTCCGCGTGGAACATTCGATGTGTGAGTAGAGTTAGATCCTTCAGACACACAAGGGGTATATTTGCATAAACTGCTTTGGATTTGAGGCTAAACTTTATTCATATTAATTATGTTTGTAAACATTTTTTTGGACCAGATGTAAAAAAGAACTTTGGGGACAAGGGTCCAAAAGAAAGGGGAGAAAAAGTGCCTTAAAGAAGTTGGAGGATGATTAGTAGGAAGGGGTAGAATCACAAAGCAACAAGTTGCTGGGGGTTGATTACCATGACTGGCAGGTGTAGATGTTAATCTAAAGGGTGGGGTCTGTCTGTGCACATTCAAATGTGTAAACACAACAATAACAACATAGCACAGCAATTTTTGTATTACCATGTTTTTGTGTACTTCATTTTATACTTGGTTTCACAACGTGTTTATATAGAGGGAATAAAAAAACACAAGTCACATATCTTTGTTGTATTCGCTGTTCCTATGACGGCTTGCCTCAATGATTTTTTCCCCAGTTATGTGGTTTTTGAACTTCTGGCTATGAAAGTGGATCACCAGCTATTCACCTGAGGATATTAGCAATCTTCACTCATTGCTCAGTAAGTTGACAGCAGAAAAAAGCACATTCTGGTTCTCTTGGATACAGTCACACTCAGTCACAAACAATATCAACAGAACAGCCAGTAAGGTTTTTCAGCACACAGAGGGGGAATCACCAATCTTTTGACTGCATCTCTTTGAAGGATGAGAGGATGACTGAGATGGATAATTATTTCCATGGAGCAAAAGACTTAAATCCAGTAAAGGCTTAATTGTATCCCTCGCTGTAATGTTGGACTAAGTATTGTAGTTGTGCCCCTATGGTGGTGAATCCCCTAAAGTTTTCAGAGGATTATATTCATGCGAAAGATATTCATACGGTTTGGAACCAACCTGCTGTCTCCTTTCTGTTTCTGTTAATGACATCAAATGACAATATGGAGTCAAAAGGCGAGGTCCACGTCTTGTCAGTGATGTTTAGCCACAGCTGCATTGATGTAGCATTTGGTACTGCACTGATATGGTAATGCTTTATGTGTTTGTCTTTACACTCATATTTTGTTTGAAAGGAGGGTAACAACAAATGCATGAGACAAGAACAGCATCAGGAAAATGGGTCACAGCTGCAAGATGTTGATAGCACTATTTTGCCCCCCAGTGGCACACAGACTCAGTGCACAAGAGAATGTTTCATTATCATAACCTTCAGGGTGTTGATTTTATTCTGCACTGTGGCTGAGAAATAGAGGCAGTGTGTATGATATATTAAAACATGTAAGTTTAAATTTTAACCAACATTTCTTATGCTAATAATGTTTCATGTGTAAATTGTTAGGAGAATTTTGTTTTGATGCTTTATTTTTACCATAGTGAGTCATTTTCAAGCAGCCATGATGATGACTCATATTAAATTAATTTGGCATCCCCTCTCAAAAGCTGCTGTAAAACCCACACAGCCTTATTGTTCCTATCAGCAGAGAGAAGACAGGTTTTATCACATTCTCACAGGTTATCAGGCTTTGTTTAAAAGCATTTACCCCAGGCTGGGATGTACACAACTGGGTTAAATTTCCCAGCGCTAAGCATCCAAAATTCCCTTCTCCAGCCTAAAATTTAGCAGGCTTTCTCAATGATAAGAGAAACAGACTTATTTTTGGTGTGTAACACATCAAGCTGCCTTGATATTCTGTCACTGAAATGAATTCCTGCTGGAGGCAACCTCCCTGTCTATCTCGTCTATAGCTAAATATAGCGCAAAGCCAAGACAGGCAGCACACACTGAGAGATGTCAATGTTTAAACAATCAGCACACAACTTGGTTTCATAGTTAACATTACCAAATCCTTACTATAGTTTGCAATGTCTGTAAGTCCTATTCATGCATCTTTTGCCGATTTCTTACAAAATATGAGTTGATCAAAATAGCAGTAGCTCCATAGATATGCAGGTCATGCTAATTGTATTTTTAAAATTTGGAAGCTTTCATAAAAATAATAAAACAATAAATAAACTGAATGTATGCAGTAAATATTTAGCAAATGCATCAACCAGCTTTGCATCTGACTGCTGTTATTTTGTATATTCTGGATAAAGACAGATATTATCTGTATAGAGTAATAAAAAGCATCACCTATGTTTTCGCTTTCTCTTTCATTCCTATTAATTTGGGGAGCATCTCTGTGTAACAAATGGATGACCTGAGCTTGATCATCTGTTGGGGTTTTTTTTTTTTATTATTAACATATATCCACAGCTCCTGCAAAAACAAACTAATTGAAATAAGAAACGAAAACACCTTCTGGTCCCTGAAATGAAATGGTATTTAACTTTTTTTTTTAATAAAAGGTTGCATCTTGGCATTGCAGAACATCACTCCTTATATTTATGTATATTACCCATGAAATGTCTACAGTATAAATCTTTCTTAGGCATCTAAATATGGCTTTTATTAATAATCCTTACCCTTTCTCTTGGTAACTTTTTGGTTCCACTGTCCACTGTTCCACTGTCAGTTGGGGCCTTGAGCTTGATGTACTCATGCATCTTGGATGTTTCATCCTGGATAGTGGCTTCTACGCTCACTAGTCCTCGGCCTCCTTCCTTGCGGCTAGCATACAGTCTCAGGGTGCTGGATTTGGGATGGAACCCTCCATGCATGGTGAGGAGCTTTCGTGTTTTAACATGCGTGATCTGTATCTCTTCCTTTGGCCATCTTATTATTCCTGCAGGGTATCTGATAACTGGCAGTGCATAGCTGTTTATTGCCCGGGTCTTATATTTGCCATTGAGCTGGCTTCTCAGGACTTGCCTTACTCGTTGGAGGTACTTAGCTGTTGCAGCTTTCCTTGTTGCCTGCTCCAGGTTGCCATTTGCCTGGGGAATTCCAAGGTACTTGTAACTGTCCTCAATGTCTGCTATTGTTCCTTCTGGGAGTGAGACCCCCCCTGTGTGGACTACCTTGCCTCTCTTTGTCACCATCCGGCTGCATTTCTCGAGCCCGAATGACATCCCAATGTCAGTACTGTAGATCCTGGTGGTGTGGATCAGGGAGTCAATGTCACGCTCACTCTTAGCACATAGCTTGATGTCATCCATGTAGAGGACGTGACTGATGTTGGCCCCATTTCTGAGTTGGTATCCATAGCCAGTCATGTCGATTATCAAAGATGGCGGAATAGAAGGACCATTCGCTTGGGACTCCTCCTTAGTTCATAAAAAAATGCTCTCTAAGACCTTACATGGGACTATATTTGGAAAAATTCAGTCTTTTCTGCATTTCTACCTCGACAAAAGCGGATAATGCCGCCCAAAAGAACGACCAAAACTAAAGAAATGGACAATACACTGTCTGTCCCTGAGGATGAAGAGGTCGCAGCTGGCGAGCTCACTGTGGCGGCACTTGAAGCTACTCTGCAAAAGTTTTTTGCTGTAGCGGATAAAAAAGCCAATGAACGCTTTGAACGCTAAGAAAGCCAACTTGGCGCAATTAACGAAACTTTAGTGCGCCATTCACAAGAGTTACAAGTGAGGCAGAAAATAACCACGTCTTTACAAGAACAAATGAAAGCAGCTGAGGCCACAACAGCTAGGCATGATGAAACTCTGAAGCAACTTCAGGAAAAATGGAAGTGAAGGGCTTCAGGGAAAAATGGAAGATCGGATGAGGAGAGATAATCTACGTATTGTCAACATGAAAGAGGGAGCGGAACTGGGAAAAGTCTTGGCCTACCTGAAGCGGAACCTCCCGAAATGGTTCCCCGAAATGGCTGGGAATCCACCAGAGCTGATGCGGGCTCACCGCTCTGGCCCTTCGCGCAAAACTTTGGAGAGGCCAAGGACCATCATTCTGAAATGTCTACGCTTCACGGACAGAGACCGCATTTTGCAAAGTGCCAGGAAGACAGAGGTGAGAAGCGAAGGCAACATCATCCGTTTTACCCCAGATTACAGTGATGCTGTGGCCCAACGTAGGCGCTTATGTTATCCAGTTATGGAACAGGCGCGTTCTCTGGGCTTTCACGCCTATTATTAAAAACGGGGGATAAGTTTTACAAATTACCGTCCAATTTCTTTATTGCCTCAGCTTTCAAAAATTCTAGAGAAATTATTTAATCTCAGATTACTTAACTTTATCGAGAAAAACAATCTGCTATTCAACAGTCAATATGGCTTCCGACAAGGAAAATCTACATCTACATTCTTGGACCAACTCTGTTTTTACTGTATATTAAAGATATATGCAAATTGTGGAACATTATGAAATTCATACTTTTTGCAGACGATACCAGCATTTTATGTTCAGGGCAGAATCTAGAGAAACGTCTTAGTGACATAACTAAGGAATTTTACAAGTTAAAACATTGGTTTAGTAAGAACAAATTATCTTTGAATCTAAAAAAGACTAAATTAATGCTTTTTAGGAGGAAAAGCAAGGAGGTGCCAGTGGAAATTATTATTAATGATACACCAATTGAGAGAGTGCAAAAACATGTGTTTTTGGGTGTAATTATTGATGATAAGCTTTGTTGGAAATCCCATATACATCATTTACGTTCTAAAGTGGCTAAATGGGTTGGTTTGATGAAGCTTGATGTGTAGCTTGATGCTTAATCAATCCGCTTTATTTATTTTGTATCATTCCTTTATAATGGCATATTTAAATTATTGTATTGAAGTGTGGGGAAATTGCTACAAAACTAATTTGCATCGTTTAGTTATACTCCAAAAGCGAGCCATCAGATTAGTTCACAAAGTTAAACATAATGAGCACACCAATCCACTTCTTCTTAATACATTTAATTTAAAATTACAGGACTTGGTAGATTTTAAAACGGCCCATATCATGTATAAAGCATCAATAAATTCTCTGCCAACTAACATTCAATCTTTGTTTCAAAACAGAGATGCTGTTAATAAATATAAATTGAGAGGAATCAACAAATTCTGTCAACCTAAAATAAGGACGACATTATAATCGATGTGTATCTCAGTAAAGGGTGTCACACTATGGAACAATTTATCTGACGACATGAAAACTTGTAAAAATCTTGTTCATTTTAAAGGTATGTTTAAAAGATATATAATGAATGTGTACCAAGATGCAATGTAACAATGATGAGTATGTGTATTCTCGGACTTTGGAAGGATCATTACCAAAATTGTTGTTTTTTTTTATTCTGTTCTTGTTTCTTTTTCAGCTGAGGCATCTTGTTTCCTTTATAGGAGGTTTGGTGTTTGGTCGGAGTTTTGGGCGTGTCTGTCTGTTGTCATCAGATGTTGTTCGTATGTTAGCGTTATTACGTCAAATGTTTAATTTCGTTGTTTTGTAGTTATGAGTGTTGTTGAGTGGGGGTTCGGATTTTTATGAGCTTTCGCTTCTTCCATTCCCCTTTCTATTTTCCAAGTCATGTATTGACTTATATTTTCTTTTTCCAGGTAAATGTTGATTAGATTTGAAATAAACTTGTTACCAGTTTGGCTGAGGGGGTTCAGACCTTTGCAGAACAGCAGTGGGGACAGAGCATCACCTTGGTATATCTCACATTTGATGGACACTTGTGCAAGTGGCTTGCCATTGGCTTCAAGGGTGGTTTTCCACAGCTTCATTGAGTTTCCTATGAAGGCTCGTAGAGTCCTGTTGATGTTGTACAGCTCCAAGCATTCAGTGATCCACGTGTGTGGCATTGAGTCATAGGCTTTCTTGTAATCAATCCAGACTGTGCACTGGTTGGTGTGTCTTGACCTGCAGTCTTGAGCGACTGTTCTGTCAACCAGGAGTTGGTGTTTGGCTCCTCTGGAGTCTCTACCAATGCCCTTCTGTGAGTTGCTCATGTATTGATCCATGTGCCCTGACTACGAAGACCTTAAAAAGACTCTTGATGATATTCAAGCTGAGTTGTATCCCTTTATGAAACAAGTGACCATTAAGCTCACTCCACTCTTAGAGCTAATGGAGGACTTCAAAAGATTCCGAGCTCAAAACAAGCAACGAGAAAACCGGGTCAACATTCTGGAGAAAAGACTGGATGATGTGGAACAACAAGTAAGGATGAATAATGTCATTCTCACTGGAGTACTGATCAAACCTCGGCCAAAACTAAATGCAGCTGGGGCTAGCATTGCTAATGCTAATAGCGCTAGCATTGCGAGCAGTTCTGAAACAGAGAGCGGTGGAGAGTCTCTGGAACACCAAGTGAAATCATTTCTCACGTCTAAAGGGATTTCCCTTGATCTAAACACCATGGAGACCTGCCACCTGCTCCACAGGAGAAAGGAGACGGATAAACCAGCGATCCTCATCAGGTTTGTGAATTAAAAACACAAGCTAGCTCTGATGAATCAAAGGAAGAATCTGAAGGGATCTGCTGCTTATCTGAACGACCATCTGACCAGAAGGAATGCTGAAATCTCCAAACATGCACGGCTTCTCAGGAAGCAGAAGCAGATTGAGAACACTTGGGTTAAAGGCTGCAGGATTTACATAAAAATAAGTAACATAATCTGCATATATTTTGGATACTTCATTGCCATGTTGATTTCTAAAAGTTATTTTTTACAAAATAGGTTAAGTAATTCATCTTTGTCATGTGCTTTATTGATGTTGCAAGATTCTTAATTCTGTCTGATAAAAGTTAGGAACCGGATATTGATAAATCATTTAATAAAATGGTTATAGTATAACGGGGTGGTATTATATAAATTCGCTTCCTTCCACTCCCTTTCAAGCAATATTTTTTTTTTATTTATTTTTTTATTTATTTATTTATTTAACCTTTATTTAACCAGGAAAGTCCCATTGAGATTAAAAACCTCTTTTGCAAGGGAGTCCTGGCCAAGAGGCAGCAAAAAGTTACAAACACAGACAACAAATAAAATTACATTCAATTATAAAAACAGTGACATTTAAAGGAGTTGACCTCAAGTGCTCTCAGTCTGGTTTTAAAATCATTTAAAAAGATAAGATCAGGGAGCTTCCAGTTTTTTTGCAGTGTGTTCCATGACGTGGGAGCAGCGTGAGAAAAAGATCTTTTTCCCAGTTCTGTGCGGACAAATGGAACATTGAGCAACAGTTGATCATTTGAACGCAATGAATATGAATCAACATTTCTCCTCTGTAGTAAATCTCCAATGTAGGAGGGAAGCAGTCCAAGCATGGCCTTGTAAATAAAAATGTACCAGCGTCCTTGCCTTCTTGTGGACAGAGATGATCACCCCACACGAGAGTACAGTTCACAGTGATGTGTTAATGCTCTACAATTGGTGATAAACCTCAGAGCAGCATGATACACAGAGTCTAATCTATAAAGACAATGATTTGAAGCATTCATGTACAAAAGGTCCCCGTAGTCTAAAACAGATAGAAATGTTGCTGTCACAAGCCGTTTTTTTACTTTGAAAGAGAAGCAAAGCTTATTTCTAAAAAGAAAGCCCAATTTCAGTTTTAGTTTCTTCACAACATTTTCAATGTGGGGCTTGAATGTCAAGGAGTCATCAAGTAAGACCCCAAGGTATTTGTACTCATGTACTTGCTCTATACCATCTCCGTGAAGAGTGAGAATCTTAGGGAGATCTTCTGGCACCTTTTTGGCATTCGAAAAGAACATGAATTTGGACTTTTCAGCATTTAGGACAAGTTTCAATTGCAGAAGTGTAAGCTGCACATTATCAAAAGCTTTCTGCAAAGATTCAACTGCTTTCGCAGGAGTTCGTCCAAAGCAATAGATAATTGTGTCATCAGCATAAAGATGAATATTAGCATCTTGAAGATCTTGTCCTAGTTCATTAATATATAAAATGAAAAGTAGAGGCCTAATATTGAACCCTGTGGCACCCCCCTGTGGACATTTAAAAATTCAGAGGACAAGTCATCACATTGAACACACTGAGTCCTTTCATTCAAGTAATTTCTAAACCAGGAAAGCACAGTATTGGAGAATCCAAAACAGCTAAGCCGATGCATTAAAACCCCATGGTCCACAGTATCAAAGGCTTTAGACAAATCAATAAAAAGCGAAGCACAATGTTGCTTTTTGTCAAGAGCAAGAAGTATGTCGTTGACGACTTTTGTAGCGGCTGTGATTGTGCTGTGTTTCTTCCTAAAACCTGATTGCAGCATTGCAGCATATTTATTGATATGTCTGATTATCCTAAGTTTGATTAGTTATTGTATGAATGTATAACTGATGATTGTATTGCTTTTGTGTATTACTTCTATTTGATTGCTTGAAATAAACCATTTCAAGTCAAATCAAATCTCTATCTCTCTTGTGTACCTCTTTAGGCGGCTGCTCAAGGCTAGGAGCCTTTGTTTGGCAGTTTCCAGGGCTTCAGGTATGGGCATCTGGCTGTATCTCTTAGGTACTTGCTTTCTCATTGTACCTCTTTGAGCCTCTGTCAGCTTACTCACATTCCTTTGAGTTGCCTTGATTTTGGCCTCTAACCTTTGCTTCCATGGTGGGTATTGTTTTCTCTCATGGTTGCTCTTATAGCCAAGCATCTCAAGGATCACTGCTGCTAAAGTGTAAACCATTTCATTGGTTTCTGTGATGGTTGTGGTAGGAATTGCTCTCAATGCTTCATTCACAGTTTCCAGTAGACTTTCAGGCGGTACGTCACTTAACCGTTGTAGCTGGTGTCGGGGTTGCCTAGTGTTCATTCTAGACATGATCTTATCTTTCAGGTCAGTTGCTGCCTCGCTCAGCGTAACTGTGGTTGTTGGGGCTGTGTACCCAATCTCAGGGTGGGAGTGTGGTATAGCCTCCTCTCTGACCTGTTGTTCTGGCTCTCCCGTCCCATTGTATTGTACATCTTCAATCTCAAGTTGTGATAGGAGTTGCCGCTTGTGGATATTCGAGCATTGGGCTACCAGTTGTTTGGCAGTTAGCCTTGATTGTGGGTTTCGAAGCATCCATTCATTCCACATCCTCTGCATGTACCCCCTCTGGGTTGGATTACTTGAGTAGTAGCATCTTAACAGATCCTTGTTCTCACATCTAGTCCATTTCCATCTTGTTCCAGTAGCCCACTTTCCATCAGAGTGCTCTGGTCCCTCAGCATCTGACGCAGACCTTGTTTGGCCGAGCGACGTCAGAGCCGGCATGACATGTGGTATATTTCTATCAATCCATCCATCCATCCATAAATTATGAAACATTATATATAACATTTATAATATATATTATATGTAAATAAATATGTATAAAACATTAATTTATGGCAATCTTTCCACACATCTTTCGCGATCCACTGGTCGACTATGAACGACGTAACGTGCACCCCTGTCCTACACAGCTCTCTCTCCTTTCAACTGCACATCAACAACATCTCCAGGAGATAGATTTAGTTGTTTCTTTTATCCTGTTTTCTCTGTTTTTATTTGTACAGTGGCCTTAAGAGTCCAGAAAGGCACTCTAGAATAAAATATAAATAGAATAAAGTTACATCTAACTTCGCATGCACACAAATATACACAAACATTTTAACACATACATGTATAAACGCACACTCATGCATGCTAAGACACAAAGAAGTTTAGTTACATATGAGAATGCAAGAAAAACATAAAAAACAAAGCTGAAAACAAAGCTTTGAAAAAAATATTTGTCATCCAGTGTGATAATTCAAAACTGAGGGAAAACTAAAACCTATGTTTTTGTCTTCGAAAAACAATCCAAATAGGTGCTTTTAAGTTAGAAAGATATGGTAACTAGCATGATCTAACTTGGTATCAGTTGCAGAGGGTTCAATGTTTCCTAAAAGCAAAGACACAAAAACACAAGCTACACAACATTGTTTTTCAATATCTTAATGACTGTCATAAGTTGAAAGGGAGTGCAAACTCCACCAGATGTGTGATCTTTTTCGCTAAAATAAAATTGGGGATCCTGTTCTCCTACTACCAAACTTGAGTAGTGATTAACATCTTTGTTGGTTTGAGCAGCTTTACTAAACAGCTTTTAGATGCCATTCTTCCTCTTAGCTCTTGTAGTCCCAGCAGATGTCAGTGTTACTAAAGTTATTTAATAACCTGTGATGCTGGGAGGTTCCACATATTACCATCTACACCAACAAATGTTTTCTGTGCTCAGCCTCTTTCCCAAATGTTTATCTCCATAATTTAAGGGGGTGGGGGTGTAAATAGGATTAGGGGTTCTGTGTGGGTTGGGGTGGGGGCTTTATTTTTATATTGTTGTGCTTGTTTTATTTGTTCTTTCTGTTGTAAAGTACTTTGTGTAATGTTCTAAATGAAAAGTACTACATAAATAAAGATTGATTTGATTTGATTTTACTTGTTGTATGTTGACTTCAATGTTGATTTATGAAATCCAACTACGTAAAAAAAAACAATTGATTCCTTCATTAATAGGATGTTGAGTATGACCTTTTAGCCAACAATCACTAAACCAACCAGAATAACATCACACAGTGCAACTATTATCAATAGTGTTTTTACTAATAAAATGACAAATTACACAATTAGTGGCATTTTAATATGTGACATCATTGATCATTTGCCCATTTTTACAGTTTTTTGCCAGTGAATTTAAGAAAATCAAGGAATGTAAATAAAGCATATGACCACTTTTTAGATATATTTATATTTTTGTATATCAAACACTGTCAAATTAAAATGTTTGGTAAACGTAAGAAAAATATCAAATGCATGTACAGAAAGGAATATACAGAGCAAAATACAAAAGGAATACTAAATGCCTGTAAAAAGAAAAATATTTGTCAAGAAAAGAACAAAAGAAACAGAACAACAATATGACATGCATAAAAACAGGTTAATCAATATAATAAGAGAAAGTAAAAAACTGGATTATAAAATAAAACTATATGAAAATAAAAATGGTATTACAGGAACTTGGGACATTTTAAATGTCAGCCTCTGTCAGTCTGCCCCAGGGCATCTGAGGCTACATCAGTAGTTACCATCACCAAGAATGAATGAATAATGGACACATTGTAAGCACTTTGATCATCAAGAAAAAGCGCAGATAAATCTAATCCATTATTATTATTATTATTATAAAATGGTTTAATTGATAATAAATCAAACTGCATACCCAGATTTCTTTTTGAAAGGAAATAGCAAAAACTACAGTATGGAAAATTTAACAAACAGCTTTTAACAAGTTTTTCCTAAATGTTGGTCCAGATTTAGCAGCAGAAATTCCAAACTATCCGACTGATAAATTCAAAGAAACAAATGCACATATCATTTTTTCTCACTGCAACTAATGTAAAAGTTCGACGGAGTTTTAGGGCCATCAAAAAAAAAAACCCAAAAAATAAAAAAAAAAGGAAAATTACGAGATTTTAAGTCGTAAATTTACGAGATTAAAGTGGAAGTGAGCTCACAGAACTGCAAGTGAACGCTGCGCAGCAGCAGAGCAGACCGAATAAACTCAATAGAACATGTGAGCTAAATGTTTATTGATAACGTTCTAAATGTTTGGAAACTCATTTGTTTGACTTGTGATTTATTAATGTTTTATTTATTGATGGGTGGTTTGCAGGATCTCTGCAACCCGATGATGAAACCATCGGTATCCCTGAAGCCCTTCACTTGTATCCTTTCTTCCTCCATTAAAGACCAGATCTCTACGTTTGTGTGATGCTTCCGTCTGAGGAGGAGCACTTTCTGGCATTTTCAACGTTCTAATGCTAATATAACAGACTATTTTCATTCATCTTTGATGTTTTATGTTATAACAGGACGTTTCATCTGAAGGAGGGGGGGTATGGAACACTGTTTACTTCCACATTGGTGTTAGGATGACAGGTTCATGACGTAAGGTGACAGATGAACTACAGGGTGTGAATGAAAAGGAGAATAAAGGCTGCAGCGGTCCTCTACACCCAAACGTGTCTCTGAGCTCCTTATTTTACAGATGAAACTCCGCTTTACCGACACAGAACCCCGGAAAGACGGCTACACTGAAAATTATCTGATTTTGAGTTGTCAAAAATACATACATTAAATACATACAGACCAATGAGACACAGGTGACATCAATGAGGGCAGAAAGGGACCAAAAGTAAAACTCAAATACAACACAAAACAGGAAACCCTACAAACTAAAACAGGACTTGAACTCAAAAAGTGACAGAACAAAAAAGAGAATCAAGACACAAAAGCAAAGAAACTAAAACCGTAACACTTATAGGTATTGTTCAGAGATAATAAAAACAAACAATCTACTGATTGTCAATCTTAGTTTTCCCAGTTTTCGATAATTCTGGAAAAACTCTTTGAAATACAACTTCAAAAATTCATTGAGAAATATCATATCAATAATGAAGGACCGTATGGCTTTAGGAAAGGACGAACTATCACAATTGATGCTTAGCGTGAGATATTATAAATCACATAGTCTTGCTCAATATTGGAACAATATGGAATCAGGGGGGTCACACTGAACTGGTTAAAAAGTTATAAGAGTTTAGTATGTTGATTTTGGTCATTTCACATCTAAATGCCTTGATATTGCTTGTGGTGTACCCCAGGGATCAGTGTTTGGACCTACACTGTAAAATGTCAAAATGGCGTTTCATAGTTTTGTCTAAACATTTGACTAAACTTGGAACATCTATTAGCATCTGATCTCAGCTCAACTCACCTTTTGGCGTCCTCCTGCTGTTTCTGCCTGGGTCAGGACACTCCGTCACTTATACCATCTGCACGCTTTGATCTATATGTGTTGTGTTTATTAATCCATTCGAGTGTACACAGTCCAGGGCAATATCTTCATGCCTGGCTGGTTAGCCAGCTTCTAACTAACTGTTAACTCTAGTGGCTTCCGTGCGGCTTTCTTAGCCATCTCTATACCGACCCTCTTGGACTTTACGGCTGCTATGACTCCTATGCTGGGGGTTCATCCTGCTGTCTCATTGCTCTTCATCTGGACAATTTCTCCACAGACTGTTGGAATTTTAAATATACTTGTTAATCCACCCGCTTTCATAGCTAGCGCTAGCCCAGTGCTAGCTCCAGGCCCCTTCCTCCACTTTGCAGCTCTCTAAATTCTTTCCACTCTCTTCTGTGGAACTCAACAAGCAGCTGATAGGTATCAAAGCCTCCACCTGCACTCTGGACCCCATTCCTTTCACCCTTGTTAAAGGTTACTGTCCCATCATTTCGCACTCATCACAACCATAATTTACACTTCACTCTCTTCTGGTACTGTGCCCCAGTCTCTAAACCTGGCAGCTATAACCCCAATCCTAAAAAAAACCTGGTCCTGACTCAGACAAAATTGCAAATTTCTGCCCCATCTTCAACCTGCCATTTCTGTCCAAAATACTTGAAGGAGTGCTTGCCTTCCAGCTCAAATCTCATCTCATCATCATCATCGTCATCATCATCATCAGCCTGTCACGCCACTGCTGGCGGATGGCCTCCACATCTTACTCCACTCATCACGGTTTTGGGCACTCTGCGTCCATGTGCTGCCTGCCTTCTGCTCGATGTCATCTCTCCATCTTTTTTTCGGTCTTTCCCTTCCTCTCTTCCTGTCCCACGGAGTCCATTCTGTTGTATTCTTAGCCCATTCGTGGTTCTTCATTCTGGCTACATGTCCTGTCCACTTGACTTTGGCTTCAATCACTTTCTCGATGACATCCTTCACCCCTGTTCTTGATCTTAAGTCTTCGTTCCTGACCTTATGAGGAGAGATCTCCTCATAACACCCAGCATTGATCGTTCCATGCTCCTCTGGGTGTCTGCCAGTTTCTCTCTTTGGCGGTTGGTAAGTGACCATGTCTCAGCTCCATACGTCATTGATGGCAGTATGACAGTGTTCATGATCTTCCTCTTGAGACACATGGGCATTTTTTGATCTCTCAGAAACGTGCTGTACTGTCCGAATCTCTTCCAAGCGGATGTTACTCTCTCGTCTATTTCTTTCGCCATCTCATTTCCTGGTGTTAGCAGTCTTCCCAAATACTTGTACTCATCCACCTCCTCCAGTTTTTCTCCATCCACAATTATTCCTTTCCTTCTCCTTTTCCTTGCTATTTCATTGCACATAATTTTGGTTTTCTTTTTGTTCAATTTGTTGTACTCTCTTCTCTCTTGGTCATTCAGATCTTTCTTTGCCATTGCTCTCCTTTCTTTCAGCAGTTCTATAGTTTCCTGCTTGAGCTTCTCCTCTCACCGTCTTTCCTCTTTTCCTGCTGTTTCCATAGCACATTCCTTAATGGTCTTTGTGATGTTGAGTGCCATTTCCTCCACACTGTCCTCTTCTTGCAAGGCTTCAAAGCGATTTTGCAACTTCAGTTGAAATTCATTTTCTTTTTGTTTCAGGGTGTTGATGTTTACTTTCACTCCTTTTGGTCTCATTATTTTCATTCTTTCCACTCTTGTATTCATTTTGATCTTACTTCTGACCATTTTGTGATCACTACCGATGTTTACCCTTTTGATGACATTGACATTCTGGATCATGTTTTTGTTTGCCAAAATATAATCGATCTCGTTCCTGGTTTTGCCATTTGGACTTATCCAGGTCCATTTTCTGATCTTCCTCTTCCTATAGAAGGTATTTCCGATCTTCAAACCTTTTGATTTTGCAAATTGCACCAGTCTGGTTCCCCTTTCGTTCCTTTCTCCAAGACCAAACTTTCCAACTGTCGCTCCGTCGCTTTGATGATGTTGTCCAACCTTTGCATTAAAGTCACCCATTACAATCTTGTATTGGCTTTTATTCTTCTCCATAGATTTTCCAATCTCCTCATAAAGCTCTTCAACTTCTTCATCACTGTGACTCGATGTTGGCGCATATACTTGTATCACTTGTAGTTGGTATTTGCTGTTTACTTTCAGTGTAAGCGACGTCACTCTGCTGCCCTCACCTTCATACTCTATAACTCGGTCCTTGATATTTTTGTTGACCAAAAAACCAACTCCTCCAACAGATTCATTCTCTCCTATTGTGTACAGCACATGCCCACTTTGCAACTGTTTCAGTTGCTCTCCTTTCTTCCGTGTTTCTGACAGTCCAATGATGTCCCACTTGAAACCTGTCAACTCTTGCTCTAGCTCCTCCTCCTTCTCTGGATCTTTCAATGTCCTCTCGTTGTAGGTGCAAACATTTAATTGCACTCTGGAAACCCGGAGATTCTTAGCACTCTCTGCCTTTTGGCTGCCGGGGACTGAGGGCCTTTTTGTGTTGAGTGTATTCATGTTGTGGGTGTGAACCCTGGACAGTTCGCCAGTCTGTCGCAGGGCAGGACTGAAACAGCTCTGCTCAAAGTCTCCAATGACATCCTTCTCTCCTTTGACTCTGGACAGCTCTCTATCCTCATTCTCCTGGACATCACTACAGCATTCGACACCATCAGTTACTCCATCCTGCTCTCCTGTCTCAAGAACTGTCTTAACATCACTGGCTCTGCTCTGTCCTGGCTTCAGTCCTACCTCACCAACCGTCAACAGTTTATGATGGGAAACAACTGTTCATCCTCCACTGCTCCTCTGTTGCAAGGTGTTCCCCAAGGTTTGGTGCTTGGTCCACTCCTGTTCATCCTTTATCTCGTTCCCCTTGGCAACATCATCCGTCAACATGGTCTAAATTCTCACTGTTAAGGCCCGTACACACCGGGACGAATTTCGCAGGCGAAATTCGCCTCGTTGTGTACTGGCTGTCTACCGACCAGCCAGTTGCCCGAATGCTGGCATGACAAGCAAGGAGCTCTGTGGGGAGCTAAGCTAGTAGTAGTAGCTTAGCAAAGCAGCCTAGGTATCATAAATCTTATGATATTTTTCTTATATTCATTGAGACAGTAATAAATGGATCATTCTTGTTTTTCTTTTTCCTTTCTTGAACGAATGTGGGTTACAGAGACACGGAAGTTACCGCTAAAAGCGGCTTTTGCGGCCGGACGGACAGAGAGCATATCTGTGTGAATGACTTATGACGTGAATAATTATTGCGTTCGAACGGATTAATTATTGCGTTCGAACAGGTTAATTATTGCGTTCGCACGAGTTAATCATTTCGAGGGAACAAAATAGTATTTCGAGGATAGATATTAATGAAGATATTAATGTGTGGGAACGAGATATATTTTAATCTTTTAATGTCATGACACGGGCTCCGTAGGTAAGACCACATATGGATGTTGGAAAAATACACTTTTTCACATTGATCTAACTTAATTATTTGCTTCAGTTAAGATAAATAATTTATTTTATTTCAGTCAGCTTAAAATAACATTTAGTTATCAGACAGTTATTTTACTTTCATTCAAATTAATTCAATTAACTAGGTGTAACTTTGGTGCTGCTGTTAGATCTGCACCGCAAGGGATTGTGGGATACCATTCCCTTTGTCTGTCTGGATGGATTTGGGTTTAAGTGTGGGTTTTTGACCAAATGTGCTTACTTGTTTAACTGCTTTACTGTGTTTTGCTGACTTATTTGTCCAACTATGCTTAAGTCTCTGCACCATGAGTGAGAGGGAGGAAGAGGAGGATGAGTTTATGTAGCAGCCCTACTAACAAGCCAAGTAATGACAATGTTGGAAAATTGGTAAATGGCAGTATGCTGTCTTTGTACACTGTTTCTACCATTTTATTGTTATAAAAATAAGTATATCTGCCGGCTCAAACTTAGACATATAAGAATTCAAGAATTACAATAAATTAAGATGGAAAAAATATTAATTGAATTGGAGTAATACGACATTTAGTTAGAAAAATATGTAAATTTGAGTTGTATAAACACTTATTAAGTTTTATAGACATAAAATAAAGTTGAATAAATTTAACTCAATTACTTATTACCAATGGAAGTAAGAGGAAGGAAGGAAGTAGAGCAGGTCGTCCAATGACCGAAGGGTCAGCGGTTCGATCCCCGCTCCCCCCAGCCAGCCGTTGTTGTGTCCTTGGGCAAGACACTTCACCCTCCCTGCCTCCAGTGTGGCCTCCACTGGTGTGTGAATGTGTATGAATGATCACATTCACACACCACTACATCAGTAGTCACCATCACCAAGTATGAATGAGGAGTGAATGAATAATGGACACACTGTAAGTGCTTTGAGCAACAAGAAAAAGTGCTGATAAATCTAATCCATTATTATATATATATGCGTCACAAGGAAAATGGAAATAAGATCAGAAACTCGTGTGGTTACTCTGTCCGTTCTTTTTCTCCAAGCAGAAACTCTTTCTTTTGCTGATGATGCAGCCGTATTAATTTTTGATAGACATATAATCTCCATACGCCGCCATTAAAATCTCAGACTCCGTCTCACTGAAGTATAGCGCCCTCTTTTTTCACCACGCATTTCCATGGTAACTCTGGAAATGGGCGATCTATTGAGATTATCATTATGTACCTGCCGTGCACGTGCATTAACCCAGGGTTACCAAGTCGAGCGTAATTACGCCAACTCATATCTGGTCTTTTGGAACCCACATACCCAGAGTAAGCAAGTTCAGGCGGATTTCAGCCAGAGTTCATGGTTAAAGTCAGGGTAGTTTAAACATGCTTCCTGGTATACCCCCCAGGTCAACTGCATTTTGGGTCCTCCACCACCAGTTTATAACAAGGGCGAGATCTGCAACAACGTTAAGAATGGTGGTAATAACAAAAATGTCAATGTATTTTTCATTATTATTGTCTTTCATGTTAGTAATGATATATTGACACAGATAAATTATGAGAATGTGTTGTAAAACCAGCAGTAAAAGTAAAAGGCGGGGCTTGACTAAGCTTGGTTTCTGCCTGCTTTCTGACCACTATGCCCAAATTAAGTTAGAAATGTTCTCATACTTTTGTTTTTATGTTATGTTGTCAAGATTTTTTACTTTAATTTCAATTGTGTCATTGAGTTAGTATTGGCATGTCAAAAAAATCAAGTCAAAAATCAAAGCTTTGTAAAGATCTACTAAATATGATCAAATGTGTGCAACACAAACAATAACTCAAAAATACTAACAACTTAGCTATGTTTGCTGCTTGTCACAGTACAGTTTAATGCTTTTTTTTTTTTTTTTTTGCAGAATTCATGAAATGGAGCAAAAATGACAAAAAATAGTATTTTAAACTGAAACAAGTTACTGCATGTGTTAAATATTTGTCATTAATGAATGAGGTTTGTTCATACCGTGGAGACAGTAATAAGGAAATAGTTTCTGAGTTACAAATGTACATGTAGGTCTTCTGTATGAACCTCTAGATAAACTATCGTTTAGTCCACATTACCAACAACATTCTTAAATCTAAGCAAATTGTCAAATGAACATTATGACGTAATTCCATATGTCATATAGCAGCATTCCAAAAATGTGAAACATTTTTCATGTTTTGTCTATTTTTGAAAGGATTGTTTTGGGCATTATCTCTATCTATATACCAAGGCTGTCTCCCACCAAAGTGGGGTAGTCTAGACGGGGCACACATTCTTAACTCTCTCCTTCTCTTCCCCAAACCCTCCTTTTTCAAGTGTGTGTGTGTGTGTGTGACTGGTCTAAGCCCCACCACACTGCACCAAGGTCAGCTGCACAGTCCAGTGTGGGCATCTCCACAGCAGGGCCTCAGCCGAGGCTGGCTTCCCCTTGCCGCTTCATACCAAGACCAGACCTCTTCCACACCCATCCATTCATTCATACACAAACTCTCTCCCCCCCTCCCTGTCCTGAGCAGCCTCTCTTCCCTGCACCACAGTCATCCCTCTTGCATTTAGCACTCTTTTTACACCCTCTGTCCATCCCATTCGCGGTCTTCCTCTCATTTTCACTCCACTCACATCAGATTCGTATACCTTTTTCACCAATTGCTCCCTTTCCATTCTTTCAACAAGTCCAAACCATCCCAGTGCCTTTTGCTCTGCTCTATAAGCCAACTCTCTCATCACACCTGTTCTCTCTTGGATTACTTCATTTCTCACACGATCCATACGCGTCACGCCACACATACTCCTCAAACATCTCATCTAAACTACATTCAGCTTCCTCTTTTCCGTCACTTTCAGACTCCATGTGTCTCCATATAACGCTGCAAGCACCACCACACCCTCATACAATCTCCTTTTCGCATCCTTTCCCAGTGACCTACATTCAAACACTCTCTTCATTCCCCCCCATTTCTTTCGTTCTTCGTTCATTCTAAACTCTACCTCTCTCCCTATTCCACCATCCACACAGACACACGACCCCAAATACTGAAAACACTTTACCTCTTCCAACAACTCCCCATTTAATGCCACAGTCAATCTACGTTCACCCTTTAACCTCGTACACCTCATCACCTTACTCTTCTCCACATTCACTCTCAACTTCCTTCTGTCGCACACCCTTCCAAACTCCTCAAACCAGACGTGCCAAGCTCTCTTCTGAGTCAGCCACTAGTGCAGTATCATCTGCAAACAGCAACTGATTCTCACTCCATTCGCTGCCCTCAGTATTCACCATGCTCACACCCGTACCTAGCACCCTTTCATTCACCTCTTTTACCACACCATCCATATACACGTTAAACAACGATGGAGACATCACGCATCCCTGACGCAGACCAACCCTCACAGGAAACCACTCACTCATGCTATTTCCCACTCTCACACACGCTCTACTGTTTCTATAAAAACTCTTCACACCTTCCAACAATCTACCATCAATACCATACATACTCAACACAACCCACAACACATTTCTATCAACCCTATCATATGCCTTCTCTAAATCCATAAAACACCTCCCTCCCTTTAGCCAAATACTTTTCACACACCTGTCTCACAACAAACACCTGATCCACACACCCTCTACCTCTCCTGAAACCACACTGCTCTTCACCAATCATACACTCAGTCCCCTCAACTATCCTATTAATCAGCACTCTCCCATACAGTTTGCCTTCAGCACTCAGCAGACTAATACCCCTAAAACTACCACACTCATACTTATCACCCTTACCCTTGTACAGGGGAACCACACATGCACTCATCCAATCAAGCGGCACCCGCCCGTTTGCAAAACACACATTCAATAATCTCACTAACCACTCGATCATGATCGCTCCACCACACTTCAGGCATTCCACAGCACACCCATCCACACCTGCAGCCTTTCCTACTTTCAACTTTCCCACAGCTTGCTCAACTTCCTCTCCCGTGATCAACGCTTCATTCAACTCTCCCAACACATTCAGTCTACTTTCCCTTCCATCCATCCCAATCACAGCATCCCAATCTTCTTCCACATTCAACAGCCTCTCAAAATACTCCACCCACCTTTTTCTTACTGCATTCCCCTCATTCAACATCCTTCCATCCTCTGTTTTCACTTTCTCCGTCCTCCCCGACAATCCCTTTTGCACCCTTTTCACCTCCTTTCAAAACATTTTCTTGTTCTCGCGAAAATTATCAGTCAACTGTCTGCCCCACCTTTCGTCCACAGCCACTCTTGCCTCACGCAAAGCTCTCTTAGCCTCCCTTTTCTTCTCCTTATAACACTTAGCAGCCATACTTCATACGCACATCTCTTCTCAGCTACAGCCAACCTTACATCTTTGCACCACCATTCACTTCCCTTTCTTACACCACCCCCAACACGTCTCACACCACACACTTCCTCTGCACATCCAACCACTGCACTCTTGAACTGTAGCCATTCTTCCTCCACTCCAACAACCATTTGCTCCTTCACCATATTCCACTTGCCATCTAATTCCTTCTGATAATCACCCATTTTCTCTGTTTTTCAAAACACTCACTCTCAGAACTTCTCTTGCATCCCCACTCTTTCTCGATGACCATGGCATACCCTCACGCAACCTTCCTTCCACCAAATAGTGATCAGACATACCTCCACATGGGCATTATGAAACACCTTTTTGATTTAAAATCCATAATAATGGTCAATGTTTTATTTTATGTATTTTTTATATTTCTTTAAAGAGTGCTTTAATGAAACAATGTGCCAAAACACTCTGTTCCATGAAAGTGAAACGCCGTGTCAAACGGGCCATCCCTACTCACTTACCTTTTTAGAAAAACACATTTAAAATAAAGTTTATATTTTTTCTATGTATAAAATTTTATGATATTTTACTCTAACAATAGCAGAATTAGTTCCTTTCAAAATAAAACAAATAAGACCTGCTGCAGCAGATTGACTTGAAATAAAACTTAAAAAAGCTAACGAAAAACAAACAAAATGTATTTGATAATGGTGTTCTATGAAAAAAATACGTTACTTTTATTGAATTTTTACAAATCAGAAACAACTTCTGCAGATCAACAATTTTCCATCAATTTAATTCAATTTAATTTTATTTGTATAGCCCAAAATCACAACAACAGTCGTCTCGATGGGCTTTGAAGTAAAACATGAACTCAAAAGGATCACGAATACAAAGAGTCAATAGGAAAATACTAAAATGAACTAACAAACTGACTAAGCTATACTGGCATCCCTGCCCTTAGACCCCCCTTCACGGTAAGGAAAAACTCCTAAAAAAACAGATTCTGGAAAAAAATGAAGAAACCTCAGGGGTGCCCACATGAAGGAAGGATCCTCCCCCAGGACGGACAGGCGATTTACCAGAACTCAGAGAAGAATTAACTTATCTAACTTATCTAACTACCACTACATATTTAAAGTCCAGCAGACGAGCTTCATCCAGCCGTGGTTGGGGGGACAGTCAGGGGCGCGAGTCGACCCGGAGACAGGAACCACAGCCAGGTGTAGGAGCAGGAGCAGAGAGGAGGTACACAGTCAGGAACAGGAGCACGGATGAACCAACTGGAGTCTGGAAGCACTCCCACTCCCCAGGAGGAGAGAGGGAAAGAGGGACAATACATGAATCACTGCACCA
This sequence comes from Oryzias curvinotus, assembly GCA_023969325.1. NCBI lineage: Eukaryota > Metazoa > Chordata > Actinopteri > Beloniformes > Adrianichthyidae > Oryzias > Oryzias curvinotus. Next base: position 38,188,184 of record CM043718.1, read on the forward strand.
AACAGAGGCATGGAGAACTAAATGATAAATGATGATCAAAAATAGAGAAGAGAGGAAGGGTAGAGGTAGATGAGAATAGAGGACAGAACCCCAGAGCACCATAGTTACCCCAGCTTCAACTTCTAGCAGCCTTTAAAAAAAAATAGTTATTGTTATTAAGTGTAATTTAAACACAATTAACATTAAGGTAAATTAATGATATTGTGCTATTTCATTGTGTTGTAAATGTAATTGTTGATATTTTTACCCTGCCCTAGGACAACAGATGAAATTTAGCTCCTGTGCTAATTCTGGCATATTTATGTTAAAGCAGCTGCTGAAACATTGTTTAATATGCATTGTCCTAATTCAAATAAATAAATAAATAAATAAAATAAATAATCTCTGAATACTAACTAGTCTGACAATAATCCTGTCCACAGAGGAATGTTTTCAGTCTAACTTTGAATGTAGAAACTGAGTCGGCCTCTCTTCCATGAGCTGGGAGTTTATTCCATAAGACAGGGGCTTGGTGGCTAAACGCTCTACCTCCAACTGTACTTTGACTAATTCTAGGAACCACAAGCAGTCCTGCATTTAATGAGCGAAGTGTTCTGTTTGGATGGTAAGGGACTATGAGGTCATTAATATAGGACGGGGCCATTCCATGTAAGGCCTTATAGGTTAACAGGAGGAACTTGAACTGGATTCTAGAATCAACTGGGATCCAGTGAAGTGAAACTAACACAGGAGTGATGTGATCTCTTCTGCTAGTTCCTGCTAGCAATCTAGCTGCTGCGTTCTGAACAAGCTGGAGATTTCTTAAGGAACTCTTAGGACACGCTGCTAGATTAGATTAGATTAGATTAGATTCAACTTTATTGTCACTGCACATGTAAGTACAAGGCAACGAAATGCAGTTAGCATCTAACCAGAAGTGCAATAAGCAGTAAGTATAAAATAAGGGTCTATAATATGTACAATAACTATACAGGTAAGTATTATAGACATAATTTACAGATATTAAATACTATTAAATACTATATGCAAGATATACAGATAGGTGTACTATGAACATACTATACAGATGGGTTATGTAAAAGTGTATGAACATTATAGGCAGAACTATGAACATAATTTACAGTATTGCAATGGACAGTAAAGTGCGTAGAAAATATTACAATGTGCAATTGGACAGTAGTGCAAATAATAACAAGTTACTGTTTTGCTTGTTGTGAGTAAATAAATAATACAGAGTGTTGAAGAGGGGGGGAGGGGTCTATGGTGGTGTGGGGGGTGTTGAGGGGTGTCAGAGGGAAGAGTTCAGCAAGGAGACAGCTTTTGGGAAAAAGCTGTTCCTGAATCTCGTAGTCCTTGTTCGGAGGCTCCTGAAACGCCACCCTCTGCAGTGCCTTGCGGTCAGCCACTGAGCAGTTCCCATACCAGACTGAGATGCAACCTGTGAGGATGCTCTCGATCGCACACCGGTAGAAGTTCACCAGGATGGATGAAGACAGCTGGTTCTTCTTCAGTGTCCTGAGGAAGAAAAGGCGCTGGTGAGCCTTCTTGACCAGGCTGGAGGTGTTTGTGGCCCAGGACAGTTCCTCCGAGATGGTGGTTCCCAGGAACTTGAAGCTGGAAACACGTTCAACTACCATCCCGTTAATGTGGATGGGGTCATGAGTGCTTCCATTCTTCTTCCTGAAGTCCACAATGAGCTCCTTGGTTTTATTGGTGTTAAGGAGCAGGTTATTGTCAGCGCACCATGTGACCAGGTGCTGTATCTCTTCCCTGTAGGCAGTCTCATCGTTGTCGCTGATGAGGCCAATCACCGTGGTGTCATCTGCAAACTTCATGATGGAGTTGGATCCATGCACAGGCTTGCAGTCGTGGGTGTAAAGGGAGTAGAGGAATGGGCTCAGCACACAGCCCTGTGGTACGCCAGTATTAAGTGTGATGGTGGTGGAGTGGGTGTGACCTGACCGAACATGCTGAGGTCTGTTGGTCAGAAAGTCCATAATCCAGTTGCAGAGGGAGGTGTTGATGTCCATGTCTCCAAGTTTTGTGGTCAGCTTGGAGGGAATGACGGTGTTAAATGCTAAACTGAAGTCAACAAACAACAGCCTAACATATGTGTTGTTACTGTCCAGGTGTGTGAGTGCAGAGTGCAGCACTGTGCATACTGCATCCTCTGTGCTCCTATTTCTGCGGTAGGCAAATTGGTGTGGGTCCAGTGTGGGTGGGAGGCAGTCCTTGAGGTGTGCTAGTACCAGTCGCTCGAAGCACTTCATAATGATGGGTGTGAGTGCCACGGGGCGATAGTCATTCAGGCACGTTGGGGATGAGTGTTTCGGTACTGGCACAATGGATGTGGACTTGAAACATGTTGGCACAGTTGCCTGGGAGAGGGACAGGTTGAAAATGTCAGTGAAGACCCCTGCAAGCTGCTCTGCACATTTCCTAAGCACACGTCCAGGAATGCCATCCGGGCCAGCAGCCTTGCGTGCGTTGATCCGGCTCAGTGCAGTGTGGACATCTGAGGGGGTGAGTTTAAGGGGTTGGTGGTCTGCTGAGGGTGCGATTTTGGTGGCCGTCTCCTTGCCGTCGCTGTTGAAGCGAGCATAGAAGTCGTTTAGCTCGTTAAGGAAGGAGACGTCTGTGACTGTTGGTGTGGAGTTGCTTGACTTGTAGTCACTGATGATCTGGATGCCCTGCCACATGCATGGGGGGTCAGAGTTGGAAAAGTGTTCCTCTACCTTCAGCTTGTAGCAGTACTCTGCCTTTTTGATGCCCCTTTTCAGGTTAGCCCTGGATTTACTGTAGGCCTGAGCGTCATCTGACCTGAAGGCAGCATTGCGGTCTTTCAGCAGAAGTCGAACCTCCTTGTTCATCCATGGCTTCTGATTAGGGTATGTCGTTATCTGTTTCTCTGTTGTTACACTGTCGATGGTGGAGTTGATGTAATCCAGTGCAGAGGAGGTGTAGATATCAATGTCAATGTCCGTGTGAGAGCCACAGGCAGCCTGTGAAGCAAACATGCTCCAGTCAGTGTGTTGAAACCTGTCTTGAAGTAGAGAGTCCGCTCCAGCTGGCCACACTTTGATGGTCTTCACTGATGGCTTCACACGGTTGATGAGGGGTGAGTACTTAGGGGTGAGGAACAAAGAAAGGTGATCAGACTGTCTGAGGTGGGGGAGGGGGCTCGTGATGTAAGCTCCATTGATATTTGTATAAACATGATCCAAAGTTTTGTCTCCTCTGGTGTGGCAGGAAACATGCTGGTGAAATTTAGGGAGTACTGTTTTTAAATTGCAGTGATTAAAATCACCCGCGACAATAAAAGCAGCCTCTGGGTGAGCAGTCTGTTGTTTACTGATGGCTGCATGAAGTTCTTTCAGAGCAAGCTTGGCATTAGCATCCGGTGCAATATAGACTGCAGTTATTATGGTGGATGTGAACTCCCGTGGCAGATAAAAAGGTCTACATTTAACCATGAGAAATTCTAGGTTAGCTGAGCAGTGTCTCCCAACAATGACTGTTCGTACACCAAGCTTTGTTGACATAAATGCACAATCCACCACCTCTTGTCTTGCCGGAGTCATCTGCCGTTCTATCTGCCCGGAGCGTGTAGCGTCCTGCTAGCTCAATAGCATTGTTGGGTACGTCGCTGTGTAGCCATGTTTCTGTGAAAATCATGACATTGCAGTCCATAAGTCTCTTACTGTGGGTGATGCGGAGTCGTAACTCATCCATTTTGTTCATCAGTGACCGCACATTAGCGAGGAAGAGGCTGGGTAAAGAGAGCCGGAGCGGTGTTAGCTTTAGCTTGGCTCTTAGGCCTCCGCGCTTCCCCCGCCTTTGTTTACGATCACGACGCCGCCTGCGAGCACTTCCGCCCGGCCGGGTAGAGTGCGAAGCCTCGGTTGTTCTAGCGATCTTGGGGATGAGTCGAAGATTGGTGATAAAACTGCTGGTAAAGTCCTCACCGATATCCAAAAGCTCCTGTCGGGTGTATGATGTTAAAGCAAAGCTGTTCAGTACGAACAGACCCGAGATGAGCAGGAATAATACTGCAAAATTGCAAAAACTGGAGAGACGCTGAGCCTCGCGATGTGTTCGTGCCGCCATCTTGGTCACGGACTAACAAGGAGTTACAGTAATCCAGCCTCGACGTAACAAATGCATGGATGAGTTTTTCAGCATCACTCTTAGAGAGTATATTTCTGATCTTAGTAATATTCCGTAGGTGAAAAAATGCAGTTCTACATGCCTGAGATATGTGAGCCTTAAATGATAAATCCTGGTCAAATAAAACCCCAAGGTTTCTAACTGTGGAAATGGGGGCTATACTTCCACCATCCAGGGAGACTATCTGAGCAGACAGAGCATCTCTGAGGTTTTTAGGCCCAAGTATGATGACCTCCGTTTTTTCTGGGTTCAGGAGGAGGTAATTAATTAATTGTCATCCAGGTCTTGATGTCTCTAATGCAGGCATTCAGTTTCTCTATATGGTCATTCTGGTCAGGTTTCATGGATAAATATAACTGAGTATCGTCGGCATAACAATAAAATTAATGCTGTGTTTCCTGATTATTTTTCCTAGGGGTAGCATATAAAGCATAAACAGGATGGGTCCTAAAACTGAGCCCTGTGGGACACCATAGTTAACTTGAGTGCACTGAGAGGAATGTCCATTTGTCAGATAGGGATCAGAGGATCTCCTCTCCAGTGGTTTAAATCCTATGCCCTGCTCTAATCTATGGAGTAAAATACTGTGGTCGATAGTGTCAAAAGCTGCACTGAGGTCTAACAGGACCAGAATAGAAAGTAGTCCCTTTTCTGAAGCCAATAACAAGTCATTAGAGACTCTAACTAGTGCAGTTTCCGTACTGTGGTGGGGTCTAAACCCTGACTGAAAGTCTTCAAAGTGGCTGTTGTCCTGTAGGTGGCAGTAAAGCTGCTTAACGACAACTCTTTCTAGGATTTATAAATAAAGGGGAGGTTTGATATCGGTCTATAGTTGGCCAAGTTACTATGATCCAAACTGGGCTTTTTCAGAAGAGGTTTAACAACTGCTATTTAAAAGACTGCGGCACGTAACCCGTTTCCAGAGAGGTATTTATTATCGTTAGTATGGACTCATTAATTAGGGGAAAAGTTTCTTTAAAAAGTCTAGTGGGAATTGGGTCTAACAGACAAGTTGAGGATTTGGAGAAGGTAATAATTGATGCTATTTCCACTTGATCCACAATAGTCAAGCAGTCTAATGTTACAGAGGTTTCTATGGATGCCTCCAGTTCTACTGCGTCAGCCTTCTCTCGGCTGATAGTAGGAATAACTTGATTTAAATTATGTCTAATATTTGAGATTTTACTATCGAAAAATGTAAGAAAATCATTAGAGCTGAGAGAAACAGGAACATGTGGTTCTACTGAGCTCTGACTGCGAGTTAATTTAGCAACAGTGCTAAAAAGAAATCTGGGATTGTTTCCATTCTCTGATATTAAGGTTGAATAGTAATGGCTTCTAGCTCTATGCAGAGCTTTTTTATAATTTAATAGGCTATGTTTCCAGATATTCAGAGACTGCTCTGAACCGGAGCGGCACCATTCTCTTTCCAACTTACGGGTTTCTTGTTTGAGTGAACGTGTTTCAGCATTAAACCACGGTGCTACTCGGTTTTGTCTAACGAACTTAGGTTTCAGGGGGGGCAACAACATGGAGTGTACTCCTGAGGGCTTGTAGGGCATCATTAACAAAGTGGTCATTTATACTAGGACTGATGCTATGGGAGCTGGACTCAGAGTATTTGCTGAGAATGTCACGAAGTACTGAACTGTGAGTTTAAAATCAGACACAGAACGGTCAGTTAAGGTTCTTCTAAGCTGTTTCTTATTCACTGGGGCAGTAGCATGTTCTAAAGTAAGCTGGAAGGTAATCATAAAGTGATCAGAAATGATGGGGTTAAGAGGAAGGACACTCAGCTGGCTGATCTCTATCCCATGGGTTAAAACGAGGTCCAGGGTGTGCTTATGACAGTGAGTGGGTTCATTTACATTTTGGGTCAAACCAACATCATCTAATAAAGCTGCAAAAGTATTTCCTAGACAGTCACTGGGGTCATCAACGTGAATATCAAAATCCTCCAATATTATAGTTTGATCAGAATCTAAGACAATAGTCGATAGGAAGTCGGAAAACTCAGTTAATTTATCGCCGGGGGGGCGATAAACAATTATGAATAAAACAGGTTTTTGAGTCTTCCTGTTTGGGTGATTTAAAGACAATATGATGCTTTCAAATGAATTATAAGTATTTTTAACTTTAGGGCTGAGAAGTAAGCTAGACTGTGATATTACTGCCAAACCACCTCCTTTCCCTGAAATCCTGGATTTCTGATAGTTAGCATAAGTGGGGGGGGGGGGGGGGGGGGGGTTGCATCATTCAATCTAACATAGTCATCCTGTTAGAGCCAAGTTTCTGTTAAGGCTAGTAAACTAAGGTTGTTATCAGTGATTAACTCATTGACTAAGAGGGACTTAGAGGAAATGGATCGAATGTTTGATAAACCGCATTTAATGACGTCATAATTCTGCTTGTGAGAACTGCTGTCAGTCAATTTAAGGTTTCTATGATGCGCTCCTTTTACTTGTCTTTCATCACATAAGCTAAAGCTAGGACCTGCTTGACTTTCCCTGCATGGGTTTTGCACCAGCACTAAGGGAGGCTCAGAGGAGCGTTTTACACTGCTGCTCTGTGCCCGGGTCTCGTCTCTGGGTTGTCAGGTTAACAGACTAAGGCTAGCAGAAATGTTTCTAGAAAGGAGAGCGGCACCGTCCCGAGTGGGATGGACACCATCTCTCCGCATGAGACCGGGCTTCCCCCAAAACGCGCTCCAATTATCCACAAAACCAACGCCGTTTTCTGGGCACCATCTAGAAAGCCAGTGGTTGAATGATGAAAAGCGGCTGTACATTTCATCACTGACTAAGTTCGGCAGGGGACCAGAGAAAATTACAGTGTCGGACATCATCTTAGCCAGTTTACACACCGAAGCTACGTTTAACTTAACCACCTCTGATTGTCTCCGTCGGGCATCATTACCGCCTGCGTGAATCACGACTCGACGGAACCTGGACTTACTCTGAGCTAACATCCTAAGGTTCCCCTCCATGTCACCAACTCTGGCCCCCGGATAACACCTGACTGTAGCCGCTGGGAGCTCCACGTTTCTAACTTCAGAAGAGCCGATAACCACAGTTGAGGATTCAGCGGGTGTGTCGCTGAGGGGGGAGAACCTATTACTAACGTGGAGTCTCGGGTGCTCTAAGTTTCTGCGTTTAGCACTATGTTTCCTCCCAACCGGTACAAACCCCTGAGTATCTCCCAGCTGCTGGGAGAACGCTGGGGTGCTAACTGGGTTAGCCCTGGTAGCGCGGCCCGCGCTACGAGTAACGACCTGGCTAGCCGGCTTAGCTTCCACTGTGCGGAGCTGCGCTTCTAACTGCTCAAGCCTGGCCTCCAAGTCTAACACAAGACTACACTTAACACATCTACCGCTATCTTCACTAAAGGAGGCAGGATCCTCACTAAACATATGGCACATGGGGCAGAAGAGAGGGGGAAAGGCGGAAAGAGTGGTGGCCATGCTAGGTTCTAAGCTAAAGCTAAGCTTAGGTAAAGAGAAGTGGTTTAATTAGCAAAATGAGAAAAGTGAACAGCAAGCGGTTTAACAGTAGTGTATTTGCTACTAAAAGGTGCTAGATGTGGATGTGAATATTAAACCAGATAACACTTAAAGTAAGCAATAGTAGTGAGGCTAATGCCAAACAAGAGAACAGTAGTCAAAAACAACTAGCACTGGGGAACGCTCACCCGGAAATGACGTCACGACATCAGACGAATCCCCATCATCTGCAAAAAAAAAAAATAAAACTACAAATGTTTTCAGATTTTTTTAAAAATTTTCATCGACCTCTCTAAAGCCTTTGATACTGTAGACCATACTGTGCTTAAAAATAAACTGCGCAGTATTGGGCTGTCAGAGCATTCTGTCGGGTGGATTGCAAACTACCTGTCTGACAGGACACAGTGTGTAAAGGTTCAGAACCAAAAATCAAAATTTTTAAAAGTATCCGCAGGGGTTCCACAAGGCTCGATTCTTGGGCCACTGCTTTTTACCATCTATATAAATGACCTTGATAAAGGTATCATCGATAACCTGCACTTATATGCTGATGATACCATCTTGTACACTTCAGCACTTTCAGTTGAGCTTGCCATATCAAAGCTCCAATCAGCTTTTAATCAACTGCAGAACACTTTTTATCATTTAAAACTGGTTTTAAACTCAAATAAGACTAAATACATGCTATTCTCTAAAAGCAAAGCCAAACTCAAAAACCTGCTCCCAATTACTACAAAAGAAGGACATTTAATTGAACTGGTCACAGAATACAAATACCTTGGTATTTTAATTGATGATTGTCTAACTTTTAAACCACATATTCAGAAACTGGCTCATAGGCTGAAACTAAAATTACGCTTTTATTTCAGAATCAAATCATGTTTATCATTTGAAGCCCGTAAGAAACTTGGCACTGCTACTTTTATGTCTGTCCTTGATTTTGGTGATGTGGTTTATATGAATGCTTCTGCTGATGCTTTGCATGCTTTGGACACTGTTTTTCATGGTGCACTGCGTTTTATAACAAACATGAGGTCACTAACCCATCACTGTCTTCTGTATGCTCGGGTAGGTTGGCCCTCCTTATCCCAGCGCAGACTGAAACATTGGTACCTTTTAATTTATAAATGCATTCTTGGGTTGGTACCGTCTTATCTCCAGCAGCTCATAGAACTGAAGAGCAGCAGCAGCTACAGCCTGCGCTCTCAGGACACGGTCCTGCTCTCTGTGCCCAGAGTGCGCACAGAGATGGGGAAAAAAGGCTTTTAGATTTGCTGCGGCACAGTTTTGGAATGAACTCCAGAAAGAGTTTAAATTGAAAGAATTGATCTCCCTGGGCTCTTTTAAAAAACTTTTAAACGAACGTGAGACAAAGCTTTCAAATTGTAAATGCTTTATTTAAAACTGTGTTTTATGATTGAGTGTGAGTGTATGTAAGTGTTGTGTATTATTGTTGTGCTGCTGCCTCTTGGCCAGGACGCTCTTGAAAAAGAGATTTTTAATCTCAATGAGTTTTTATCCTGGTTAAATAAAGGTGATAAAAATACATTTCTTATAGTAGTAATTTAACAAGAAATTTTTTTCAGAATCTGGAAGCTAAGAAATATGAAACGTCAAGTTCAGACCGGTCCATGGAAATCTTGTCAGACATTAAACTGGTTCACAGCCTGAAAGAGGTCGGAGACCACTGCACTACAGACTTCCTTTCCACTATTCTTTGTTAAAAAAGCAGTTCTGTGAGGAAGATTATCTTGCTATACACAATCTCTTATTACCTCTTCATCATCGCTGATTTACCACTATCCTTCTTTTTTTGGCCATAGCCCACAAGCTGTGAACTTTACTTCTCTTTTCTTCCACACTAGTTTTGCTAGCTTTTAAAAACAATTAACTGTATAAAATAGCGAAGTTGTGGGCTGCTTGGTGAGCCATAGTGAAAATGTCCATGGACATTTTTTAATGGCTACTGCAGTGTTTGAGGCATCACATTTGATTAGGATTTTGACTTTGGTCTCATACGGGGTACAGCCTTCCATAATGGAAGAAAAAACTACTCATTTTGTAAATATAGTAATCTTAGCCTGAGGATGAATTAAGAGAGTAATTGTCATCATAAATCCCCTCTTACTTCAGGAAGTAAATTTTCTCCTGATGCAAACCAAATGGACAATGACTTTTTTTATTAAGCACTTGGAATGACAAAATGAGCAATGGTAACTGGTAAAATTCACTACTGTGTGTATAAGAGTGTATCTGTGTATAAAGGTGTGTATAAATTTGTGGATTAAGAAAGTAACAGCTCTTAAAACAATTAGATTTGCCAACTCTACAGTTGAGCAAAATGAAAATTTGCTTACAGCAATTACCCGTGAAGAAATTAAGGAAGAAAATCAGGAAACTAGAAAGAGGAAAAATGGCGGGAGCAGACGGGTTCAGTCCAGAATGGTATAAAACAATGGAAACTCACCTAATTCCAACCTTATTAAAGACATTTAACTGGGTGATGGAGAAGAAAAGTACTCCATTGTCTTGGAATGAAGCAATAATCTCTATAATCCCTAAAGAGGGAAAGGACAGACTGGATTGTGCTAACTACCGGCCAGTTAGTGTTTTAAGCATCGACTACAAACTATTCACTTCTATAATATCAAGGAGATTTGAAACAATTCTCCCAATGCTGATACATAAGGACCAGACAGGATTCATCAGACAAAGACAGACACAGGACAGCATCAGGAAAGAGCTAAACAATATTCACCAAGTGGTTCTACAAGACAGGAGACACTAGTGATCAGCCTGGATGCCAAAAAGGCATTTGACTCTGTGAGGTGGACGTTTTTATACAAAGTACTCGACAAATTTGGCTTTCACAAATCAGTTATTGAAACAATTTCAGGGTTATATAACAAACCAACTCCCAGGATTAAAATCAATGGAGACCTCACTGAGACGATAACCTTAGAGAGAGGAACTCGACAGGGATGTAACATGTCTGTCCTTTTATTTGCATTATACATTGAACCTCTTGGGCAGTGGATCAGGCAAAGAGCAGAAGTTAAAGGAGTAAAAGTTTCAGGAAAAGAACAAAAGCTTTCCTTATTCGCAGATGATCTACTATTAACAATATCTCAACCTACAAAAACCCTACAGATAATTATGGAATCCCTCTAAGAATTTGGCACTCTGTCAGGATATAAAATTAATGTAAACAAGACCCAGGTTTTAACTTTAAACTACAGCCCTCCTCGAAATATTAAAGATGATTACAAATGGGAATGGAAAGCAGACTCAATTAAATATTTAGGCATTACTCTGCACAAAGACTTTACAAAGATGTTTGATGTGAACTATTGACCACTTAATACTAAACTACAGTCAGATCTACAAAGGTGGAATGCTCCATTTTTAGACCTACACTCACGGATTGGCTCAATAAGAAGGAAAGTTTTACCACGAATGTTATATTTATTTCAATGTTTACCATTTCCCATACCCCAAAAGCAGTTTGTAGAATGGGATAAGATGTCATCAAGATACATATGGAGAGGTAAAAAACCCAGAATTAAATATAAAACCTTACAATTAAAAACCGATCAAGGTGGCAGAAATCTTCCTTGTCTAGTAGACTACTTCTGTGCTGCCCAGCTGAGGCCTCTTACCTGCATGTGCTCTCCAGTTTACACAGCAGGATGGAAAGATCTAGAGCTGAAAACCTTTGAAAAAATACCATTAAAAGCTTTATTAGCTGATACCAAGTTACAGGGGGAACTTCCTTTACTGAATATGATGATTAAAACCTGGAATGACACAGTCAAGAAATGCAACTTAGTGGAAAATTCAAAAATTCTCAGATGGTGTGCGTACGACTCAGAGTTCACCCCCAACAAATATGATGGTAGATTTAAGTTATGGATTGCAAAAGGATTAACAGATTACAACTCATTTGTTCATAATGTCAATGATGGCGCTGCACGAGCAGCAGCTAGTTACAGCAGCTCTCTCTTTTCTTCTCTTTTCTATTGTTTTTTGGCCCGCTCTACGGCTTTTCTTTTATGTGGTCAATGCCTTTTGCAAGTCTGCACATAAGGAGACCAATTTTATTATTTTTGTGTTCTGTTTTTGATTGTTTTTTAACTTGTTTGGGAGTGCGTCGGCGGACCCCCTCAGCTTCGCACATGGCTCCATTGTTTACTCCAGGGATCAGCTGTTGGCTCTGCGTGTCCCTGCACTTCTCTACACCGAAAGACCTGAGGTTCCACCTGAAATTCGGAGGAAACGGAGAGGCTGCAGAGCAGGACGTAGGCTTCGGGAGAGGAGATGGAGGTACAAACCATACGTTCCATCCATCATTATGGGAAACGTCCGTTCCCTCTCCAACAAGATGGACGAGCTGACAGCGCTGACCCGGTTACAAGGAATACAGGGAGTGCAGCCTCATGTGTGTCACTGAGACGTGGCTGAATGAATCGACACCGGACTCCGTGGTCGCACTGGATGGATTCAAACTGGTTCGGGTGGACAGTTTGAGAGACAGTGGTAAGAAGAAGGGAGGAGGACTGGCGGTGTTTATAAACGAGAGATGGTGCAACCCAGCGCACGTCTCTGTGAAGGAACAGTTTTGCTCCCGTGACATTGAACTTCTCGCTGTGGGCATTCGGCCGTATTACATCCCGAGGGAGTTTTCGCATGTTATAATCTTTAACGTGTACTTCCCTCCATCGGCCGACGCGGAGGCAGCCTGCGAGCGACTCCACGGAGCGGTGACGCGCATGCAGACCCGGCACCCGCAGGCGCTGCTTCTCATCAGCGGGGACTTCAACCATGCCTCGCTCTCCTCCATTCTCCCCACTTTCACTCAGTATGTTAAGTGCCACACTAGGGAGAACAAGACGCTGGACTTAATGTATGCGAATGTTAAGGACGCATACGACTCCAACCCCCTCCCCCCACTCGGCCACTCTGATCACAACCTGGTGCATCTGCTCCCTGAATACAAACCCAGGGCAAAAAGAGAGCCACTCCAGAAGAAGAAGTCAGTGAGAGCGTGGACTGATGAGGCCAGGGAGAGACTGTTTCCAGACCACGGACTGGGAGACACTCTGCAGCTCTCATGGAGATGACATCGACAGCCTGACCCACTGCATCACCGACTACATCAGTTTCTGTGTGGAGAACACTGTACCAACTCGGAGGGTGCGGTGTTTCTCCAACAGCAAGCCCTGGGTGACCCCTGAGCTGAGAGCCCTACTGAAGGAGAAGAGGAGGGCTTTTATTTCAGGGGACAGAGAGGAGCAGAGGAGAGTTCAGCATGAACTCAAATACAAGATCAGACAGGCCAAGAACAGCTACAAGAGGAAGCTGGAGGAGCGGCTGGAGAACAACAACGTTCGAGGTGTGTGGAGAGGACTAAAGACCATCAGTGGTCACGGACAAAGAGCAGACACGGTGACATCTGATGAAGATCAGGGCTTGGCCAACGAGTTAAATCTGTTCTTCAACAGGTTTGACTCCAGCCTTCCCCCCATCCACTTCACACATCTCCAGCCCAGCAGCTAAACCAACCCCCACCCCCAATCACTCTCATCACTGCACACCACCCCCATCCACAGCCGTACCATCTCTGCTCCACACCTCCACCCCCCCTTTGCCTCACTTCTGATCAGGTGAGGAGAGAACTGAGGCGACTTAAGACCAGGAAAGCTGCAGGTCCAGATGGCATCGGACCCGGACTGCTCAGGGACTGTGCTGACCAGCTCTGTGAGGTGGTCACTTACATCTTCAACCTGAGCCTGAGTCTGGAGTCGGTCCCAGTCCTGTGGAAGACCTCCTGTGTGGTTCCGGTTCCTAAGATAGCGCACGCTAAGGAACCAAACCACTACAGACCAGTAGCCCTGACCTCCCACCTGATGAAGACCATGGAGAGGCTCATCCTCAGCCACCTTCGCTCAGTGGTCAGCACCGCAACGGACCCGGTGCAGTTTGCCTACAGGCCGAACATCGGGGTGGATGACGCTGTCATCTACCTGCTGCACCGGGCGTTGACTCATCTGGAGGACGCTGGAACCGCTGTGAGGGTCATGTTCTTTGACTTCTCCAGCGCCTTCAACACCATACGGCCAGCTCTGCTGAGAGAGAAGCTGGAAGGGGCTGGAGTGGACGGACGACTGACCGCATGGACGACCGACTACCTCACCAACAGACCACAGTATGTGAGGCTACACAACTGTGTGTCGGAGGTGGTGGTCTCCAGCACTGTTGCTCCTCAGGGGACGGTGCTCTCACCGTTCCTCTTCACCCTTTATACCTCGGACTTTACATACAACACCGGCAGTTGCCACCTCCAGAAGTTCTCTGACGACTCAGCCATTGTTGGCTGTGTGTCAGGGGGGAACGAGCTGGAGTACAGGTCAGTCATCAAGGACTTTGTGGACTGGTGTGAGCGTAATCATCTGTGCTTGAACACCAGTAAAACAAAGGAGATGGTGATTGATTTCCGGAGGAGAACACCACAATACACACCGGTGAGCATCCAGGGCTCGGACATTGAGGTAGTGGACAGTTTTAAGTACCTGGGTGTTCACCTCAATAAGAAACTTGACTGGACTCTAAACACTGATGCGCTGTATAAGAAGGGCCAAAGTCGCCTCCACCTTCTGAGGAGACTGAGGTCCTTTGGGGTGTGCAGGCCTCTCTTAAGGACATTTTATGACTCTGTGGTGGCCTCTGTTATCCACTACGCCGTGGCCTGTTGGGGAGCAGGCAGCACAGACCGGGACAGGAAGAGACTGAACAAGCTGGTCAGGAGGGCCAGTTCTGTCCTGGGCTGCCCACTGGACTTTGTGGAGGAAGTGGGTGAAAGGAGGATGTTGGCCAAGTTAACATCCATCATGGACAACACCTCTCACCCACTACATTAGACAGTGGAGGCGCTGAATAGCTCTTTCAGCGGCAGATTGTTACACCCCCCATGCAGGAAGGAACGGTTCCGCAGGTCATTTATCCCAACAGCTGTAAGACTGTACAATGCCACAGTTTAAATATGCATGTACAAACCGTTTTTTTTCACACATCCATAGCTCATCTGTATATTCTGTGTTTTTACTTTATTTATTTAATTCTATTATTAGGCATAACATGTGTTATGTTGTAATAGTGTACATAATTTATTACTTACTTACTTTTTTTCTATTGTTGCACATTTTTGTATACTTGCACATTTGGGAACACCCCTCACCTTTGCACATTGTTTGTATATTTTCTGTCACTTTTCTTCTTGGAACTGCTGTGACAATTGAATTTCCCCAATGTGGGATCAATAAAGAATATCTAATCTAATAAGGGAACGTTTCAAACATTTGATACACTAAAAGAAAAACACGGGTTAATTTCTGAAGATTTCTTCAGATATCTACAGGTCAGGCACTACTTCAATCAAACAATTAAAATACCCACAGATGACCCAAGGTTTCTTTAAAGTTTTGAAACATTAATAAAAGCAATATGCCCTATGAACATCATTTCAAAATTATACAATAGCATCTTGACGTACAAGGGGGAGAACACGTACTATGTAAAGGAAAGATGGGAGCGAGAAGGAGGGCTCACTATTACAGAGGAGGATTGGGATCAAGTATGTTGGAAACAATGGGTCACAACAGGATCAAACATTTGGCGTGAATTCTGCTGGAAGAGCATAATGAGGTTTTTTACTACACCCTCTCAGAAAAAATACCTAGGAAGTAGTAAATGTTGGAGGTGTGGTAACAATGGAGCCAATCACTTCCATATGTTTTGGGACTGTGTGGTTATCAAAAAGAATTGGTCTGACATTCATGAACATCTGCAAAATGTATTTTCTATTGTTTTCCTCTTGTCCTTTGAAAGCCTGTTTCTGAGTAAAATTGATGGCTTAGACAATAAATGTAATAAACTGCTCTACATTCTGCTGGCAGCCAGTCTGAAAGCAATAACCAGGAAATGGCTTAAACCTGAACAACCAACGACAGAGGACTGGATTGATGTTGTACAACAAATTTATATCATGGAAAAAATCTCACACTCATTACAAATACGGCTGGATGTTTTTTTACGCTACTTGGTCAATATGGACAGAATATGTTAAGCCGGTATAGATCAGACTTCATCTGAAATTTCACTGAAATCACGTCATATCATTTATATTTTGAAAGTCCCTGCCTCACATGTTCCTTTCTTATTTAATTTTTCCATTAAAAAACTGAGAAAGCAAGAACATTGTAATCCGTCAAAACAATGTACAATTTACTCTGTGCTTTATCAATAAAAAATAAATTAGAAAAAGATAGTAACGGCTCAGAACAGAGGGGGGTATCGAAGCCCCACCCCTCTGCGTCCTGGTGTGTGTCTCTCCTCCAGCTGCACGACTTCCATTGTTTTCCTGCAACGAAGCTCGTTCTGTGTTCAGCCACGGGCCTCCACCCCTGCCAGTGCGGGGTCATGTTCTCCCCGGGAAACGGGTCACTCATGTCTTCACCCTCTCCTGCAGCAGGGGCTGGCGCTGTAAACAGCTCCGACCTACTTCTCCTGACTCACGGCTGTGACCGGCGAGCTGGCTTACCAAAGCTTCGATGTAATTTGATGCCATAAATTGAGCCGCGAAGAGCCTTTTGACCTGATGGATTCATTTCGTTCCATAATATTATCGCGTAGCTCTCAGTCATGGCAGTTTTGTTGATAAAGTGAGAAGGATGTGTGGCAGGAGTGGCTCTGAGCGCTGGCCTTTGCCGTGACCCTCGCCTGACTCACAGGTTTGGGTCACAGCTGACGAGCTGTCACTCTGCCGGTGTTCCTTCACCGCAGCCGAATCCAAATTCACCAAAAAGACCAAAGGAAACTGAAAAATTGCAAGTCATAGTTAAATAACTGAGAAGGGAACACCCGTCAGCTGTGACCCACGGGTGGCTCTGGGCGCTGACTTCAGCCATGAGCTGCTTATTAATATGACGTTGACATTTCTTATTCCATAGTTTTTTACAACGGCATCACAGCAGAAAAGATGTCCTTTGCTGGGGCTGCAGTGCTATGTCGGGGCGTGCTCTGTTACCATGACAACGCATGCACTGCGTATCAAATAGGTAGTCCGCCTTTTGTGAAAAACTATATTAACCTTTAAAAAATTATGAAAGCACTAATTTTTGCTAATTACTACCAACTAATTATTTTTTTCCTTGTTGAGTGAAAACCATATAAGCGGGTCAATATCCTTTAAGGTACTTAATATCAGAAATATCCTCACAGAAAATTAACCTTCTGACGCGATCAGACCTTTGGCTTGTCGTTTTATGTACACACAATGGAAAGACGGGCTGGAATGTGGCAGGGACCTTTGGACAGGAATGGGACAGTGGCGCTCTGCAGCTGAAACACATGAAAACTGGCTACAAATATGAAATAAAAATAAAAAATCCGCTCCAGAGAAGGAAGACGTGCAGAGTGACAGCTCATCAGCTCATCAGCAGAGGTCAGAGCTGCTCCTGCCACGTATCAGCTCATTTTACTAACAAAACTCCCACTACTGACAGCTAGGGGATAATATTAATGCTCAATTAAGTGCACAGCCTGTTCTCAGTGCGACATAAACCCCGCCCCTGCCTCCTCTCTGTCCTTCCCTCTCGTTCTGGTTTGTGATGTGACGTTTGTGAACAACTCAAATCTTTTAAACGGCTCATTAAGGTGAACGGTGGGAATGGACTCGTTGGCTGGGAACCGTTTTCATTCTGTTCTTTTTTCCTTCCTCGCCAGAGTTTTCTATGTTTCCATAAATGCTCAAACAGGCTCGTCCTTCTAACTTCAGATGCAAATATCACATGAGTTGTGAACACCCGATTCAGGCAACTACCTCTGTGAAAAAGAAAAGAGCCTCTGAGCAGCAGCACGGACAGCGAGCAGGGCGGGGGGCGGGGGGCCTCAGTGGTCGTTCTGGAGTTGTAGTCATTATTCTGTTTGTTAAAAATGTTTTTGTGTTAAAATCTTTCCCCAGGAGTTTATGAATGTATCTTTAAACAAGCCTGACTTGTTTCTGTGTATGGGTTTATTGGTCACATTTTGTCATTTAAGTTTTTTTTTTTTCACAAGGTGATCTTAAAATAGTCAACATGAACTTGTTTTTAACAACCACATGACACTAAATTAAGAGGCCTTAGGTGCTTTTATTAATCCTAAAAACTGACAGAGTAAAATGATTACATCTATTGTCAGAGCTGTTTATTATTAGATTCAGTTTAAAGCGGATGTTCTTATCTTATGCTGCTATAGTTTTTGTTCAGAAGTTCTTAAATGACAGAATTGCATAATAATAATTGCAAGTTAATTTATGGCTGATCTTTTATGAGTATGGATTTTATTTTGAAAGGAACTTGAATGGGCAGCTGCCATTGTAAAATACAATCAAAATTGCTGTTTAGCATATTTAAAGATATAACACGGTTATAGTTTAATTATTGTAATGTTTTAAAAGTTGCATATTATAACTAAATGGCCTAACGGCCACAAAAAAATGCATATTTTTATAAAAATAGTAACATTTTGTGGTTCTCACTCTGTTTGATGGGTAGGAAGCTGGACTAAATGTTTTTTAGAGGTGGCAGACCCCTGGTTTATATGATGTATTAATAACACAATTCAAAGTACACATACACACTCCTTATACATACAGACACATGCTGGCAGTAGAATATTTACAGTAAATCCATATCAGACTTTAACATCTTTTCCACAAATATAAAATGATGCTATAATTGATTAATATTTCAAAAATAATTAGAACTCAATTACTGGTAGAAAATCGGAATTAGAATTTTTCTAATCCAGATCGCAGCCCATCAATCTTCCCTGTGATTTTTGCAGGATTAAATGAATAAACTCCAGCCTGGATTCTTAAAAATAAATGAATATAAAAAGAGCCAAATGAGCCTGTCATTTCACTGGCTCTTTGAAATGAACTGATCCAAAAGATTTGGCTCCCTAAAAAGAGCCAGAAATCGCATCACTACCCTGAGTGCTACACAGCAAGACTCTTCTGTGTAGGGCGGGGTTGGGTGTGTGTGCGTGTGTTGTGTGTGTGTGTGGGGGGGGTAGTTCCATTCGAGATCATGATTGGCTGGGGGGAGAGTCAATTAGATGGGCGAATGCTGAAATGCCCATGCAGTGCAGAGCACAGTGCCAAGATAACAACAGGAAGTCCCAGCAACAAAGGTAGCATTTCAGGCTGGAAATATCAACAACTTTATTTGGAACAAAATGGACAAATGTTTGCGTCACATTCACGTCGTGTCCTGGCACAAAAACTTTACCAAAGTTGTCTGAAGCCGTTCAGATCTGATGAAGCTCCGAACCCCAAACTTATTTTTTCGTTTTTTAAGCCGCCAGCCCCTGACAAAGTATCACCATCAACAAGACAAAGTGGACTTCACGGCCTAGTAACAAGCAACTCGCACGGAACTGATCATATTTATTGTAAAGTAAATTGTGGAAATAATGCTCTTGCTGTCTCACCATTTAAATTTAAAGATCAAGGCCCGCCCCCTCCCATACTGTTGAGCTTTTAGAAACCACATCGAAGATGAGAGCGCAAAGCTAAATATGCAGCTAAAAGCATAAAATATTAACATTTACTTTTATTTTTATTCAAAGTTTTCTCCGTCTATAATGTTGATGATATTTATGTCTTTTTTAATTCATTTAAATGTTGCAGTTTTGTGGTGTAATAGTTCTGATTTATGTTAAAGCTCATGTTAAGATGCAATAGAAGAGTGGAAAAAATGATTATCCATCATTTATTTTATTATTATTCCATTACAAAACATTCAATTGTAATCATAACAATTGCCTAAACAGATGATTAATGTTCCTAAGGAAACAAAAAGTCATGTGCAAATCTCTTATTTATTTCCCAACAACACAAGGGTTTAGAACAGCACTCCTGATCCCAGTCTTCAGGACCCTATGTTCATCTATGTTAGGAGTCACAAACTGACCCTCTGCAGGACAGTCCACCTGTTAGCTAGTTGTTACTGTTTGTTTCAGAGGTGTTCCTACTCAAACATGCAGGGAGTCCTATATGCAGTATATGCATATATTCAGTGTAGAACTACTTCTTGGAGGCATCACCAACTCTGTTCCTTCAGAGCCATCAGATTTTTAGATTGGTCTATGATAAAAATACACATGCTTACTGTGTACTCTTATTACCACAAAGGAGTATAGTGATACATACACTATATAGTGAGTATATACTGCCAGTATACAGTGACGTGCGCTGAGGTTAATGGCTGGTGAGGCACTGACGTCATCAGTCATATTTACAAACATATGAACCATACTGAGTAACTTATTCACCATTTGATTGACAACAGTTAACGTGTTTTGTTTAAAATATCATTTCAACATGTTTTGTTCCATATACAGTGATCCCTTGCTATAACACGGTTTACTTTTCACGGTTTCGGTACTTCACGGATTTGCATCGTGCATTGTGTTCTGCATTCTGATTGGCTAAAAAATCACTCCGCTTCTTCTCTACCTGTGCGTCAATAACGTTGCAGTTTAATATGTGCACGTATGTAAAACAGCAAATTCTCTTGATGGTGGCATGTCAGTGTATAAGGATCTTTTTGCAAAGCAGAAAAAAGAGCGACAACAACTGCCTATCACTGTGTTCTTCTCCCGAACAAACACACCTGCACCGCGGCTTCAGAAGTCAGGATGCAGCGGCTGCAACACCTGAGTCACTATTTGTCCCACTGTACTTTGTATTTTTTTCATAATAATTTTACATTTTCTCCCGTTTCATCTAATCACTCGGGTCGCGGTGGGCGGGGCTAATCTCCGCGATTTCAAGCCTTCTGCTCACATTGATTATTAAAATTATTATTTGACAGTACAGTACAGAAGTTATTTGTCTAAAAAACTTTTCTAAAGCAACAAACGTTATTATTGTCTTACCTTTACTTGTAAATAAAGTCCATACGCCGCTCCTTCTGAAGAAAATGACTTGCCGCTTGCTATCACTTCTTCTATTATTTTTTAGCGTCATAATCTCAGGGCTCACCGGCGCCCCCTAACATGAGGCACGAGAACTGCTGGCCTCACCCAGCGGCTTTTTTGCCGGCGTTTAGCGCTCAGCACAAGAAACACGTCCCTCACATACAGTTATTTATAAAAACAAACACTGTACATCATATACATCTGCTAAATTATGTAAACTCAGCTCATATAGTACAAGTGATTGAACCGACATACAGAGACAGCAGTACCGTCTGACTGCATAGGTATTGCGCAATCCAAGGTGAGGCTCAGCGGGCTGGTGCCTCATCGCACGTCACTTCTTAGTATCTGAACGGCAAATGCGGAAATTCAGCGATTTTGAAAAGAAAAAACACCCAAAAATGGTACATTTAAATGGAAAATGAATGCAAAGCACAAATTG
Organism: Oryzias curvinotus; assembly: GCA_023969325.1. Taxonomy (NCBI): domain Eukaryota; kingdom Metazoa; phylum Chordata; class Actinopteri; order Beloniformes; family Adrianichthyidae; genus Oryzias; species Oryzias curvinotus. Next base: position 38,209,315 of record CM043718.1, read on the forward strand.
CTGATTAAATATAATAAATGAATTTACTTTTTCTCTTTTCTTCCCATAATGACAGGTGAGGCACAGCCTCACCTGCCTCCCCTGACTGCACGTCACTGCCAGTATACTTACAGGACATGTCACCCATTAAGCATGTTTGGGTTGCTCTGGATTGGTGCATATAACAGCTTGTTCCATGTCCCGCTATTATCCAGCAACTTTCCACAGCCACTGAAGAGGAATAGACCAACATTCCACAAAGTTTGTCCCCTTATAAAACAAACAGCATGTTTCAGAGTGGCCTTTTGCTGGGGCCAGTCCAAGGCGCACCTGAGCAACAATCATGCCATCTGATCAGCATCTTGGAAAGGACACCTGCGAGGTGGGATGGATTATCTCAGCAAAGGAGAAGTGCTCACTGTGACAGATTTAGACATTTGGGAACAATATTTCAGAGAAATGGTTATGCTGTGTATGTAGGAAATGTTTCAGATCTTTGAGTTCATCTCATGAGCCACACAGAAAAAAATTGGTTATGAGGCTAAAACACCTCATTTGGTCACAATGCTTATTCTCTGTCACAATACTTACAGGTGATGCGAGCAGCAGTGATGAAGATATCAATGGGACTCATGATGCACCAGTGTTGCAGCTGCAAGACGGAAGCCAGCAGCTCCTCTCAATTAGACTTACATTAGAAGGACAGTGACACTGAATTTTGTATTGATAGTGAGTTTTCTGAAGCTCAGATCAGCGATTTCAGTGACTGAATATCTTGTTCTATCCTAGGCTCTTTAACATTGGGAGTGGGGTCATCTAGACCCACTAGACAGAGCTCTGAACCTTTTTTCTTTAATGATTTGTGATCTTCACTGGTGTCCATGGATTACATGAAATCCTCTCCACCTTTATCCACCTTTGTCATGGTAGGAGAACACCTTAATGGAGGGGGGTGGGGGGTGGGGGGTCATCTAAGATAGCACAAGGGTTTTAAAAGAAGAAATACTGGAAATAACTTTGTTGCATAAATAAAACTATCCACAGCCTTGAGATGGGTTTTTGTTTTTACCAGAGAAGTCTGCTGTTGCAAATTTGTGTCATACCTAAAATTGTATTTATTTGCTGTATTTAAATGAACCATCTCAACTTAATCCAGCATCAACCTGCATGACATTTTCTTAAATAATGGAAAATAAATTCAATAATTGTCCATGTCAGGAGTGAAATCCTCTGAAATAATGAATAAAAAATTAGGTCCAATTAAGTTTAAAAAAGTTTTCCAAAGATCCTTTAAGAGTTTACCTAAAAATAAAGAAAATGTCAACGTTTTAATATTGTCACAAATTGGCCATCTACAAATCAACTGAGCAGAAATGCTGCTGTTTAGCATCACCAAGCTGCTGATAACATTAAAGCTCCACTCGAGCAGGAGCTCTTTTTACATGGGGGGCTCCACCCTTCACTAGACCAACCTCATTACCCTTTACCTCTGGTAGTTTGTAACGAGCAACCAGTTACCAATTTTAACTGGTTACCATAGCTAGTTCAAATAAAATGTCCATGCAAGAAAACAGTTGGACCTTTGTTTTTTTTCATATTTGAGAACACGACAATGGTTATAGATCAAAAACAAGATTAATGAGATTAAAATTAATAACACGCTAATTTGTTTGTAATTAATTAATGCAAGAATATGATGTGTTACCCCTAATTATGAATTGATGGATTTGATATGTGTTTTTTTGACTTTTTCCTCTTATCGGGGCTTCAATCTGAGATATTTTGATCTTTAATATTTGTTTCAATCTGCTTAGGTGTTTAGTTTAATGACTGCTCAGTTTTTTATTTCTGCCTTGTCGCATATAACACCAACTTTCTGCTTTCAGTTACTGTAACTATTGCTTGTTTCTGTTACTTTATAGTACGTTTTAGATGTAGTAGAGTTCTGTAAAGTTCTTGCTTGCACCTACCCCATTCTCGGTTTTACTTTCGGTTTTCTAAAACATGTTCTTGGGTGAGCATTTGCAGCATGATAATGCACTGCCCCATGTTGAAAGGATCTGTACACAATTCTTGGAAGCTGAAAACATCCCAGTTCTTGCATGGCCAGCATACTCACCGGACATGTCACCCATTGAGCATGTTTGGGATGCTCTGGATCGGCGTATACGACAACGTTGTCACGGTGCGGGGGCTCAAGAGCCAGGTAAGGACCCAAATGCAGAGGCGGAGGCACACAGTTCAAGGGCAAGGGGGTTTAATGCAAAAACAAAAAGCGCTGCAGAGCAGGAATAACAAAAACTAAACTTACTGTGGCGTGGCTTGAAACATGGAACGTGAGCGTGGCAAAAACATGGAACAAGGCAAGAAGACAGGAAGACAAAAACACCATGACTAAGCTAATGGACCAGTACAGGAGGAAGGCAGAGACAAGACTAATACACTGACAGGGCAGACAAGACACAGGTGAACACGATCAGGGCAGATGGGGACCAAAGGAAGTAAAACTCAAGAAACAAGACAAGACAGGAACCCTTTCAAAATAAAACAGGAAACAGAAACAAACAAGACAGAACAAGAACTAAAACCAAGACACAACAAACACAAACCATGACAGTACCCCCCCCTCAAGGAACTGCTCCGAGGTTCCAAAAGTCAACTGGGGGGGGGGCCCGGAGGTCAAACCTCGACGGGCAAAGAGTCCAAGGAGTCCAGAGAATGGTGGGGGGCCCGCGCCGACCGGCGAGGCAGGTCCGGAGGACGGCCGAGCGGTCCGGCGAGGCAGGTCCGGAGGGTGGCCGGGGGGCCGAGCGCTCCGGCGAGGCAGGTCCGGAGGACGGCCGGGGGGCCGAGCGCTCCGGCGAGGCAGGTCCGGAGGACGGCCGGGGGACCGAGCGCTCCGGCGAGGTGTGTCTGGCTTGGAGTCGTCTGGCTTGGAGTCGTCTGGCTTGGAGTCGTCTGGCTTGGAGTCGTCTGGCTTGGAGTCGTCTGGCTTGGAGTCGTCTGGCTTGGAGTCGTCAGGCGTGGAGTCGTCAGGCGTGGAGTCGTCAGGCGTGGAGTCATCAGGCGTGGAGTCGTCAGGCGTGGAGTCAGCCGGCGGGTCGGGCCAGCAGTCGAGCTCTGGCGGGTCGGGCCAGCAGTCGAGCTCTGGCGGGTCGGGCCAGCAGTCGAGCTCTGGCGGGTCGGGCCAGCAGTCGAGCTCTGGCGGGTCGGGCCAGCAGTCGAGCTCTGGCGGGTCGGGCCAGCAGTCGAGCTCTGGCGGGTCGGGCCAGCAGTCGAGCACTGGCGGGTCGGGCCAGCAGTCGAGCACTGGCGGGTCGGGCCAGCAGTCGAGCACTGGCGGGTCGGGCCAGCAGTCGAGCTGTGGCGGGTCGAGCGTGGAGCCGGCTGGAGGGTCAGGCATGCCCTTGGAAGCGGGGACCGGTCGGGGTTCAGGCAGCACCCCCCTGGGAGCCGGGACCGGTTGGGGTTCTGGCGGCACCCCCCTGGGAGCCGGGACGGGTCGGGGTGCTGGCGGCAACCCCCTGGGAGCCAGGACGGGTCGGGGCGCTGGCAGCACCCCCCTGGGAGCCGGGACGGGACGAGGTGCGTCCGGGACCACCACTGGACGAGGCTGTGGTGCATCCAGGACCACCACTGGACGAGGCTGTGATGCGTCCGGGACCACCACTGAACGAGGCTGTGGTGCATCCGGGACCACCACTGGAAAGGGATGTGGTGCGTGCCGGACCACCTCTGGAACAGGAAGGGGAGGTTGAAGGAGACAGCGGGGACGACGGCGATGACGACCCCCCCTCATGGCGAGACGGCTCCCAGTATAGTCCTGGTGGCTCCCACTCCAGGGAGATGAGGCAAACTGGGCCTGATCAAACACCCAATAAGTCCTAGTCCGTTCTGCTTCCTGGCAGTAGGCCTCAAGCAGTAGCATGTCCCGCTCCGCTGGGTCCACTAAAAATGGCTGGTCCATTCTGTCACGATGTGGGGGTGGCTCGAGAGCCGGGTAAGGACCCAAATGCAGAGGCAGAGGCACACAGTTCAAGGGCAAGGGGGTTTAATGCAAAAACAAAAAGCGCTGCAGAGCAGGAATAACGAAAACTAAACTTACTGTGGCGTGGCTTGAAACATGGAACGTGAGCGTGGCAAAAACATGGAACAAGGCAAGAAGACAGGAAGACGAAAACACCATGACTAAGCTAATGGACCAGCACAGGAGGAAGGCAGAGACAAGACTAACAGACAGGGCAGACAAGACACAGGTGAACACGATCAGGGCAGATGGGGACCAAAGGAAGTAAAACTCAAGAAACAAGACAAGACAGGAACCCTTTCAAAATAAAACAGGAAACAGAAAAAAAACAAGACAGAACAAGAACTAAAACCAAGACACAACAAACACAAACCATGACAAGCGTGTTCCAGTTCCTGCCAATATCCAGCAGCTTCGCACAGCCATTAAAGAAGTGTGGACCAACATTCCACAGGCCACAATAGACAACCTGATCAACTCTATGGAAGGAGATGTGTCACACTTCATGAGGCAAATGGTGGTCACACCAGATACTGACTGGTTGTCTGAGTCCCCTGACCCCCTCAATAAAACAAACCTGAAGATTTCAGAGTGGCGTTTTCTTGAGGCAAGTCTAAGGCACACCTGTGCAATAATCATGCTGTCTAATCAGCATCTTGATATGGCACACCTGTGAGGTGGGATGGATTGTCTTGGCAAAGGAGAAGTGCTCACTATCACAGATTTAGACAGATTTGTAAACAATATTTCAGAGAACTGGTTATTTTCTGTATGTGGAAAATGTTTTACATCTTTGAGTTCATACCATAAAAAAATGGGAGCAATAACAAAAGTGTTGCGTTTATATTTTTGGTCAGTGTAGTTAAAGAAAATCCCCAATGCATAATACTCTTTTTCTTCACATCAACTTATCTTTGCATCAAATGCTGCTGAAGCTGCAGTTTAACTTCATCTGTATAAAGATCCATATATTCTGGTATCTACGTTTCTAGTTATTGATGTAGAATATGTCATTTAACTTTAAAAGTAGACAGTACTTTACTAAGTACTGAAAATAACTAGTACTAAGAGTGCTAAGACAAGCCTCTGGACTCTAAGTTTTTAGACAGACCACATTACAAAGCAGGAGAGCCTTAGGCAACAGCTCGGCAGTGAACCTCACTGTATGATCCTTAGAGCTAGGGACTCATTTAGATGCACACAGATATATAAGAGCAAAGATGTGGTAATGGAAGCAATCTTACCTGGGAACACAAGCACAGCGTACACCCCTGACAAAATGATGAAATGTACTGAATTGCACATGCTTTCCAAAAAGTGCAGTTCCTGGTCTGTTTGTGTAGATGTTCAGATATTTCCCACAGCAGGGCTTTCCCAGAGATCTTCACTCTCCTTTTCTGTTTCAGTCTTATCTTTATCACTTTGACCTCTTGTTCAACCCTGCATTATTCTGAAGATGTTTGCTATCCAACAACAGTACCAGATGATGACAAGGACCTGGACAGAAAAATGGGTTCTCGTATCTCGATCTCCATCTCCTCCCCAGTGCTCTGCAACATTCAAGGAAAAGCGGGGGGAGGGCAGGCTGTGCTCTGCACACACTGGCTGATGTTACTGCCGTTCACTCATGAACAATCTGAGCTCTTGCTTCTTACCATCCCCTTTGTCTTTGTCTGGCTCTTCAAGCATTCTTCCCTCTCTCTCTGCTCTGCTACAGAAGCAGAACAGGACTCAAAGAACTGACATTCTGTGTGACCTTAAATAACAGGTTTTAGCACCCCATTTACAAATTCACGTGGTCTGGAGAGCAAAAATTGAAACATTTTTTGGAGATGTGCATTTTTCAAAAATGTTCATGAAAAAGAAAGCTTGCACCAGAATCCAAATAGTGTTGTGTCAAGAGCTTTTTGCAGGATTTGAGATCGTTTAAAGGTCCTTAACAGGAAAACTGAATTGGAAAACTGCCTCTGAAGAAATGGAAGGGCAACACTACCTGATTACCCTTTAAAGCTGAGCTGAAAAACTTTTTTTTTCTTATTGATGACTCTTAAGAAGTTGTAGACATCCAAGCCTTGTCGCAGCTGGCTCAGTATTGGTGTCCATTTTAATGTTGTATGCAAGATAATGGCCCTTACAGAAACAAACACAGAAATACAGGATTAGTTCAATTTTAAAACCACCACCTAATTTAAAATAACTAATATTTCTATGGATCTTTATTTGTGGAATAATTTTAAGGGGAATAAAACCATAAAAAGCATGTTTTTGCTAGTGTGTTTAACATTTTCTCTGCTTTGTATCACTCACTCCAGGATTATGCTAGTTTGCATAGTGCAGAGGCATGTTTACAAGATATGCCTCTGCACAATGCAGATGAGACACGCCCACCAGCAAACAACATGTCCAAAAAATGTGGCGTCTACATTTTTCTTGACCTTTTTCAATGACTGCCATGGCATAAAAACAAACCTTTTTGTTACAAACAAACCTGATTATGCTAGCTTTACGCTCTTGGTTTATTGGACCAGTGTAAAAACAATTTGTTTGTTCTTTGAAGCTGGTCATATTGTTCACCTCCTCAATCTGTAAAAAAAAAAAGGTGTTTTTTAGTAACAAGCATATTTAAAACCTAAGTTAAATATTAAAATAAAACAATAAATGGAGGTTACAGCTTCAATCATTGGTTAAAACTCCAAGTCAAATGTGTCATCTTTGGTTATGGGCATCAGCTCACCAATTGCCAAGAACTGGTAGCAGGAAACATAAAGCTGGACTACCCTGGGCCAGGCTTACTGTAAAGACTTCCCCTGCAAGTCTAAAAAAACACACAGAACTGTAAAAGGCAGGAGCACACCCTGAATGCATGGGTGGCCAACCCTGGGCCTCTGGAGCCACAATCCAGCATGTTTTCTGTTCCCCTGCTTCCACACACCTGATTCCAATAAATGGCCATAGACAACATGTAATAAAGGTAAATGTCAGTCCTGAATGCAGGACTGACAGGCATTTGTATCACAGTGGTGCTGAAGCAGGAAAGTATTAAAACAGGCTGTATCTCTTAGTCTCTCTGTAGCTCTTAAGGACAAGGGTTAGCCACCCCTGCTCTGAATGGGTGACCAGTCCGTCACAGAAAACCACTTTCAAACTCAATACAATGGGACATTTATAAGGTGATACCTAAAAGTTTGAAAAATTCAAACCCATTTTATCAATTTAAATATGTTTCAGTCGTACATAAAGGAAGGCCTCTAGACTGCCTTATTTCCTTTCAAATTTCTGGGAAGAACTTGACACAACATTACACACCTGAAGAGGCCACTGTCCAAGTCATTTAGGGAATACTTTGGGACTTTTCCTTTGCCTTCTTGTCCCTCAAAGAGTCTGTCAGCAATCCCAGAAATCAACTCTGAAACGCAAGTAAAAAGACATTCAAGTAGATCATACAGAAATGTGTAGAAAGGTACAACAGTTTTAACAACATCGAATGTTGCGTCATTACTAAAGCATGAGTACCCGTCAGGAACTCCACACGTAGTGCCCCAGTGTCAATTCCAGATTCTCCCAGAAAGGTAACTTCAAGAGGATTGATAGGGGAACTTCTCTTTTCTCTTTTCCAGAGCATCATACCCAGTTCCACCAACTGTTCTCGTGCCACATACAGGCTGAACTCTTTGGTGTGGTAAATTTGGGCAGCAAGCCAACTTACATCTTTCTCACTATTCCGAAAATGACATGATTTGGAGCAAGAAATGTAAGCATTTTATGCAATTTCACAGTATGTCTTTACTTACCAAGAAATCTTGTCAGAAACTGTATCGGATGCAGTGCTAGTTCCAAGACTCCTGTCAGACTTGTGGAAATGATGAAAAGCACTGTATTTGAGGTAATGTCAAACTGTGCTATGTAATTAATGTTGCACAAACAATGTTTAAGCTACGGAAAAGGATTCACCTTTCTCCACAGTAACTGGCATGCGTGGTCAAACAAAATGCATCTTTATACAGAAGACCAAACAATGACGTAAAAAACTCTCCAAAACCAAAAGCTTTAAATCAATAAGAATGATAAGCTCTATCAAAGGCATTCTCCTGATCTAAAGATAACAGTCCAATAGAAGTATCACAGTATTTACAAATGTCAAGTAAATCACGTAGAAGAAAAAGATTGTCCATAATAGATCAATATGACTGATCCCTGTGAATGATCACGCCCAAGAAATTCTTAGGTCTATTGGACAGGACCTTTGAAAGCAACTTATAGCCTGCCAGTTTTTCAGTAGACTTAAATCCCCTTTTTTGGGGCAGAAGAGAGAGAACAGCGTGACGACATGAGAAAGGCAACAATCCAGTCTTTCAGCAATCCTTATACACCTCAAGTAGATCTGGGCCAAGACATTTCCAGAAGTGTTTGTAAAAATCAGCTGGCAAACCATCCAAACCAGGAGACCTCCCCTGAGCCACCTGTTCCACAGCAGCATTCAACTCATTCATGGAGATAGGAGAATCCAAAAGGTCCCTTTTTGTATTACGGTTGCATAAGTCCCTCCAGGAACTGATCCAGACAATTGTTGTCGCAATCTTCTTTCCCGAAGAGACTGCTGTAAAAGTCCACCGCAAGAGTTCTCGTGGCAGCTAGACTCATAGGAACATTTCCATCATGCAGGCAAAGACAGACTCCCATCTGTTTCTTCTGAGAAACAGATTTCTTCAGGTTAAAAAAGGACGTAGGAGCATCCATGTCTCTAATGGTGGTAAACCAAGCTCAAACTAAAGCTCCTTTAGCCCTTATATGGAGAAAGGAAATCAGTTCACCCCGTCTGCTCTGAAGCAGATGACTTTGTGAAACACTATGAGTCGAACAAGTGTTTTCTAACCTTGAAATTTCTTTTTCCGTAGCTTAGAATTTCGAAGCTTATTAGAAGCTTCACATTAAAATGCCAGTATGAACTTCTTTTGGTAGATAATGCAAGGTGTAAGTCTAGCGTAATCATATGATGATCACTACTGGCAACCGGATAAATGGAACATCCATAAACACTGTTCCTAAAACGGCTTGTGAGATAAAACCAGTCCAGTCTAGTGAGGTTCAAATTCCCACCCACATTCCTGAACCACGTGTATCGTCTGGTTTGGGGTTTTTTAAGCTGCCAAACATCAACCAAAGAAAAGTCGGAGACCAACTTGGATAAAAAACCGAAGACGACTGGAAATGAGGTTCTGCACCTGTTCTATCTATAGTAAAGTCAAATTTGCAGTTCCAGTCACCGCCCATCACTATAAGATCCCCTGAATCACAGTTTTTCAAAAAATCACCTAAAGTGAGGATAAAAGAGATTCTGTGTGCACCTTTTGCAGGTGCATAAAAGTTGATAAAACAAAAATGAAACCTCACAGCTAAAAACCCTACCTACGGCCACCTCAAGAGATGAGAAATGAAAAGTCAGCCTAGGCAAAAAAAGAACCGCCACCCTGCAGAGAAGACGGCAGAATGTGAAAAAGAAGACTGACCCCTCCACCACAGAGCCCATTCTGCCACGGTGGTCACATCACTATGAGTTTCCTGTAAAAATAAAACATCCAAAGCTTTATCTTCAAAAATGTCTTGAATAATGTCCCTCTTTTCCGTTTCCCACCATTACTATTTAAAGAGGCCACCCTAACTTCAAGCATAGAGAGATAAGGAAGGAGGAAAAGTGAAGGAAACAACAGTAAAGAGATCATCTACACCAGTGTTTTTCAACCTTTTTTGAGCCACGGCACACTTTAACCTTGACAAAAATCCCACGGCACACCAGCATCCAAAAAAAAAAAAAAAAAAAGGAAAAGCTGTAGTCTGTATTGATCCACAGTCCCTCCATGATCTCATGTGCATTTTTGTGATAATTGTGGCAGAAAAAGCTGGAAGCTGCAGCTGTTTTTTTTCTAAAAGATGTTATGTCTGACACTGTTCAGTTTAATGTCATGTTGGTTACTGTTAAAGCAACGTTAATAAGAAGTGAGTTACTGCTCCTTTAAGAGCTGAAGCTCTTTGACTGCAAAAGTTTTGATAAAGATGTTGGGGTGTTGGAGGGATAAAAATAAAGAAGTTTGAGCAGCACCGCGGCGTGATCCTTGTCTCGATGCGGACACAACAGATGTATTAAAATTTAAGTTAAAAGATTCAAAAACTGTCTGATGTGTGTTTGTTGTTTAAAGACGTTAAGAGGAGAGGCTTGTGCGCTAAGACAGTCATTTTAACCCAATGCATCATGGGAGATGTAGTGCAGAAAATCCGCCGACCGCAGAAAGGCCAGCTTCTCTGAGCTTCATTGTTTTGTTCTCTTGTTCCATGGTCTGACACCGGATTCTGTGGAAAGCTACACCACTAAAGATTTATCTGGTATTTTAGTTGGAACTGAGCGACTTTTTAAGCTAAATCTAAACAAGGAAGTGAAGACTTTAACCACTTCTGATTGGTCAGACTGATGACATGTGATTCAGCCTTCAAGAATGATTGGTGGAGACAGTAAAACTAACTACTAACTACTCAGTGTTTTATCAGGGCCTGTTTGGATGAACACAGAGCTGATTTCCTGGAGATGGAAAATGTTGTTAGATCAGTGAATGAGGGCAATGGTTGAAAAACACTGATCTACACACACCCAGTCTTAACTACGTCAATGTTTCAATTTATTTCTTTATTTTCTACATTATGGAACTTTTAGCTTTTGGAGTCTTTAACTGTTTACAAATGGCAGTCACATGCTTTTATTAACATAAACTGTTTATGCTCATCAAGTTTATCAAGATCAACCAATTTCTGTAGAGTTACTGATGTCAGAACAAACTTTTCAAAGTCCAGAAATAAAACCGGTCTACAGAAAGAATCATCAGGCAAATGATGAATTTCCACAAGGGAATAATGCTATCACTGGATACCTGGGATTCTGCCAGAGAGACACAGTCAGAGTCCAGCTCCATGTCTGCAGTGACAGAAGGAGGAATCACATCAGAAATGGTCGACTGTCCATCTGCGCACTCACCCTCTTCCTCAGTCACCCCTGCTGCCCCTTTGTCACCACTAGAGTGGTTAGAAGCACTGCCACCAGTCTCCAAAGTAACAGTCACACCACCGGTGGACTCCTGGGGCCTCATTTCTAAACTTTGCGTAGGATTTGCGTCAGAAGTGGCGTCCTGATGAAACATAGGACGTGCGTACGCACAGAAATATTCAGATTTATAAAACCGTGCGCACGCACATCCTACGCATCTTTCCCTTAATAAATCACAACCAATTCTAAATGCTGCGCAGCTTTTGCGGCTTCATGACACGCCCATAGTTGCCCATAAATAGTCCGTGAAACGCCCACAAATGAATATTCATAGATAGCGAAATCATGGCAAACACAGAGAGGAAATCAAAGAAACGTAACTTCACTCAATGTGAAGTAGAAGTTATCGTTGGCGAGGTGGAAAAGAGGAGAAACATGTTGTTTGGAGGGCACAGTGTGGGCATTACTAATGCCGAAAAGGCACGTGAGTGGCAAACGGTGGCAGACTGCCACGGGTGGGGGGGGACACCGGAGCTGACCCCTCTTGATGAGAGACCGGCGGCAATTATTGGGGAATCCCTTTTACGTGGAGTGGTGACTGAGGGGGGAGGGGGGGGCACCGACGCGCCAGATGCACCGGGTGACACCCCCCCAAAAGCTCCAACAGGACGGCTGGAGGAAGTGGGAACCGGCTCATAAGCCACTGGTCCTCGTTTGCCAGCAAGTCTTCTTGCTGTCTAAAGATGCGTTCACTCCCAATTCTTCCATTTGCCACATCTTCTAAGATCCAAGATCAGCCATTGTGGTCATTACGCATTATGATGGGGCATTTTATTTCCATCCATTTAACTGCATCTGACAAGCTACAGATGTGGGTAATAATCCACGTGGAAATGGGAAATTGTTCATCAAATGTCATTTCTTGTTGCTTTCTGAATGGTTGAGACATACGCCATACATTGTTTTATCAAAAAGAAAACAAACTAAAGGCATATGCATGAATACCATAATTCTGTAGCTTATGAAGAAATGTTTTACTATGAAAACAACTTTCCCCAGTGGACAATTAATACATCTGTCTGTCTGTCTGTCTGTCTGATTCACACGCAGCGGCTCTATCGGCTTTATTGTTTTTAAAAGAATGTATTTTTAAGTCGTTTGTTTATTATTTTATATGCTGCTTGCACTGTGGGGTGAGAGGAAAGCAACTTCATATGTGCTGTATGTCTTACGGATGCAGCATATTTGACAATAAAGCTGACTTTGACTTTGACTTTGACTATATCTGCTCCTCCAGACGGACACATTGAGGAGAATATCAGTTTTGTACATTATTTTGTTCTGTTAACCATATTATTTATAAGGATAAATTGCATAACATGCCAATATTGCAGAACATATTTCACTTTTCTTTTTGAAAATAAGTTTTCATTTGAATTTCTGTTGTAATTTTCGTTTGATTTGTTTTTGTTTGTTTCTCTGCTGATCGATCAAACGGGTGTTCATGTAGCTGTTATTGTGAGACTTGCTTTGTGAAGTCTTCATGTTTTTTATGAGGCAGTATTGTCATTTTCACTTTCACGTGTTTCTTCCATCTGCCGACGGTGTCGCCGTTTCTCATTTCACCCGTTTTTGTGCGTACGCCTGGGTCAGAGCTTGATGAAGGACCGCACATTTTCCCCTCAAGTTTGCTTTTTATAAATCTCAACTATTGCGTAGAGAGTGGCGTACGCCTTCTTTTGTGCGTACACAACGTTTAGAAATGAGGCCCCTGAAGCGCTGAGGCAGAAGCAACAGTACTGTCTCAAACCAGAACTTCTCAATTGTTGCATTGAGCAGCTCTAGAGCTGCAGTCTTCACCAGGATCTACATCTGTGGAAAGGGCTGAACCACCCTTCAACCATTCATTCATTTGGGAGGCATACGTGACGTTAGCATGACCAACTAAGTCCCCCACAGCCAGGAGAATCGTCTTCTCAGAGACCTGTGGATCGGGCTGGAAGCGCGACCCCATGCCTCAGGGACAAGGACGGCATCTGAGACGCCATCCCGGCTCACTGGGATGTTTTTTTTGTGTGTTTTTTTTTTTGATGATGTCATAAAAAGAGCCGGAAAAACCTGCTAGCATTAAGCTAGCACAGCACAGGAGAACGCTTTTTACAGTGAATGGCAATGGTTTGTCATGCAGCATCTTACTTTCTTACATCTTTTTTACAACCAGTTACCGGAGGTGTTCATCTGACTATGCTGGCGTTCTCCGGTTACATAGAGAGAGCATTTTTTTTATGTAGTAAAATATATGAAAAACTTGTCTCCAGTTGCTGATCCGCCATGACCGCCTCTGCAGTTGATTCGATATTGGCGCTCTAAATTTGGTGGATGCTGACATTAGACTCAGAGTCATTCGGTAGCCAAGGACCTACTGTATGTCGGGGAGGCGGGGCATCCCCGACATACAGTAGCTCCCCGCCCCGCCTCCCCTTGACTGACGTTGTTGATATGACAGGTTTTAAAAACTGCAACCGCAAAGAATAAAAGCGCAACTAAAAAAGACTATCTCAGAATGGCAAGAAAACAAATCGACACCTGGGAAATATGATTTCGCTTTGGGTTATATCTTTTGGTTGCAAATTATGGGTTTTGGTTCTCAATTTATGCATTTTGATTTGTGGATTTGGGGATTTGATTAGCAGTTTTACGGTTTTTATGCACAATACATTAGGCCAGGGGTGGGCAAACTACGGCCCGCGGGCTGGATCCGGCCCGCCTCCATCTTTGGTCTGGCTTACTGGACAATATCAAAGACCATGTTTTTTTTTTTTAATCTGGCCACACGATTAAGACGTGACATTTTCGTCCCCCTTCTGCAGTCTGTGCTCCAACCTGAAACCCCCTGAATCTCTGTCAAATAGAACAGAAGACAGTCTTCCCTTTCTGTGTCGCAGTTCATCTTTCCAGGTTTAGCTCATTCTTTTAGAGCGAGTAAGCTGCTTGTTTTTAAACGGCACACCCTGTTCTGTGTCCTGATTGGCTGGATACCCTGTCAATCAATCTTCTCAGTCCGTGTCCTTTCTTCCAGCTCAGATATAGTTGAGAAATGTTGGTTTAGACCCAACAGTTACCGCTAAAATAAAACCCAGGAACTAGCAAAATGAATAAAAAACAAACGTCTTTGGAAAGTTTCTTTGCCAACAAACAACCCCATATCATAGCGATTAGCGGCCAGGAAGTGTTGTGGGCAGAGAGGACGTTGCGCATGTCATAATTTATTATTGTTATGTTTAGAAAATACCACAGTTTTCATGCAGGTCATATCATATCACTTTGTTGTATTGTAGTGTCGGTCACATGCACGTTTGCTCTGCTGTCGGAGTTTCGCAGGCTGAGGGACTCAGCTCAAACAGGGTTGATCACGGGTGTTTCTTTTCGCCTACGGGTCCTTTCATCTTGGCAGTTATGTTGTGTCACCCTTTAGTTATTTCTTCTTCTTTCTTGTGTTAACTTCTTTTTAGCACCATGAGTGTGGGAAGGGGAGAGGATGATGACACCTGTGCGATGTACAATGTAACGGTCATTTGTTAGTCTGTTGTGTTTTGTTTGATAAATGTTGGTTAAGTTATGAGAAGTTTATTTTGAAGGTAATTTTATTTTGAAAATACCGGAGGTGTCAGGATTTCAATCCTGTCTTGCCATTTCTGCAGTTCTCCTCTCACCTGCTCCCTGATTTCTGAATGGCTCCAGCTGTGACGCGGGGTATATGAGGGGGGTGTGTCTGCTCACTCCTTGCCAGTTCGAGATTCTTCACCCTGACGAACCTCAGGCTACGCATCTCGGATCACGCATCTCGGATCACGGATCACGGATCACGCATCACGGATCACGCATCACGGATCACGCATCACGGATCACGCATCACGTATCACGGATTAACGCATCACGCTTCACGCTCCTCGTCTCTTCGTCATCGCTCACTGGGAACCTGTTTCTCTCGACGCTCACACTGAGCCTGCCGCTACTGTCACGTAAGGAGCCGCCCCTCCCTACTCCCTACGCTCTTTAAGACTGTCTGCTTCTCTCCTCTCTCGGAGCCTGCTGCCTACACGGACCTTGCCGTCTTCGCCGCTCACGGAATTCCCCCCCCGGCGGTGACGTCACGCTGCGTCTCAAGCTCCGCAGGACCTAGCAGTTTTCCTTCCTTTGGATTTTGGACGTTTTGCTTGGATTCAAGGAACCCTCCAAATAAACTTTATTTACACCCTGTGCATGCCTTAACTTGGGTCCTCATTAACTTATAACAGATCGAACTGGCCAACATGGACCCCAAGGGCACCCAGGATTGGAGAGCAGGCATAGAGGAGGTCTTATCCGGCTATGAGAACCGGTTTGTGGGACTATCTGCAGGTATGAATGACATACTCCAACGTCTGAATGATATCTCCTCAGAAGCTGTCAGGCCTTCCGGAGCTAACAGGCCAGCCCAGGAGGGCGCACCCGAACCCCGCATGCCTCCCCCCCCAACGTTTTTCAGGTGACCCTGGACACTGTCGGACATTTATTGCCCAGTGCGAGATTTTTTTTGCTTTACAACCGTCCATGTTTAGTTCTGAGCTTTCCAAGGTGGCTTTCGCTGTATCGCTGCTCTCTGGGAGAGCTGGACAATGGGGTACTGCGGAATGGGAGCGACAATCTCACGTCTGTTCCTCCTTCCCTCGATTTGCTGCTGCCCTCAGACGGGTGTTTGATCCACTCACTCCATCCCATGAGGCTGGTCGTCGGTTGCCTCGTCTGCTCCAGGGCAGCAGATCAGTCGATGACTATGCTATAGACTTTCATACGCTCTCTGCTGATTGTGAGTGGAATGAGAGGTCGCTATATGACGTATTTTATCAAGGACTCAACGACTCCATCAAGGATGAGCTGGCAGCTCGAGACCTACCTATGTCCCTCAATGGCCTGATGGATCTGGCTGCCCGCATCGACCGCCGGATGAGGGAGAGGCGCAGTGAGAGAGGTATGAGACGGCCACCTGCATCTCACCTTCCTCAGCCTTTCTTCACTGCAGACGCAAACTCAGCCGTTAGAGGAAGAGAAGACCTGGGGGCGTCTGAACCCATGCAGCTGGGCCGTACGAGGATCACACCGGAGGAGCGAGAGCGCAGATCCCAGATGAACTTGTGTTTCTACTGTGGAGCACCAGGACATCCAGTGGCGCGCTGTCCGGTAAAAGAGGGCTCAACATCAGTGAGGAGGACATGTTTGAGCCGTAACAAAATAACCTCCTCAGAGTCAGGTGCGTCTACTGCTGCTGTCTTTCATGTTAAATCAGGACCTGTCGAAGTAACAGCTTTAATTGATTCTGGCTCTGACTGCAACTTCATAGACCACAGTCTGGCTTCTACACTGAAAATCAATTTTCAGCCCTTAAATGAACCCCTGAGTGTGCATGCCATTGATAACCATTTGATTAATCGTAGTTCTCGTATCACCGAACCTGTGACTATCCAGATAGAAAATCACTTCGAGGACATGTGTTTCCATGTTATTTCACTTCCTGCTCCCTCTGTCATTTTTGGTCTCCCCTGGCTGAGAAAACACAATCCTAATATCGACTGGTCTTCTGGCAGGATTTTGACCTGGGGAGCTGGTTGCCCTGAAACCTGTCTTGGTCCCATGAAGCGTCGTGAAGCTTCTGTCATGGCTGTAGAGGAGGTGTATCCAGATCTGTCCAAAGTACCCTCTGACTACTTGGACCTAAAAGAGGTCTTCAATAAAGTTAAAGCATGTTCATTGCCTCCTCACCGTCCTTTTGACTGTTCTATTGAACTCCTTCCCGGTACTATTCCCCCCAGGGGTCATCTCTATTCTCTGTCTGGTCCTGAGCGACAATCTATGCAGGAGTACATTGATTCCTCGCTTAAGTCTGGTCTCATTCGTCCCTCCTCCTCGCCTGCTGGTGCGGGCTTCTTCTTTGTGAAAAAGAAGGATGGGGGCTTAAGGCCATGCATTGATTATAGGGGGTTAAACCAAATAACCGTAAAGAACCGCTACCCACTTCCCCTGATGAACACAGCTTTTGAGTTACTTCAGGGTGCGTCCATTTTCACAAAACTTGACCTTCGCAACGCATACCACCTCATTCGGATCAAGGAGGGTGATGAATGGAAGACGGCGTTCAATACTCCCAGTGGCCACTACGAATATCTGGTCATGCCGTTTGGTCTCTGTAATGCTCCAGCCGTTTTCCAGAATGTGGTGAATGAGGTGTTGGGGGATATGATTAATAATTTCGTCTTCGTTTATCTGGATGACATTCTGGTCTTTTCCAAGTCAAAGGCTGAACATGTTCAACACGTCCGCCGGGTTTTGCAACGGCTTCTCCAGAACAAACTATTCGTCAAAGCCGAGAAGTGCGAATTTCATCTCAGTTCGGTGTCGTTTTTAGGGTTGAACATAGCAGAAGGTCAAGTCCAAATGGATAAGACAAAGGTACAGGCAGTTTTAGACTGGCCTGTCCCAGAGACCCGCAAACACCTCCAACGTTTCCTTGGCTTTGCAAATTTTTACCGCCGTTTTGTCAGAGGATACAGCCAGATAGCCGCACCACTTCATGCTCTCACGTCATCAAAGAGGCGCTTTGGATGGAATCCACAAGCCAATGAGGCGTTCAACCAGATAAAGAGGCATTTCACTTCTGCCCCAGTGCTTAAGATGCCTGATGAGGACAGGCAATTCATTGTGGAGGTTGATGCCTCAGACCAAGGTGTGGGTGCGGTGCTCTCACAAAGGTGCAAGGAGGACAACAAGGTTCATCCATGTGCCTTCTTCTCACGTCGCTTAAGTGACTCTGAACGGAGGTATGATGTGGGCGACAGAGAACTTCTAGCCATCAAGCTCGCCTTGGAGGAGTGGCGCCATTGGCTGGAGGGGGCTCAACATCCATTCATCGTCTTCACGGACCACAAGAACCTGGAATATCTTCGCACAGCCAAGAGGCTTAATTCCCGCCAAGCCAGATGGTCTTTGTTTTTTAATCGTTTCACCTTTTCACTCTCCTACAGACCTGGTTCTAAGAACACTAAGGCTGACGCCCTCTCACGTCAACATGCTTCCAGTCCTCTAGACCACGGTGCTGAGCCCATCCTGCCACCTTCAGTCCGGCTAGCAGTTCTCACCAATGACATCGAGACTCAGGTCAGACAAGCTCAGACACAGCTAACCATTCCCAGTAACTGTCCGGCCAGTATGTTATTTGTTCCAGAACAACTGCGTTCAAAGGTTCTCCACTGGTGCCATTCATCGCCTCTCCATTGTCATCCTGGCATAAGTAGAACCATCACTGTAGTCAAAAGGAGGTTTTGGTGGCCCTCCCTACAGTCTGATGTTAGGAGATATGTGGCTGCCTGTCCAGTCTGTGCTAGAAACAAGACCTCTCACCAACGAACTTCTGGGCTTCTCAATCCTCTCCCGGTTCCCCACCGGCCCTGGTCGCACATCACTATGGACTTTGTGACTGGTCTCCCGTGCTCAGAAGGTAACAACACAGTACTGACGATAGTCGATAGATTCTCAAAGATGGTGCATTTTATTGCTCTACCAGGGTTACCTTCAGCTAAGGAGACCGCTGACGTAGTACTGCGTCAGGTTGTCAGGTTACATGGCGTCCCTAGAGATATAGTCTCTGACAGGGGCCCACAATTCACAGCAAAGTTCTGGTCAGAATTTTGCAGACTGCTGGGTATCACAGTTAGCCTCTCATCAGGGTTTCACCCCCAATCCAATGGTCAGTCGGAGAGACTTAATCAGCAGCTGGAGACCAGCCTACGAATCCTGTGCTCTTCAGAGCCTTCATCCTGGTCACGCAACCTGGTTTGGGCAGAATATGCACACAACACCTTGCCATCAACCTCTACTGGCCTTTCGCCGTTTGAGGTGGTTTATGGTTTTCTGCCACCTGTGTTTCCCGCCCTGGAGGGTGCTGTCTCTGTCCCCTCAGCTCAAGCATCAGTTCGTAGGATCCATCGTGTCTGGAGTAGAGCTCGTCGGACGCTGCTCAGGACTGTGGACTCGTACAAGCGTCAGGCGGACAAATACAGGAGACCTGCGCCCTTGTACCAACCAGGCCGACAGGTATGGCTGTCCACCTCTGACCTTCCCCTACGTGTGACCCATAGGAAACTGGCACCCCGTTTCGTTGGACCCTTCCCCATAACCAAAGTCGTCAACCCTGCTGCTGTCAGGTTGCGGCTGCCTCGGTCCATGCGGGTTCATCCCACTTTCCACGTGTCCAAGATCAAGCCTGTCCAGGAATCGGACCTGGTTCCACCTGAGAGACCCCCTCCTCCGGCTCGGATAATCGATGGGGGCCCTGCCTATGATGTCAGAGCGCTACTCAAGTCCCGTCGCAGGGGACGTGGTTTTCAATATTTGGTTGATTGGGAGGGGTATGGCCCAGAGGAGCGTTCTTGGGTTCCCTCCAGGTTCATTTTGGATCCCGCACTGATTGAACAGTTTCATCGGGATCACCCTGGACAACCGGGTGGGCCATCGGGTGATGGCCCTTGAGTGGGGGGCACTGTCAGGATTTCAATCCTGTCTTGCCATTTCTGCAGTTCTCCTCTCACCTGCTCCCTGATTTCTGAATGGCTCCAGCTGTGACGCGGGGTATATGAGGGGGGTGTGTCTGCTCACTCCTTGCCAGTTCGAGATTCTTCACCCTGACGAACCTCAGGCTACGCATCTCGGATCACGCATCTCGGATCACGCATCTCGGATCACGGATCACGGATCACGCATCACGTATCACGGATTAACGCATCACGCTTCACGCTCCTCGTCTCTTCGGCATCGCTCACTGGGAACCTGTTTCTCTCGACGCTCACACTGAGCCTGCCGCTACTGTCACGTAAGGAGCCGCCCCTCCCTACTCCCTACGCTCTTTAAGACTGTCTGCTTCTCTCCTCTCTCGGAGCCTGCTGCCTACACGGACCTTGCCGTCTTCGCCGCTCACGGAATTCCCCCCCCCGGCGGTGACGTCACGCTGCGTCTCAAGCTCCGCAGGACCTAGCAGTTTTCCTTCCTTTGGATTTTGGACGTTTTGCTTGGATTCAAGGAACCCTCCAAATAAACTTTATTTACACCCTGTGCATGCCTTAACTTGGGTCCTCATTAACTTATAACAGGAGGTGCTTATTTGCTTAGCGCACATTGTAAGGACAGAGAAGAGAGACGCTGGAAGCAGGAGCACCACGTTTGTATGCAGAGAATTCCAGATGTGGATGAGAGGACATTAAGACTAACTCCCATCTCGGCATGCAGCCAACGAGGTGATTTATTTATTTGTTTTAACTGTCTGTTTACAATATATGTTCATTGTCAAAGAAGTTTCTATTATGTTTGTATATGCAGTTTTCACGGTGGATTTGGAGAGACAGAATAAACCCGTTAAGAAAACCATTTGCGTCTGTGAATGCCTGGTGTGGAGAAACAGTGAAAACTCGACTGCTCCTCGACGTGAGTGGAGAAGAAAAAGAGCGCAAGAGCGACCACGCAGCCAGCACACGCCTGCAGCATGACATCAAAGGACAGTCAGATGAGTGGTTAAAAGCGATAGCAAAAGTTTGAAGCTATTCTGACTCGCATATTTGGTGCGTTGGACTGAAGCATGACAAAGATATTTACTTCTGGATTTCATTTTTGAACTTAAAGTGTGTTTTGAAATGAGAGAAATGTGCATACTGTTTCATACTGCAGTTAAGTGTTCTAGTGAGTTAAGTGTTTTAAGTTAAGAGTTTGAAATTTACATGGTTAAGGTTAAGAATTTGTATTCTACAAAGATAAGTGTTTGAAAAAATATACCAAACTTGGGTTTAAGATATTGATCTTTCTGATTTCAACTAAGTGATTTTGATTGAAAAGTAATTATTTCTAAAATGTCACAAAAGGATGATTGCTCTGTTCATAATCGAGGGGAATCAGATTCTGAAGAAAAATCCCCAAATCGAGTGAGTGTAGCTGAAGAGTTGCTACCTAGACAAAGTCAGAGGGCTAGAACACTAACAGAGAAAGGGAAAGAACTGCAAGAAGAAAAGTTAAAGTCTCTTCAGCAAAGATTTTACTACATATACTCAAAATGGAAATCTCATGTTAAGTTTTCTAAACAGTCCTTATCACAGTCTGCAGTGTCACCTTCAGACGAGCTGCTAAATGATATTATCGGTGATATCACAGGTCTTTCTGCAGATGTTCAGCTTGTTTATGAAGAACTTCGTAACATTTCAGTACCAGATCAGGACACTAGACGAAGAGTAGACCAGTGTGTAGAGGTCTCCAAGTTTGTTTTAAAAAGAGCTTCAAGTCAACTAGGTGGTCATTTGCCAGCTGAAGGAGAGCAAGAGTGGCCAGAAGCAGGTCCTCTTTTTGACTCCAGCACCTCAAATCTGGTTCAATTTTTTCTTTCTTGAAAAGTGCTTCACATATTTCAAAGGACTCGTCTTGTAAACAACAAGAAGTTGCTGCTGAAGTTGCTGCAAATCAAGCTGTTCTGAAAGTGTTAGAAGAACAAGAAAAAGAGCAGTCAGAAATACAGAATCTGGAAGCAGTAGTGAAGAAGAAAATTGCCTAACATGAAGCAGCTGTTGTGAGACGTCGTTTGGAACGAGAAGCAGAAGAGGTTAGGCACAGGATCCAGAGAGAAGAGGAAGAAATTAAAATGAAAGCCCAATTAGAAGAGGAGCATACATTTCTGCAAAGGACTCTTGAAGAAAAACGAAGAAGAATAAAACATTTGGAAGCAGTTAAAGATCTGAGTGTAGCAAAAGCAAAGTTGCAGGTGTATCAAGGTCAAGTTTTGGAAGAAGACAGAAATGAAGTTGCAAACAAGGTTGCACTGACAGATGCTAAAGAACAAGAACCCCCAAATCCCTCATTCCTGCAAACAGCTACACCACAGTCTTCCTCTGCTTCTGCGAGTGAAGGGACAGCAGAACTCGTCAAGATGCTAGCAAGCGCTTTAAGTGCAAACAGAATTCCTGTCCCCGAACCAACAATGTTCAATGGTGACCCCTTGAAGTACAATGATTGGAAACTCTCTTTCCAAACCATAATTGATCAAAAGAGCATTCAAGATAAAGAAAAACTCTATTACCTTCGCCGATATGTTGGTGGTCAAGTCAGACAAGCACTAGATGTTTTTTTCCTTCTCGGAACTGAATCTGCTTATGTTGCAGCATGGGAAATGTTAGAAGAAAGATATGGAAATCCGTTTGTGATTGCAAAGGCATACAGAGACAAACTGCAAGCATGGCCAAAAATTGGATCCAAAGACAGTTTTGAGTTAAGAGAGTTTGTTGATTTTCTTCATAGTTGTGAAACAGCTATGGCTCATATAAAGACAATGGAAATCTTAAATGACTGCAATGAAAACAGAAAAATCTTGTCAAAGTTGCCAGACTGGTTGACAGCGAGATGGAACAGAAAAGTCATTGAAATAGAGGAAGAGAGTAATCGTTTTCCATCATTCAGTGAGTTTGTTAAGTTTCTAACAAGAGAAGCTAAAATTGCATGCAATCCCATCACTTCCCTGCATTCAATAAAACAAGGTGAAGTTGAAAAACAAAAAACACAGAAGCATTCCAGTTTTGTAGCTAAAACACTGAACACAAAATCCACTGAAAGAACGGTGACTACATGCATGTTTTGCAAAAAGACTGGACACACTTTACATAAATGTCGCAACTTCATGGAGAAAAACCTCAAGGATAGAGTCAAATATGTTCAGTCTGAGAGATTATGCTTTGGATGTCTACAATTTGGTCATCATTCAAAAGGCTCCAGTAATAGGAGCACCTGTGATGTGTGCAAAAGACAACATCCTACCTGCCTGCATGAAGAGAGAGACAAAGAAAAAAGCAAAGGTCTTCACAAAGCAATCAACATCTTTCTAGAACGGACTCTCACACAATGCAAGTGAACAACCAAGAATGTTCATCTAATCCTCATACAGAAATAATTCCATCTGCAATTTCAAACAGAGTGGTGCATGATGGGGCCACAACACAAACAGCTGCAGTTGTTCCTGTATGGCTTTCATCGTCAACCCATCCAACCAAAGAAGTCCTCGTATATGCACTCCTAGATTCTCAGAGTGACACAACTTTTGTTCTCAAGGAAGTGGCAGACACTTTGGACATCAGCAAGGAAGCAGTCAAACTCAAACTCTCAACAATGGCATCAAAGAACGCAGTGATAAACTGTCAAAGAGTAAATCATTTACAATGCCGTGGTTTTTCCAGCACTAAGAAAGTTTCTTTACCCCCAGCCTTCACACGTGAATTCATTCCAGCCAACAGGACTCACATACCAACAAATGAAACCGCTAAAGCCTGGTCCCACTTGGAACATCTTCAAGACGAGATTCCCGCTCTGCAAAACTGCAAAGTCGGTTTACTCATTGGCTATAACTGTTCTCAAGCTTTACTGCCAAGAGAGGTTGTGTCTGGCAAAGAAAATGAGCCTTATGCTCAACGCACAGACCTTGTGTTATAAGTTAATGAGGACCCAAGTTAAGGCATGCACAGGGTGTAAATAAAGTTTATTTGGAGGGTTCCTTGAATCCAAGCAAAACGTCCAAAATCCAAAGGAAGGAAAACTGCTAGGTCCTGCGGAGCTTGAGACGCAGCGTGACGTCACCGCCGGGGGGGGAATTCCGTGAGCGGCGAAGACGGCAAGGTCCGTGTAGGCAGCAGGCTCCGAGAGAGGAGAGAAGCAGACAGTCTTAAAGAGCGTAGGGAGTAGGGAGGGGCGGCTCCTTACGTGACAGTAGCGGCAGGCTCAGTGTGAGCGTCGAGAGAAACAGGTTCCCAGTGAGCGATGCCGAAGAGACGAGGAGCGTGAAGCGTGATGCGTTAATCCGTGATACGTGATGCGTGATCCGTGATGCGTGATCCGTGATGCGTGATCCGTGATCCGTGATCCGAGATGCGTGATCCGAGATGCGTAGCCTGAGGTTCGTCAGGGTGAAGAATCTCGAACTGGCAAGGAGTGAGCAGACACACCCCCCTCATATACCCCGCGTCACAGCTGGAGCCATTCAGAAATCAGGGAGCAGGTGAGAGGAGAACTGCAGAAATGGCAAGACAGGATTGAAATCCTGACAGTGCCCCCCACTCAAGGGCCATCACCCGATGGCCCACCCGGTTGTCCAGGGTGATCCCGATGAAACTGTTCAATCAGTGCGGGATCCAAAATGAACCTGGAGGGAACCCAAGAACGCTCCTCTGGGCCATACCCCTCCCAATCAACCAAATATTGAAAACCACGTCCCCTGCGACGGGACTTGAGTAGCGCTCTGACATCATAGGCAGGGCCCCCATCGATTATCCGAGCCGGAGGAGGGGGTCTCTCAGGTGGAACCAGGTCCGATTCCTGGACAGGCTTGATCTTGGACACGTGGAAAGTGGGATGAACCCGCATGGTACCGAGGCAGCCGCAACCTGACAGCAGCAGGGTTGACGACTTTGGTTATGGGGAAGGGTCCAACGAAACGGGGTGCCAGTTTCCTATGGGTCACACGTAGGGGAAGGTCAGAGGTGGACAGCCATACCTGTCGGCCTGGTTGGTACAAGGGCGCAGGTCTCCTGTATTTGTCCGCCTGACGCTTGTACGAGTCCACAGTCCTGAGCAGCGTCCGACGAGCTCTACTCCAGACACGATGGATCCTACGAACTGATGCTTGAGCTGAGGGGACAGAGACAGCACCCTCCAGGGCGGGAAACACAGGTGGCAGAAAACCATAAACCACCTCAAACGGCGAAAGGCCAGTAGAGGTTGATGGCAAGGTGTTGTGTGCATATTCTGCCCAAACCAGGTTGCGTGACCAGGATGAAGGCTCTGAAGAGCACAGGATTCGTAGGCTGGTCTCCAGCTGCTGATTAAGTCTCTCCGACTGACCATTGGATTGGGGGTGAAACCCTGATGAGAGGCTAACTGTGATACCCAGCAGTCTGCAAAATTCTGACCAGAACTTTGCTGTGAATTGTGGGCCCCTGTCAGAGACTATATCTCTAGGGACGCCATGTAACCTGACAACCTGACGCAGTACTACGTCAGCGGTCTCCTTAGCTGAAGGTAACCCTGGTAGAGCAATAAAATGCACCATCTTTGAGAATCTATCGACTATCGTCAGTACTGTGTTGTTACCTTCTGAGCACGGGAGACCAGTCACAAAGTCCATAGTGATGTGCGACCAGGGCCGGTGGGGAACCGGGAGAGGATTGAGAAGCCCAGAAGTTCGTTGGTGAGAGGTCTTGTTTCTAGCACAGACTGGACAGGCAGCCACATATCTCCTAACATCAGACTGTAGGGAGGGCCACCAAAACCTCCTTTTGACTACAGTGATGGTTCTACTTATGCCAGGATGACAATGGAGAGGCGATGAATGGCACCAGTGGAGAACCTTTGAACGCAGTTGTTCTGGAACAAATAACATACTGGCCGGACAGTTACTGGGAATGGTTAGCTGTGTCTGAGCTTGTCTGACCTGAGTCTCGATGTCATTGGTGAGAACTGCTAGCCGGACTGAAGGTGGCAGGATGGGCTCAGCACCGTGGTCTAGAGGACTGGAAGCATGTTGACGTGAGAGGGCGTCAGCCTTAGTGTTCTTAGAACCAGGTCTGTAGGAGAGTGAAAAGGTGAAACGATTAAAAAACAAAGACCATCTGGCTTGGCGGGAATTAAGCCTCTTGGCTGTGCGAAGATATTCCAGGTTCTTGTGGTCCGTGAAGACGATGAATGGATGTTGAGCCCCCTCCAGCCAATGGCGCCACTCCTCCAAGGCGAGCTTGATGGCTAGAAGTTCTCTGTCGCCCACATCATACCTCCGTTCAGAGTCACTTAAGCGACGTGAGAAGAAGGCACATGGATGAACCTTGTTGTCCTCCTTGCACCTTTGTGAGAGCACCGCACCCACACCTTGGTCTGAGGCATCAACCTCCACAATGAATTGCCTGTCCTCATCAGGCATCTTAAGCACTGGGGCAGAAGTGAAATGCCTCTTTATCTGGTTGAACGCCTCATTGGCTTGTGGATTCCATCCAAAGCGCCTCTTTGATGACGTGAGAGCATGAAGTGGTGCGGCTATCTGGCTGTATCCTCTGACAAAACGGCGGTAAAAATTGGCAAAGCCAAGGAAACGTTGGAGGTGTTTGCGGGTCTCTGGGACAGGCCAGTCTAAAACTGCCTGTACCTTTGTCTTATCCATTTGGACTTGACCTTCTGCTATGTTCAACCCTAAAAACGACACCGAACTGAGATGAAATTCGCACTTCTCGGCTTTGACGAATAGTTTGTTCTGGAGAAGCCGTTGCAAAACCCGGCGGACGTGTTGAACATGTTCAGCCTTTGACTTGGAAAAGACCAGAATGTCATCCAGATAAACGAAGACGAAATTATTAATCATATCCCCCAACACCTCATTCACCACATTCTGGAAAACGGCTGGAGCATTACAGAGACCAAACGGCATGACCAGATATTCGTAGTGGCCACTGGGAGTATTGAACGCCGTCTTCCATTCATCACCCTCCTTGATCCGAATGAGGTGGTATGCGTTGCGAAGGTCAAGTTTTGTGAAAATGGACGCACCCTGAAGTAACTCAAAAGCTGTGTTCATCAGGGGAAGTGGGTAGCGGTTCTTTACGGTTATTTGGTTTAACCCCCTATAATCAATGCATGGCCTTAAGCCCCCATCCTTCTTTTTCACAAAGAAGAAGCCCGCACCAGCAGGCGAGGAGGAGGGACGAATGAGACCAGACTTAAGCGAGGAATCAATGTACTCCTGCATAGATTGTCGCTCAGGACCAGACAGAGAATAGAGATGACCCCTGGGGGGAATAGTACCGGGAAGGAGTTCAATAGAACAGTCAAAAGGACGGTGAGGAGGCAATGAACATGCTTTAACTTTATTGAAGACCTCTTTTAGGTCCAAGTAGTCAGAGGGTACTTTGGACAGATCTGGATACACCTCCTCTACAGCCATGACAGAAGCTTCACGACGCTTCATGGGACCAAGACAGGTTTCAGGGCAACCAGCTCCCCAGGTCAAAATCCTGCCAGAAGACCAGTCGATATTAGGATTGTGTTTTCTCAGCCAGGGGAGACCAAAAATGACAGAGGGAGCAGGAAGTGAAATAACATGGAAACACATGTCCTCGAAGTGATTTTCTATCTGGATAGTCACAGGTTCGGTGATACGAGAACTACGATTAATCAAATGGTTATCAATGGCATGCACACTCAGGGGTTCATTTAAGGGCTGAAAATTGATTTTCAGTGTAGAAGCCAGACTGTGGTCTATGAAGTTGCAGTCAGAGCCAGAATCAATTAAAGCTGTTACTTCGACAGGTCCTGATTTAACATGAAAGACAGCAGCAGTAGACGCACCTGACTCTGAGGAGGTTATTTTGTTACGGCTCAAACATGTCCTCCTCACTGATGTTGAGCCCTCTTTTACCGGACAGCGCGCCACTGGATGTCCTGGTGCTCCACAGTAGAAACACAAGTTCATCTGGGATCTGCGCTCTCGCTCCTCCGGTGTGATCCTCGTACGGCCCAGCTGCATGGGTTCAGACGCCCCCAGGTCTTCTCTTCCTCTAACGGCTGAGTTTGCGTCTGCAGTGAAGAAAGGCTGAGGAAGGTGAGATGCAGGTGGCCGTCTCATACCTCTCTCACTGCGCCTCTCCCTCATCCGGCGGTCGATGCGGGCAGCCAGCTCCATCAGGCCATTGAGGGACATAGGTAGGTCTCGAGCTGCCAGCTCATCCTTGATGGAGTCGTTGAGTCCTTGATAAAATACGTCATATAGCGACCTCTCATTCCACTCACAATCAGCAGAGAGCGTATGAAAGTCTATAGCATAATCATCGACTGATCTGCTGCCCTGGAGCAGACGAGGCAACCGACGACCAGCCTCATGGGATGGAGTGAGTGGATCAAACACCCGTCTGAGGGCAGCAGCAAATCGAGGGAAGGAGGAACAGACGTGAGATTGTCGCTCCCATTCCGCAGTACCCCATTGTCCAGCTCTCCCAGAGAGCAGCGATACAGCGAAAGCCACCTTGGAAAGCTCAGAACTAAACATGGACGGTTGTAAAGCAAAAAAAATCTCGCACTGGGCAATAAATGTCCGACAGTGTCCAGGGTCACCTGAAAAACGTTGGGGGGGAGGCATGCGGGGTTCGGGTGCGCCCTCCTGGGCTGGCCTGTTAGCTCCGGAAGGCCTGACAGCTTCTGAGGAGATATCATTCAGACGTTGGAGTATGTCATTCATACCTGCAGATAGTCCCACAAACCGGTTCTCATAGCCGGATAAGACCTCCTCTATGCCTGCTCTCCAATCCTGGGTGCCCTTGGGGTCCATGTTGGCCAGTTCGATCTGTTATAAGTTAATGAGGACCCAAGTTAAGGCATGCACAGGGTGTAAATAAAGTTTATTTGGAGGGTTCCTTGAATCCAAGCAAAACGTCCAAAATCCAAAGGAAGGAAAACTGCTAGGTCCTGCGGAGCTTGAGACGCAGCGTGACGTCACCGCCGGGGGGGGAATTCCGTGAGCGGCGAAGACGGCAAGGTCCGTGTAGGCAGCAGGCTCCGAGAGAGGAGAGAAGCAGACAGTCTTAAAGAGCGTAGGGAGTAGGGAGGGGCGGCTCCTTACGTGACAGTAGCGGCAGGCTCAGTGTGAGCGTCGAGAGAAACAGGTTCCCAGTGAGCGATGACGAAGAGACGAGGAGCGTGAAGCGTGATGCGTTAATCCGTGATACGTGATGCGTGATCCGTGATGCGTGATGCGTGATCCGTGATCCGTGATCCGTGATCCGAGATGCGTGATCCGAGATGCGTAGCCTGAGGTTCGTCAGGGTGAAGAATCTCGAACTGGCAAGGAGTGAGCAGACACACCCCCCTCATATACCCCGCGTCACAGCTGGAGCCATTCAGAAATCAGGGAGCAGGTGAGAGGAGAACTGCAGAAATGGCAAGATAGGATTGAAATCCTGACACCTTGGGTGGAGCATTGTTGGCCATGGAAACCCTCACGTTGATTTTAGTGATGCTATAGGTTTAAGTCATCGCATAATAGTGCAGCAAGTGACACCAATGGTTAAACCTCATGTCAACCTCAAAAGTAAAGTGAACTTTGTCAACAGAACAAAAGTGAAAGAAATAACTCAATCTGACCTCATCAGAGCCCTTGAGTTAGATTTTCAGGAAAAAAGTGAGGAAGAGAATTTTGTTTCCCAAGAAGATCTCACTTTCGTGACAACATTAAAAGACAACATCACACAAAATGAAACAGGTCATTATGAAATGCCTTTACCATTCAAAGTTCAAAGACCAAACTTACCTAACAACAAAGTAAGTGCTTTACATCACCTAAAGTCTCTTGAAAGAAGATTAAGGAAGGATAAAGGATCTTATGAAGACTATGAGAACTTTATGACTGACATAAGTTCATGCAAAGAGGCAAAAAGGGTTCCTGAAGAAGAAACAACCAACCCAGCAGACCATGCCTCTCAAGGTTTGAGGCCGGAAGAACTCAAGAACTCTAATTGGTTCACAGGTCCAATGTTTCTCTGGCAAAGTACTTTACCTGTTAGAGAGTCCATGGTGGGAGAAATTAAGGACGATGACCCCGAGCTCCGAAGAATAGTGTGTAACACAACGACACAGAAAATGCCATCATTCGAAGATCATTTTCAGAAATTTTCTGATTGGACAAGACTGGTGAGAGCAATTGCCAGATTGAAGCGATTTATCAAGAAATTCAAAGAAAGGAAGCAAAGAACAACAACAAGCACAAATTTGGAAGAAAGAAGAAATGCAGAAAACACGATCATAAGACTTGTTCAAAATGAAGCATTCTGTAAAGATATCAAGACTTTGAAGTCAAAGAAAACAATCACAAAGGCTAAGGACAGTAATCTGTGGAAGTTAAGTCCATTCTTAGATGACAAAGGCATTCTGAGAGTAGGAGGACGCTTAAGTCAATCTACACTACATCCAAACGTTAAGCATCCAGTTATACTACCCAAAAACAGTCATCTTTCAAGGTTGCTTATTAAACATTTCCATGAAAGAGTGCATCATCAAGGAAGAGGGATGACAACAAATCAACTGGGAGCAAATGGCTGGTGGATCCTTGGGTGCAGTAGTGCCGTCTCATCATACATTTATAACTGTGTTAAGTGCAGAAAATACAGGAAATGTACTGACGAACAAAGAATGAGTGATTTACCTCAAGACAGAACAGAACCGTCACCACCTTTCACTTACATTGGGATGGACTGCTTTGGACCTTTCCTTGTCAAAGATGGAAGAAAGGTTTTCAAAAGATATGGCCTTTTGTTTACATGTTTATGCTCCAGAGCCATACACGTTGAACTGCTTGAAGATATGACGACTGATGCGTTTCTCAATGCCTTGAGAGCATTTATTGCTATCAGAGGAAATGTGCGTCAACTAAGAAGTGACAGAGGTACTAATTTTGTGGGTGCAAGGAGAGAACTTGAACAACTAATGAAAGGGATGGATCAAGAAAAAATAAAGGTTCTTTGCTGTGAGTTTCTTTAGAACACTTCATCTTCGAGTCACATGGGTGGGGTTTGGGAAAGACAGATAAGAACAATAAGAAGTGTTCTTACTGCAATTCTTGACCAGTCTGCACAAAGACTAGATACTGCCTCCTTACGGACCTTTTTCTATGAGGTCATGGCAGTTGTTAATAGTAGACCACTCACTACTGACCATCTCAACGATCCGAATGCACTCGAACCTCTGACTCCTAACCACATTCTGACAATGAAGTCTACGATTCTCATGCCTCCTCCTGGAGAATTTGTCAAAGAAGATTTGTACCTACGAAAAAGATGGCGTCGAGTACAGTATTTAGCCAATCAGTTTTGGACTAGATGGAGAAAAGAATATTTGTTGAACCTTCAACAAAGACAGAAGTGGTACAAGAACAGGAGGAATTCAAAAGTCAATGACATTGTTCTTCTTCATGATGATTCAGCACCACGCAATCAATGGAGGTTAGCCAGAGTCAGTGAGGTTTATTCAGGATCAGATGGCAGAGTAAGGAAGCTAAGGTTGCAAGTTAGCGATACCACACTTGACAAAGGTGGAAAATCCACGATTGGAACAGTATTTCTTGAAAGACCAGTTCAAAAGGTTGTAACTTTGATTGAGGCAGACTAATAATACTCATGAGGTGTTGTCAAAGACAAATTAAAAGACCTGAGAAAAATCCCACATTAAGATTAGTGTGATTTGGTGGGAGTGTAACGGTCATTTGTTAGTCTGTTGTGTTTTGTTTGATAAATGTTGGTTAAGTTATGAGAAGTTTATTTTGAAGGTAATTTTATTTTGAAAATACCGGAGGTGCTTACTTGCTTAGCGCACATTGTAAGGACAGAGAAGAGAGACGCTGGAAGCAGGAGCACCACGTTTGTATGCAGAGAATTCCAGATGTGGATGAGAGGACATTAAGACTAACTCCCATCTCGGCATGCAGCCAACGAGGTGATTTATTTATTTGTTTTAACTGTCTGTTTACAATATGTGTTCATTGTCAAAGAAGTTTCTATTATGTTTGTATATGCAGTTTTCACAGTGGATTTGGAGAGACAGAATAAACCCGTTAAGAAAACCATTTGCGTCTGTGAATGCCTGGTGTGGAGAAACATACAATGTTTTACGTGTTAAAATAAAAGCGCAGAGTACTTATCGCAGTGTTTTTCAACCACTGTGCCACTGTGCAAGATATGGTCAAGTGTGCCGTGGGAAATTATTCATTTGTGTGCATGTGCATTCTAGCGCCTGGCAGAATAATCATTACTCTTCAGTAATCTTCCATACCAGTAGGTGGCAGCAGCAGGTAACTAATTGCTTTGTGCTTGGAGTCAAGCAAACTAGTGACACATGCATGCAGTGGCAGGTGGCGTTGACGGTGACATTGTGAAAGACAGGACAACGGTGAAAGTGATGGATAAGTTTTTGAAGAGGAAAAATTCTGGCTCTGAACTGGACCCTGGACAAAGTCCGGACCCAAATGAAGGCCCTAGTATGAGTGAAGGTCAAAAGAAAGCAGAGACGGTGACGTCCAGGAAAGTTTTTAGCAGGAGGCAATATAATATAACAGGGCTAAGTTTGTAACAGTCTCTTCAGGACTCCAGCCCCCATAGCCGGCCGCCAAGTTGACCTGGGCCAGGTATGGTTCCAACGGTGTTAAGCCATTGTACTGCGGAAGTTTGACTGGGTGGCATGCCGTCATCACAGACTGCTCTGGATGGTTCATCACCGGCGTGGAAACCCGACTCGCAGGGACAGGCTGTAGATGACGGTGGGCGCTTGTGCCATCAGGGAGATAATCCGCCCTTGCTCCTCGCTTGTCCCGAGCTGCCTCCAGAATGCAGATTTGTCGCTCAATCTCTGCCATCTCCCGCTCCATGTCGTAGCTCTCCATAGAGTAGCAGCAGCAATTAAGAATCCCACTTCAGACACCAATGTAACGACCCAGCTGGTACGTCACTGTAGTGGGGAAGCAAGAGCTAAGCGCTGCTAATTAACTGGCTAAGTTGGAGAGCTGTCCGTGCCCCATACACCGCACGACTCCGAACAGTCTCAGAGAGAGAAACAAAGAGAGAGGCAGATTGCGTAATCTCCTTTCCTGCATCAAAGCCCATTTATTTCTAACACACACAACAGCCAAACAGCATGGAGAGTCACTTCAGGGCACAACCCTCTGACTCAAGGTTTCACCCTAAACCTCTCCACTTCCCATGAGCCTTAGGGGCTGGAGGCGGGGCTAACCCCCAGATCGCCACAATATCAATACTAACCCACATACAAATCATAGTGTTGTTTGGTCATTGTTTTATTTCACAAATAATGTTATTTATTTTATTAAAAGGATCATGAATGAATGAAACTTTATTCATAGCACTTTACAACTCCTTGAAGGTACCAAAGGGCTTCACAATAAAAATGAGATCTAAAATGGAAACAAAGTTTTAAACTAAAAACTCTAGAATTTTCTGTTTTAGAATATAATTTTCCATCCAAATGTTTTTATACATTCCATGTTATATCATTCTCACTCCACACATTTGCTCCTGGTCCAGCCCTTCTATTGAATTTTAGAACCCAATGTGGCCCGCGAGTTAAAATAATTGCCCACCCCTGCATTAGGCACTGAATTGACACCATAAATATTCAATAATAGAAAGACCATTCTTGCTTTTATTTTTACCCCTATTGAATGCTCACAGAGACACGGAAGTAGCGGCAGAAAGCGGCTTTTGCAGCAAGAAGATGGAGAGCGTACCAGAGGATGATCATGTGAATGAATGTGAATACCGATGGATGCTTTTGTGCTTTTTAAAATAAATAAATCTGATCTCTAAACATCCTCCGTGTCCTCAATGCACTGTAATGAGACACACACACAGACAGAAATGAGAAAGGTATCTGCTGTTAATCTATGACGTAAATAACAGGATAAATGATCGGCTAGTAGTTAGTTAGCATGTAGCCTCATAGCCTTAGAATGTGACTTCGAACGGATTAATTATTGCGTTCGCATGAGTTAATCATTTCGAGGGAACGAAATAGTATTTCGAGGGAACGCAATAGTATCTTGTGGGAACAGAATAGTATTTCGTGCGAATAAGATGTTAATCTGTGGGAACGAGATATATTTTAATTTTTTAATGTCATGACACGGGCTCCGTACTACACAACTTGGAAAAGTGATTATTTTTTCCAGTTTTTTTACACATTGCTCCATTAGTTGGACACTGTCGAGGCTCATGCTTATTGCAACATTTGATGTAAACCACTTGCTTGTTGCTCCTTGTTTTGTGTTTTTGTGCCTATTTTTTATGTCCTTGTGCTTTCTTCAGCGTATCCACTGCAGTGTCGTGGGTGACAGGTGTTGACTGCATAACCTGTTTCTGTGCTTTGGCCACCTCTGCTGATCTGCATATTTCTAATTTCTCATATTTCATATTTCTAATGCCTTATCAAGAGCAAGGTCATTGTCTCGAAGCAGTCGGTGTATGCTAATTTAAGATAGCGTACTTGTGTTGCTCGGCTGCTGTCTCCATCCACACGTCAGCTTGCACTTCTGACACTACTATCATGTAAGTTTTAAATGTTGCGCAGAGTTACCTTAGCATGGGCTGTTGTCAAAGGGTCTTTTAATTAGGACAGATGACAGGGACACAGCTTTCGGTGAGAGAGCATTCACATCAGCTTTTTTCATTTTCATTCATTTTCTATTCTGCTTTTCCCTTTCTGGGTCACGGGGCTGCCGGAGCCTAACCCGGCCACTTGTGGGCGAAGGCAAGGGACAGGTCGCGAGTCTGTCGCAGGGTAGAATATCCACAATCACACTCTCACACTCACACAACAGTTACCAATTAACCTCTGAAGCATGTTTTTGGACAGTGGGAGGAAGCTGGAGATCCTGGAGAGAACCCATGCATACACGGGGAGAACATGCAAACTCCACACAGAAAGGCCCCCATGTTCTGTTTTTCATGTCCCCCAGCCGGGACTTGAACCGGGGGCCTTCTTGCTGTGAGGCAAGGGCGCTAACCACTGCCCCACCGTGCAGCCCTTCACATCAGCTTTTACTCTATAATTCTGATGTCATACAGTTCAACAGCACCATCGATTGGTGGCGGTGGTAATTACTGCTGTCTATTACAATATACCACAGTGATGTTAAATGTATTTAGATCAGCAAAAATTATTAATTTCCGACTGACCATCTCCCACGGCACACCGGTTGAAAAACACTGGTCTTAAGTTACACCGGTTAGTCCCGGCATTTATTGAAGACAGAACACATTTAGATTATATACCAGGGGTGGGCAAACTACGGCCCGCGGGCTGGATCCAGCCCACCTCAATGTTTGGTCCGGCCCTCTGAACAATATCAGAGACCCATGTTTGTTTGTTTTTATGTGGCCACACAATCAAGACGTGACATTTTATTCCCCCTTCTGCAGCCTGTGTTCTACCTGAAAACCTCTAAAAATCTCTGTCAAATAGACCTAAAAAAAGTTTTCCCTTATCTACGTCACAGTTCATCTTTCCCGGTTTAGCTCATTCTTTTAGAGCGATTATACTGCATCTTTTAAACAGCGCACCCTGTTCTGTGTTCTGATTGGCTGGAGACCTTGTCAATCAATCTCCTCCATGTCTCCTGTACAGAAACGCAGAGCTCTTCAGATCTACAGAAATCTTTGATCGTGATCAGATCTTTGTTTTCATTCTAAGATCCTGGACTTGATTTCTATGAAGGTTTGAGAATTTAAACGAGAGAAAAGGATGAAAACGTTCATGTCTGTCTGAGAAAAGTGTATTTAAAAGGCAGTGAGGAGTTTTATTGCCATAAACGTCTGTAATCAGACTCCGTGGATTTCACCGATCATGGTTATTTTTAGAACGTAACTCCTGCAATAAATGAGGGAACTCTGTACTGGTGAAAAGGTAACAAAGATATACAGTCCCTGACAAAAGTCTTGTCGCTTATCCATTTTGTAGAAACAAAAGCGTATAACCTCCCTTTTAATAAATCCATTTTTTTAGAAATGTCTCATATGAAAGCTAAAACCCTCCCAAGTTATGCTCAATATAGTAAAATAAAATTGCTTCACTGAAGAAAGATTGTTCATTTAATGAACACAGAAAGGTCACATTTTGGCAAGACAAAAGTTTTGTAGCTTGTCATATGATCCACCCAATCCTAGATTACAGCCTCACCTGTGATCAATTACTGATCAATCAATTAGTGGGTGTGTATAAAAAGAACCCCAGTACACCAGGCCGTCACATCAACTGCAACTTGACCTCTGACAACATGCCTAAGATTCACCCTGAGACCAAAGCGTTGATTATCAAGAAGCTGAAGACCAGATCCACTGCTGAGGTGGCTGACACCTTCAATGTGTCTCAGCGTCACGTACAAAGAACAAGAAAAAGATTTGAAGAGACTGGAGATGTTTTTGACAAGCCCAGATCCGGCAGACCCCGCAAGACAACTGCTCGGGAGGACCGTTTGTTGGTTGGAAAATCCAAGGCCAGCCCCTTTTCCACTGCAGCAGAGCTCCACCAGGCCTGGTCACCTCAAGTCCCTGTGTCAACCAGAACAGTTTGTAGAATTCTGTCTCAAAATGGCCTCCATGGTCCAATCAGTGCCCAGAAACCAGCACTAAACAAAAGGCAATTGAACAAACGTGTGGCATTTGCCAAGGCCCACAGCCTGCTAAAAGGATGGACGCTGGAAAAGTGGCAGAAGGTGGATTTCTCAGATGAGTCTTCAGTTAAATTACATCACAGCCGCCGCAAATATTGCAGGAGACCAACTGGAGCCCGCATGGACCCAAGATTCACCCAGAAAACAGTTGAGTTTGGTGGCGGAAAAATCATGGTCTGGGGTTCCATCCAGTATGGGGGTGTGCCAAACATTTGCAGGGTGGAAGGCAATATCAATAGCCTAAAATATCAAGAAGTATTAGCTACCTCTTACATTCCCAACCATAAAAGGGGTCAAATTCTGCAGCAGGATGCAGCTCCATCACATTCTTCCATCTCTACATCAAAGTTCCTCAAGGCGAAGAAGATCAAGGTGCTCCAGGACTGGCCAGCCCAGTCACCAGACATGAACATCATTGAGCATGTCTGGGGTAAAATGAAAGAGGAAGCATGGAAGACCAAACCAAAGAATCTGGATGAACTCTGGGAGGCATGGAAGACTGCTTTCTTTGCTATTCCTGATGACTTCATCCATAAGTTGTATGAATCATTGTCAAACCGCATGGATGCTGTCCTTCAAGCTCATGGAAGTCATACAAGATATTAAATATGGATCTCACAGTAGCACTACTTAATTCACTGATGTTATGCAACATATTTTTGTTTTTGAAGTCAAATATTTATTACATTTTCACATTACTCTCTGTAGGCGACAAAACTTTTGTCTTGCCAAAATGTGACCTTTCTGTGTTCATTAAATGATCAATCTTTCTTCAGTGAAGCAATTTTATTTTAGTATATTGAACATAATTTGGGAGGGTTTTAGCTTTCATATGAGACATTTCTAAAACCAATGGATTCATTAAAAGTGAGGTTATGCGCTTTTGTTTCTACAAAATGGATAAGCGACAAGACTTTTGTCAGGGACTGTATGCGTAGCTGCAGCAGAAGAAATAGAAATTTGCTTTTTTCATTATTACTGGATGAGAAACAGACGTGCAGGACACAGCTGCTCAGTTTTAGTGCAAACTGTGAGACGTGTGATGAGCTGCAGCCTCAAAGTCTCAGCCGAATTTGTGACGGCAGAGGATCGACTATTTATTGTTTTTTTTTAATGTATCAGTATATTTTTTCCTGACTTTTTGACTTTGAAAATCAGTCATTTTGTCATTTTTTAATTTCATAAATAGGGTTATTTATTTATTAAAAAGATCACGACTTACTAAAACTTTCTTATAGGGCTTTATAATAAAAGACAGATAAAAGAAGTTTTTTTTTTTTTTTCACTTGTTCTGTCCAACAACTTAGCAAACAGATTAGAGCTGCAGGCCTTTTGTGTTGGACAGGTTTTACTATCACAAAAAGAGGTTGTAGAACTTTAGAAGCCAGAGTGTAGATCTGAATTAACCCCTTTTTGTTGTATTATTTATTTCTTTATTTGCTACATTTAGTGTGTGTGGGGAGGAAGAGGGAAAACATGTGTCGGGGGGGGGGGGGGGGGGTGGAAGAGAGTAAAGGGAAGAAAGGTGAAAAAAGGGGGGAATACAAGCACTGATTTGGATCAGTTATTCTTTTAAGCTGTAACAATTATACCAGATCTGCTGGAAAGACAAATATTCCATCATGGGTAAAAATCTGACACGAAGATGAGTGGAAAATATCTGTCCATCAATACACTGTAGGTCAGAAGGAGGGATGAAGCAGACAGGGAGCAGTGTGGCAGTGTGCACGTGCACGTGGGGGTGGAGATACATGCACGCTGCCCAAGTGAACCTTGTGTTGTGGGGAACCAGATCCTACCCAGCCAGAGCAGCCAGACCCGGAAAGGGAAGGAGAGGCCCCCCAAGGCCAGGGCCCCCCCCACACCGGACCCAGGCAGCTCGGGAGGGGGGGAGGCGGGGACCGCCCACCCGACCAGCTAGGCGCAGAGAAGGCCCCCCTACAGGGGCCCCCACTACGCCCAGAGGCATAAGCGAACCCGGTGTCCGGCCCCCAGGCCACAGGACAGGAGCGCTTAGCCGTACCAGGTGGCAGCCATGGGGGCCGCCGGGCGCCGAGACAAGGGCCAAGAACGAAGCCAGGGACCTAGAACCCAAGAGCCGCCCACCACCCGACCGGTGCCCCGTGTCCGCGAGCCAGCCACGGTACGCGACCCGAGCAACCCAGAGATCGCCACGCACCCACAGCCACCCCCTATAACCCTACCCACTACAACCCCCCCCCTCCCTTACCCTTTAAGTGCCCTACCCCTCTGTAATGGGAAGGGAAAGCCCCAGAGGGTTCCAGTGAGCCAGCCCCCAGGTCCGTCCACCCATGCACTCACGCACACATACTCACAATCATCTGGTTACCTCCCCACCCCTGCCGCCACGCAGTAACCCCCACCCCCACCCCCCGCCGACCGACCCCCAGCGCCGTACGCCCGACCATCACCGCAGCCGACATGATACCCATAAGCCTGGCCGCCCTGAGAGGACCAGGCGGATGAAGACCTGCCGCCCCCCCCGACCCCACCCATGTATGGAGGTGTGGCAGTGCTGTGTGTGTGCTGCAGGTAAAAAAAAGGAGGTCTCCAGTGTGGGGTCCCCACCGCTGCCAAGCCTCAGAACCCCCACTCTGGGATTCCTCTGGGATAAAAGAAGTTTAAAGAAAAAGAGTTATTGTGGCCTCACTAGAAAAGGTTTGGGGACTCCGCTCTAGCATTCATGTGGTGTTTGAAGATTTGTTGTTTTTCATTCTTCCATCATTCAAATACCACATGAATGCAGCATTTCTCTAAGTTTTGAACGAGGTACATCAAGTCTTTGGTGCAATCTGCTCTAAAATGAGAACAAAAGTTGTAACCTAAAAACTCTAAAATGCTCTGTTTTAAAATATAATTTTCAATCCAAATGTTTTCATCCAGATTCCATCTTATTTATTTCTCTCTCCATAGATCTGCTCTTGGTCCGGCCCTTCTATCCAATTTTAGAAACCCATGTGGCCCGCGAGCCAAAATAATTGCCCACCCCGATACGGTATTGTGCACTTAAAAGGAAGGTGTTGTGCTGAGCACCACTAGCTCCGTGGAAAAAATGTTTGTGTGTGTTAGCCTGGGGGCATTGCTGGCAGCACAGCACACATTTGAAAAAACCACAACGGCAGCAAAAAGCACTGTACGTGTACGTCTTTTATTTGAAATAAACAAAAACAAACAAGCTTGATAGGAAAACTACAGCAAAGAAGATGCAATCAAAATCAAGTTAATCATTTTTAATATTCATTTTCATCAACATAAATCCCAAAATGTAAATAATAATGACATCTGTAGCATTCAGACATTTTGTAGGTTTAAAATAATACTTGTAAAACTGCAGTCATTATCAGTGGTGTGCTTCCAGCCTGATAACACCAGACAGTTTCATTGGCACACTCTTTTGCTGTTTGGCTCTTTTCTATGCATAAATAGTGATGTACAGATACACAAAAGAAAGGTCTGTGATATTAACAAATGCCCAGTGGCTCAAAACTGACAAACCCATGTACACAGACACACACATCAGCAGTTTTAGGCTTTTTTTTTAAGTGTCAAGACCCAATTGGTGTGTGACCCCACCATTCCCCATTGCTATAAGAGTGAGTCAGTCCATTGAAGACTAATAATGACTAAATGGTGTGGTCTCCTTCAACTCATGGTACCCCTGGTGGTTTGGTTCTGTGAAGAGATGGAAATGGCAGTTAGGGCATGTTAAGTGCCACTGATCTGTCTTTTTGAACTCAGCCAGGATTTTGAAGACCTTTTCAGAATCAAAGTCTGTCATTTTGCCCCACTGTAAAATTATAGAGTAAAGGAACACTGTTGTCTTTGTGCTTTAAATAAAACCTGATTATAATGATGGTTGCAATGCCTACAGTTGTAAACATTTTCAAAGTTTTACCTTATGTTTGTTTGTTTGTTTGTTTGTTTGTTTGTTATGCTTGCTCCGTATTGGGGGTACTGCCAATGCCACCCAACACGTAAAAGCACAAGAAACAGAGTCCAGGCTTGGTATCACTTAATAAATTTTTGTGCATCCCAAACAATAAATACGAGAATAGCCATTAAAAAAATACGTTTGATTGTATATATGAAGGTTGAGGTACCCAGACTCATATTTTCCTCCACTAGAGGCCTTGTCTCCCTGCAGTTCACCACTCGTCCTTGTGCTGCTCCCAGAATAGTCATGATGTCCACTAGGTTGAGCTTCCCTTCTTCCTTAGCCTCATCGATTTCCTCTGCAAGCTCCATTGCTGCCTCCTCACGTTCCTCTATTTCTTCTTGTGTCAATATGACATGTAGGCCTTGTCCTGCTGTTGTGTTGCTTAATTGTGGTGGTGCAAGCGAGCACAAAGCTCTGACTTGTCCATAGGACTTTAAATGAGCTACATTGGCACGCAAAAAAAGCAGAAGAACATTAAGGTCATTCAGAGGGCAGCCTAACTTTCTGCTCTTGAGGAGATCCAAAGCAGGAAGGACCTCGTAGACAGAGATAAAGGTGTTGTCCCACACAAAGAGTCGAAGGAGGCTAAAAAGAACTATTGGTGCTAGTAAGACATAGATTGCACCATTAGCCACACTTATCACTTGAAAGACCAAGTGTCCAATTATCTTGCACTGAATTAACTCTGGAACCCTGTTCTGATCTTGAAGAATACTTGTCCGGATAAAGCAGTTGAACTCATCCTTAAGGAAGGCCGAAAGGTGAAAGTAAGTTAGATAGAGGCAGGCAGAGGTCATGAAGGTCAAGAGGAGAAATCCTCGCAGGAAAAGCATGCTGACAAGGAAGTAAGAGTTTTGTTTGCACTGCAAGTATCTTTCAAGAAGTGGATACTCAAAGTATCTCTTCCTCTTGGCTCTGCAATCAGACAAAAAACATAAAGTAAGCCATTAGTTTTGGTCTTAAAGCAGCAAACAATCACAGTAAAGTGCTTCTACTCAGAATGTTTTCTAATCAGCTCTAGGTATTTTTCTTTCAACTGACGATTATTTTAAATGTGATAGTGAGTGCAAACCAGGTTTCTCTGTCTGTAACTAACCAACATCACTGTGGTAAGTATTTCTGTTACAAGCTGAAATGTGTCTGACACTTACCTCTGAAGCTCAGCTTGAAATGTTAGTGGGTTTTTGGTGTTTTGGCGCATGTCCAGAATGCTTTGGGCCAGCCGGATGGAACGGTTGTATGATTTGTCAAGTTCATCAATTACGAAAAGCAGGTCTGACCCCAGAGTGGGCATGACAAGTTGGCGCCAAATTAGCGCTGGCAAATACATCAAGATGGCCATGGCCAACAGAGAATAGGGAAACATCTAAAAGAACAGTAAGACAAGCATTTACAGAAGAGTTATCCATAAAAATAGGCTGACAAGAAATGGAATCTGAAATTAGTCTAATCTAATCTAATGTTTATTTATAAACCATAACTTTAAATAAAGAAGAATTAAAATGTAACTTCTACCCACTGTTTGCCGAACTAGGCGTAACCCTTGTGCTATCCTAGGCACTTTACCGTTGGGAGTTGGGTCATCTAGACCCACTAGACAGAGCTCTGAACCTTTTTTTTTTCAATTTTTTGTGATCTTCACTGGTTCAACGGATTACATGAAATTTTTCCACCTTTATCCACCTTTGTCATGGTAGGGAGAACATGTCAAAGTAAGGGTGGGGTCATCCAAGATAGCACAAGGGTTAACGTCAACATATTTAGAATGCAAATAGTTTTTTTTGAATGCTGTATATGTGTAAAAAAACAGGAAGAATTCATTTGAGGGCAAAGGCCAACAACAGAATAGAAAATGTCATTACTCCACAAGGAAATCATTTCAACAGTTGTTTGGTTAGGTTTGTAAAAAGAAAAACTTAAAACAATTCAACAAGAAAGTTTACACTTACTTTGTGTACCCAAAGAGATTGCTCTTCAAAGTTCCCATCAGAATCAAACTCATGATGCATGAGAGAGTCCCAGCAGTATGTGTCCACATAGCTGGCCTGCTGTGCAGTAAAATTACTTGGAGTAAAACAGCTGATCTGGGGCCCTGTGAGAAAAAAAAATGATATGAGCTTCAACAATTTCTGACAAGGAGTTTGCTGTAAGAGTTTGTGTTGAGCATGACATGTTTTGTGCAAAATACATAAATTCACGTACTGGAGGTCTGTTCCCTCAAAATGTTTTTTCCCTGACACACGTTTTCACATGGGAATAAAATGGAAACCTGTCTTAAAAAAATAAGATGGGTGTGTGTATTTTTTCATCCGTTGAACGTATTGTATTTTTAGTTCACCACGCTCGTACCACAGATGGTCCAACCACTAGGCCAAATCCCACTGGCCCGTACCACTTATAGAGGGTACTCCACCCTTTTAAAGAAGGCCTGGGATGAGGCACACCCTTGTTTCTATCCACCTACTTTAGAGTTGTGGGTGTGACACATTTTCACCCAGCACCCTGCACAGTTTCCAGCTGTCTGTGAATAGAAATGTGCAGCCACTAATTTATTCTCAAGCCGGGAGTTCACTACTAAAATCACCAGCTATATGACCAGTCATCTGTACCATGCATAAATGTCTGTAATTAGCCTGCATTTCAAGACTGAACTCAACTTTGTCTTTCATCATATAAATATGGCAGCTGGGGTTATAATGAGAGACGTTTCAGACTGGAAGGTGAAAAAATGACTCAGTAATGTAGGCTGAAACAGGAAAGTTTCTACATTTTTGGTCCTTCTGAGCCAAGCTTATTTTAAGGATCCTCAAAAACATGGACTGAAGAGCAAAATGTGTTTCAGTTTAACAGGAGATTTCTTCAATGTTAGTTGTAAAAAGAAGTTACTGTGTTTATGTTGGAGTAGGCCTCTATTATTTGTGCATGAACTTTGCTGATGCAGTTTTTCTCTGTAGAATCCTAAAAATATTTTATTATAATCTTACTCTATATAGATGCTACTAATGTTTGTTGGGTTTTGTAGTTTAAGGTACTAACAAAATACAAAGGCAATATTATTACACAAGGAACTCTTTAAACAAACTACAGTCTCCGGTCAGAATAGTCCCAAAAAGTGTCAGAGGTCTGTTCTATTGCTCATATAATTGATGCTACAGTAACCACCTTGCTACACATGTACATTTGCTATTACAGTTAACACCTCTGCCATCACAGTTAAACAGTCTCATGATCCATGCAGTAAAACCGATGGTGGTTTAATTCATGAGGAATGTGTGCAGTCGCCAGGATGCAATTACAAGTGCCAAAAAAAAAAACCCATTGCTACTTTTTGGTTGTTGTTGCTGGTTTTCTTGACTAAAACCATCCAGTTTCATGTGTTGTAGTTGAAATACGCAGCAAGGTTCCCAAACTGTCATGTCAAGGTTTTGCTCTAAAGACACTACGATGTGCGCTCTCTGTGTAAAAGATACAGAAAGAAACCAACTCACAACTGCAGAGGAGGTGAACAGGTAACAGGAAGTCTGACTCTTAGAAGTTAAGAAAGGTAGGGGGTGGAGGAGGGGCTTGCACTGACTGCCTATGATTCCAGACGACACAACACACAAACTGCTGCTTTGAAATGCACTCTAAAAAGAAAAAAGTTGGTCCAACTTAAATTAATCACTTTAATTGGTAACACGGAATTGAATTAAGTTTATGCAACTTTAATTTTTTAAGTCTATCCAACTCAATTTAATTTGTTTTGTTTTAACAACTCAAGTTAACACATTTATCTAAATTAATGTCATATATTTATCCTATGCAATACAATGTATTTCTGGCTTTGGTATTTATATATATTTCTCTCAACACTTATATTGAACTCACATATGCTAGAGTTTAGGCCATCTGGCCTTGTTCTTTCAATTTTAAAGACAAGAATGACCCAGTTAGGTCTTGCACTACAGGGCAGGAGTTCAGCTAATGTGAACTCTGCC
The DNA here is from genome assembly GCA_023969325.1 of Oryzias curvinotus. Taxonomy (NCBI): domain Eukaryota; kingdom Metazoa; phylum Chordata; class Actinopteri; order Beloniformes; family Adrianichthyidae; genus Oryzias; species Oryzias curvinotus. The sequence continues at coordinate 38,253,598 of CM043718.1, forward strand.
TTCAACAGTAAAAAACTCGTCCTTCAGCACAAGGGGGTTGGTCATCATCATCTCAAACACTCTAACCCGGAAAAACAAAACAAAACAAAAAACTTAGGGTTCGATGTTGTGGTGCAGAACTTTACTGCTCTTTGAGCGAAGCCTTTTTAAAACAGTAAAACCATTAGTAAAATTTCAAGGCAACAAATACATGTCTAAAAATGTAATCTAAAGATCACACACATAACGCTTCTTTCTTTAAAAAGGCGTTCTTGTTTTTTGTTTATTCATATGTATATATACACATATATATATAAAAAACGCCCCTCTCACCCTCCGCGGGTGGTTTCTCCTCCAAGCTCGGGTCCTCTACCAGAGGCCTGGGAGCTTGAGGGTCCTGCGCAGTATCTTAGCTGTTCCTAGCACTGCGCTTTTCTGGACTGAGAGGTCTGAGGTCTTTCCAGGTATCTGTTGTAGCCACTCCTCCAGCTTGGGGGTTACTGCCCCGAGTGCTCCAATTACCACAGGCACCACTGTCACCTTCACTTTCCAGGCTTTCTCCAGTTCTTCTCTGAGTCCCTGGTATTTCTCCAGTTTCTCATGTTACTTCTTCCTGATGTTCCCATCGCTTGGCACTGCCACATCCACCACAACGGCTTTCCTCTGTTCTTTATCCACCACTACGATGTCTGGTTGGTTCGCCATTACCATCCTATCAGTCTGGATCTGGAAGTCCCACAGGATCTTTGCCCTCACATTCTCTACCACCTTCAGAGGTGGTTCCCATTTTGACCTTGGGGTTTCCAGTCCATATTCTGCACACATGTTCCTGTATATGATTCCAGCCACTTGATTGTGGCGCTCCATGTATGCTCTACCTGCCAGCATCTTACATCCTGCAGTTATGTGCTGGATTGTTTCAGGCGCCTCTTTGCACAGCCTACACCTTGGGTCTTGTCTGGTGTAGTAGATCTACACCTTGGGTCTTGTCTGGTGTGGTAGATCTACACCTTGGGTCTTGTCTGGTGTGGTAGATCTACACCTTGGGTCTTGTCTGGTGTGGTAGGTCTACACCTTGGGTCTTGTCTGGTGTGGTAGATCTACACCTTGGGTCTTGTCTGGTGTGGTAGATCTACACCTTGGGTCTTGTCTGGTGTGGTAGGTCTGAGCCTCTATCGCTCTGGTGCTCAGGGTTTGTTCCTGAGCTGCCAGGATGAGTGCTTCAGTGCTGTCTTGTAGGCCATCCCTTTCTAGCCATTGGTAGGACTTCTTGATATCAGCCACTTCAGTTATGGTCCAGTGGTACATCCCATGCAGGGGTTTGTCCTCCCATGAGGATCTGTCCTCCAGCACTGTATCCTCTGCTCTCCATTGCCTGAGACATTCACTGAGCTGGAGGAATGGCTACAACAGATACCTGGAAAAATCTCAGACCTCAGACCTCTCAGTCCAGAAGAGCGCAGTGCTAGGAACAGCTAAGATACTGTAGGACCCTCAAGCTACCCACCCACGGAGGGTGAAAGGGGCAAGTAAAATTATAAAGTGATGTTTATGCCACCACATTGCAAACCAAAGGTTCTAAGTAGCAAGTGAAAATATTAAATATTTGCTTTCAAAAAAAGGAGCTCCACAGCCAAAAATTCACAAATTTGACTAAATAAAAATGAATCAATTAAAAAAAAAGACAGGATGAATTGTTTTTAAAATTATTAAAAATGAAATTTTCTGCAGCCTGAGAGCAAAATTGAGGGTGAAAGAGTCGGTTCAGCTTCTCAGCCAGACACCATGTTAGATAAATATGGTGAATCTAGACCAATCGGCAGCTATGTCACGCTAAACTGAAACTGATCTGATTTTGAAATTCAAAAATACAGAGAAAGGGAGATGAAACACAACGCATGTGAAAATATTTGTATTGCATGCGCAAAAATATTTTTTGAAAGCAAATATTCCATATTTTAATCTGCTAATTAGACATTTTTGTTTGCAGTGAAGTGGCATAAATATCACTTGTTGTGTGTAGTTAGTGTAAATGCTGTTGTTCTAAGCCCTAGCCCCTTGTGCCTCTTTTGGCCTTCCAAGCTCTCTGTAGTCCAAATTACTGACAAGGTAAGAGAGATGTGCTGTGACCACATTTTAAGACAATCTTTCTTTGTGTTTCCACATAAAAAACAATAACTTGTGACTTTTTTGTAAACTACTTAGCATGAAGCGGATCTGAGATTTCTTTCATTGCTCCTGTTTTCCTCTCCTAATTCCTAATTTACATTGGTAAGTCAGTCCCACATTAATGTCTTATACAAAAATTCTTAGCTGAGACTGCAGCTGCAAATAAATCCAACTTTAGACTGCAATCAAGTACCGTTGTTAAACCAACTGCTCAGCAGATGAAATGACTACTTCAGTAGCAACCCCTCCCTCTAGCTAATCAACACATCCTCTCATTTAACTCAAAAAGTACAGAGCTGCCAGAGCAGAACTTAGCCTTGTAATTACAGTTTGCCAGTGTTAGTAAGCGGTGCTCTCAATCATGCTATCTACTAATTACCATCAGGAGAATCGGCCTGATTGCAGTTCAGCTCTGCCACAACCAGCCATACTTCAAAGTCAAGGGAGTAGTCCTCCCCGGCCACAGAATGCCAGAATTACACATGTAAATATTCATATAAATATACATGTGATCTTTGATGTCCCTGAAATCCGTGGAAGGCTTTCTATTTATACACACACAGACATGTGACCCCTCAAACTGGGAGGAAAGACTTCAACAGATTCCAAGAACAACATCTAAGATCACAGTCCGGTAGACTTCAGAACAGCCATAATCCTTTGGAGAGCCCTCAAGCTCTTTGGCCTCTGCTAGAGGACCTGAACCTGAAAATTATCTGACTGCTCCCAGGGTGAGTTGGGAATCTGGTCAAATAAAACTGCATTTATGAGAGGCGGCCACAGAAAAAAATCCCCAACACTACTTAAAAGAAACACAGAGACTCACCTAGAGAGATCTCGCGGACAAAGGCCATGCACACCAGCATTAGCGGCAGCCCGACAGACACATACTTGATAACCTTGTCTAAGGGAAGCTCCAGTTCCAGATGGCTGATCCTGAAAATCCCAGAGTTATCCTGCAGCAGGGCATCAGATAGCATGGCCTTTGCCGCTGCTTTGGCAATGGACATCATGAATACCTGAACAGCAAAAGAACAGCAAACCTTTTATGTCATTTTATATAATTGCTTGACTTCATAATCTTTCCCATCAGTATTTATCAAAGTAGGAGTTCTTTATTTTTTCCATATGATGGATTATTAGGGCCATCATAAAAATACAATAAACAGAAAAGTTTTCTCCAGTCTTAACGAGTAAGTCATAAAATTATAGGGAGCAATTTGTCAGTTTACAAGAATAGAATTATGAGCAAAAGAGTCAATATTTCGCATGATAAATATATGCTAAACAACAACAAAGAAACGAACCAATAAGGTGACATAGAGCACATTGTCCTTCATTCAGCATCAGTTTCACATAAAAGGAAATACTACGTCTTTAAGGACACTAAAAAGAGGACACTGGGCCTCTTCAGTAGAAGATTCTGGACCCACAATGAGTGGACTTTCGCCGGGCGAGCCGTCTATGACTTCAGCAGTATATTGGCAGAGACGCAAATGCATCCTGGCAAATAGATTCAGATGATAAAAAAAAAAAAAAAAAATGCTTCATTGATGGATTTTGCTGACATGTAATGTAGATGGAGGCTTAACAACCAATTTTACCTTAGAAAAAGCATGGCTCTTTCCCTGTTAAATTTAAACGTTTTTCCTATAATTTTGCAACCTTATTCTCATAGATGTATAACTGTTTTATTCTTCTGATGACCCTAAGACTCCATCGTATTTCCAGTAACAGGATGAAATTTTGACTTTAACAACTGATAAAAACTCTAATCTGCTTACCTTAAGTCTTCCAGCCCTCTATGGTGAAATAATTTGATGGAGCAAGCTGTCGCTCTGAAGACCTACACAGTGTGCAGCGTGTAGGAGAGCTCCTTAAGTATTCAAGGAGTGGTTTGGTAAATGAGGGGTTGGATTTGAGGTAGATGGGGCCTGGGCTGGCTCTAATTAAAGAGTAGACATCTGGGAGCACACCGACACCCAGATGGCAAAGATAGCAGAACTCCAGCCCAGTACTCTGCTGTGAGCCTTGTGTGTGTGTAACTGTGTGTCCACTCATGTGTAACAATTTGCTGCATGTACTCTGTGAAGAACTCTGCAAGCCACTTGAAACAAGTGAACCTTTGCCAGTGGCTTTTCTGTCTGTTTATACTATGTTGCACCATTTCACCCCCAAAGTTGTTCCTTAAACATAACATAAGCAGGATTGTGTTCGTCTGTGCATTGAGGAAAGTTTTAACTGGATTTCAAAAGTCAGAGAACAACATGCCAATTGAAAAAAGAATAGGTGCATTCAGTTAAGGAGTCAAGGATTCAAAGGGGTTTATTGTCATGTGCACAATAAGGAAACTGGTTTCCCTGTACAATGAGATGCTTACTTTGCTGTCTGCTCTGAATGCCAAAAGGTTCAAGGTTAAATAAAATAAAATAAAGAATGGTTTTGACTGTATCTCAGTAGATTGGTGCTCATGTCTTAGATTCTTTAGATCACCCCCCCTGCCAGCCTTGCTCATATCCCTCTAATAATTTTTGTTTTTTTTTTGGTTACTTATCCCTCGTTTTCTTTATGTATATATATTTTCTTGCTAGCCTTACTCTCTCCTCAGAAGAATTTGCAGCTATAGAGCATTGCTCACACCAATCAGATCATTAGGCTCTTCAGTGAAGAGCCTAAAAAGATGTCGCATGTACTGATATACGCAGAACTAATGCCGAAAATAACATGTAAAACATGACATAACACACATAAAACATAACATCCAGCTTCTAATGGGTGTCAATGATGCAACAAATGTCTGAAGGTTATGAGGTGGAGCTTCTATCATAGACAGTCATATTGGTAGATTTAAGATTGATATTTTCTTGCTTGAGGGGTGAGGGAAGTCTGGGCATCTCTGCTCAGTCTGCTGCCCCCGTGACCCGGTCCCGGATAAGCGGAGGAAGATGGATGGATAGATGGACAGATGGATGGATGGATTTTCTAGCTTGATAACTGAAATTCATGCAAAATATTCCCCATACTATTCACACCAGCAAAACTGAGGACTTTTTGTCATGGTGCCTCTGTCAGCTCTCCCCCCCCCTCCCCCTCCCAGCTCACAGCTGTGACTACTCACCTCATCAACCTCTGTGCTACTTAAGGAGACCCAACTCCAGCATTCTTCGCCAATTCGTTAACCCTGATGGTGCCTAGTCTCTCTCTAAGCTCTACGTCTGGCTCCCCTTGTCTTGTACCTCGCTAACCTTGCCTTGTCTTCTCTGCCTCAGGTTTATCTCATACCATGAGTGTCACCTGAGTCTGACACCACCTCGAGCTGCAGCTTCATTCCACTCACGCTGACGCCTTCCACCTTCAAGAGCCTCAGCTCCTGCGCTCCACAAGATCTCCAGCCACGCTCCTCACCAAGAACCTCGTCAAGAGTGCCAGCCATGCGCTTCGCCAAGATCTACAGCCTTGTTTACCCACAGCCTTGCCTGGACCAGTTAAAATAAATCTACTTACCAACCACTTACCTGTCTCCTCCTTCCGGGTTTCAGCATCTGGGTCCATCCCGTGTTCTGATCATAACACTTTTTTTTTATTTGTATTTTCCTCTTATAAACAACACATGAACAAACATGGACTCAGATGTGTTCATGGTGTTGTGGCAGTTCCATAAAAAACAGACAAAAGATGCATAAGAGAGGCAGGATAAAATCAGTCATAAGAGTATTTTAAATCTTTTCAACATTATTCCACTTTGACCGTTTCCAGATGTGGTAATACTGTAATTTCACCATTAGGTGTCCATTGTACTGTTGTTGTGTTGTCCTACAAAGAGTTAATAAATGAACGGGAAAACTCTTGTCTGAAACTCAACAGGTTATGGGCCCAGAGGGCCAAAAGTGCTGTCTTTTCACTGTATTTTGTGGATTAAACAGAGTTGTGAGTTTTTTGCTTTTCTCACAATGGAGGATAAGCTGTTTATAGACAAGCTGAGCGGACCAGAAAATTGGGCAATATGGAAGTTTCAAATGGAGCACTTGCTAAAGGCTAAAGGACTATGGGGCACGCTTACGGAGACGGACGTGTTAGCCGCAGATGCTAATGCTCAAGCACAAGCGGAGTTTACCAGACGGAGAGAGAAAGCATTCTCCACGTTAGTGCTAAACATGAGTACACCCCAGCTTTACCTGATAACAAGCTGCCAGACTCCCAAGGAAGCATGGACTACGCTTAAAGACACCTTATGAGAGATGGTGTGAAAAGAAACCTGACATGAGTCACATGAGGGTGTTCAGATGCATTGCTTATGCACATATTCCGGATGAAAAAAGACAAAAACTGGACAAAAAGGCTATGAAGCTTCGTTTTGTAGGCTATGCAAACAACGCTAAGGGTTATCGCCTATATGATGAAGCGAAAAGAAGGATTTTAATCCGCCGGGATGTCATTTTCATTGAAACAAACTTTGACTGGAAACAGGGTGCAAAAGAGCCCCACCCAGAGAATAAAGTAACTGTGGACACAAATGAGAATGAAGCCAATGCTGATGATGCTGTCAGAAAAAGTGACAGAATCAAAAAAGCTCCAAAGAGATATGGATATGATGAGTTTGCTGATACAGTCGTTGTTGATCATCACGCAAATATGTGTTGTGTGACAGAGCCACTCACAATGAAAGAAGCTCTGATGAGTCCAAATGCAAAAGAATGGCAGGATGCAGCTGATTTGGAATATGAGTCGCTGCTTGAAAATGAGACGTGGAAACTAGTAGACTTACCAAAAGACAGAAAAGCTCTAGGTTCAAGATGGGTGTTCATAGTCAAGCATCATAGTGATGGAAGAGTGGAGAGATACAAGTGCAGACTTGTCGCCAAAGGCTACTCACAGTTGTATGGTGCTGACTATGATGAGACATTTTCACCAGTGGTGTGTTTCAGCTCTATTCGTACATTGTTGTCTTTTGCAAATCAAAACAACCTGCATGTTCATCAGATGGACGTTGTAACTGCATTTCTAAATGGACTCTTGGAAGAAGAAATCTATATGGAGCAACCAGAAGGATACATCAAACCAGGACAGGAACACCTGGTGTGCAAACTAAAAAAATCAATCTATGGACTGAAGCAATCTCCTCGTTGCTGGAGCAAAGCCTTCACAGAGTTCATGACGGAACTTGGTTTTAAACAGAGCACATCAGATCCCTGTGTGTTTGTGAGATCAAGACAGGAGCTTGAGATCCTTGCAGTTTATGTGGATGATCTTATTCTGATAACAGAGTCAACTGAGAGCATAAACGAGTTGAAAGCAGCTCTCAAGAAGCGCTACAAGATGAAGGACATGGATGAGCTGTCCTACATCCTGGGCATCTCTGTGGTTCAAGACAAAGAGAAGAACTGTGTCTTTCTACACCAGAAGAATTATATTGAAGCCATACTTAAAAAAATTCAGGATGAAAAATGCTAATCCTGTAGCAACTCCTGCTGATACCAACGTGAAACTGAAAAAAAGTGATGGTTTAGTAAACCAGTACACCAACAAAACTATCAGTCAATGGTGGGAAGTTTGCTGTATGCTTCAATAGCCACACGACAGGATATAGCTCAAGCTGTGAATGCCGTCTCAAAGTTCAATGCATATCCCAATGCTGCTCTGACTGCTGTGAAGAGGATACTTCGATACCTGAAAGGGACAGTGAATCTTGCTCTTAAATATGAACGGTCAGAGTCTGGATCTTTAATTGGATTTTCAGATGCGGTTTGGGCTGGTGACCAAGATGACCGACGCTTGACAACAGGCAACATGTTTCTACTGAGTGGAGGAGCGGTGAGCTGGCTCAGCAAGAAACAGGCAACAGTTGCACTCTCAACAGCAGAAGCTGAATATGTTGCACTTTGTCAAGCTGCTCAAGAAGTAGTTTGGCCGAGACGTTTACTGGCTGATCTTGGAGTGGAGAACACACCCACAGTGATCATGGAAGACAACCAAAGTGCCATCACAATTGCAAAAAATCCAGTGGATCACTCCAGAACTAAGCACATAGACATTCAATATCACTATATCCGTGAATGTGTGCAAAATGGACAAATATATCTACAATATTGTCCAACAGAAGATATGAAAGCAGATATTGTATGTAAAAGAAAGGAGATAATTACGTTTATTAAGGTTACGGGATACAGTAAGTGAGTTTGAAGAAAGATATCTGGAATTTAAGTTTTCTCAAAAATGAAACTGTTAATTATAAAGCTGTTTTGTGAAGAGAGAGAAGAAAAAGGTTTGTCTTCAAGGTTCTAAATAATGGGAAATTAAGTGGGAGTGTTGTAATACTGTAATTTCACCATTAGGTGTCAGTGTCAGTTGTACTGTTGTTGTGTTGCTCTACAAAGAGTAAATAAATGAACAGGAAAACTCGTGTCTGAAACTCAACACTACCAAAGGAAATAGGTGAATTACCTAAATCGAGAAGCAGGGGGAATTTATTCTCCTGTGTTTCGCAGGTAAATTATTACATCCTCAGCATACTGTGGGCCATAAAGTAATTAGTCAGGCACCAACTGTGCAAGTTCTCCACTTAAAAATAAGAAAGAGGCCTGTTATTTTCATCATAGTTATACCTCAACTATGAGAGAGAAAATGAGAAAATAAAAATCCAGAAAATCATATTTATATCACTCTTGGTTCCAATGCAATAGCAAAGATGCAGTGGATATAGGACAACCTTGCTGTACTGAGAGTTGTATAGGAAATAAAGCTCATCTGTCACCATTAGAAAGAACAGAACATACAAGGTTAGCATATATCAGCTGTACCTAGGAGATACACCGCTCACCTAGCCCAAATCTGCGTAGTGACTCAAACATATAAACACCATTCAGTCTGGTTGACGGCTTTGTGTGTGTCAAGAGACAGAATCACTGCTCCATCAACACCATTGTGCTCAGCAAAGATGGTATTAAGGAGGCTCCTGACATTTAAAAAAGAATGTCTGCCTGGGATAAACGCTGATTGGTCAAGTTTGAAGGAAATTATATTTTTGGTCCTCAGTTTAGAAGGGTTTTCTGTTTTACTTTTATTACTTGAAGTTTAGTCTCATAGCTTAAGTGTGCTTTAACTGAACTCTGAGCGTTCTGACCTCACATTCTTTAGGATGTTTTATTGACAGCAGCTGTCAGTCATTCCTCTACAGAGGGAGGGGGATGCTGACTTTTCAGGTGCTGGTTAACAGAAGTCAACAGTAATGGAGACAGCACTCTAATCCAAACCATCTCTGGAACAGATTATATCTGTGAGAACCTCTCTAGATGTCTGGTGCCAAGGGAAGAACAAAAGGCTGATCTTTGACCTAGGGCCTCCATGGATTTCTTGCCGTCAATCTGATTTGTGGTGGACAGGAAGGGACTGAGTTTAGCGCAACACCAGGTGTCCCTGTGAAGTCATTCCCTGAGATGGATTGGTTCCGGAGAGTGACCCTCGACTATTGGCTGATGGACGAAGGAGGATCTTCGGCCACCCAATCCGAGTGTTCCAGGGCGGAGATTCGGCATCATGTTTTCCCCGGGAGGAGGGGAGCCCGATTGTCTTTAAAGGTCTGAGCATAGCATAATTTTATTGTCTTCTCTCTTGTGGCCTTTCATGTAAAACGCCTGTAACTTCTTGCGTTTTGTAGGCCTTCTAAAATGAGGACCCAGATCTGTTTTAATTCTGTCTTAGAGCTTTTGTTAGGGAATAAACCTGTGACTTTATCCGGCTGAATCCTGGTCTTTTATCTCTCGCGACTATTAGAACACGCATGGAAAAATCTCAGAGCGAAAGATTTTTTCCTACAATTTTGGTGACCTCCGACGTGAGTCGGGGTGGACCGAGCCGGACCGGAAATTATAGTGGTGTATTTTACGTAGAATCTGAGACTTTCGACGTAAAGTCAGGGGATGCTAGGTTCCTCCCATGCGGTCGACTCCTTCAGAGCCCTCGTAACAACACAAAGGTGAGCAAACCTGTGGTGAAATTTTATATATTGATTAAGCTTAAATTAAAGAAGAAGCCGAGTGACTGGGAGAAGAAGCATGCCCTGTTAGGTTGACCCAAACCTTAGAGGGATGGTTGACTGTTAGTTTGCGACACTAAGTGTGCAAAAACAATAGAAAAAGGTATAAAGGATTAGGTGTATCTGTTGTCTTTCCAAAAAAGCGTTCAGAGTACAGAAAGGTTTGCGTCTGTTTGACCTGATACGCTTTTAAAGCGTAGAAAACGGTGTAGCATAGGAGCTAATTGTTGCGCGCTTCGGAAATTTGGAAGACACTACCGGGGAGGCGGCCTCGACAAATTATTTTTTTAGATGAAGAGTGACCAAAGAAGGATTCGAAATTAACATGAAAGGTAAATATGAGAAAATGTGAGGTATATGATGCATTTTGTCCGGACAAAATACTACTGCAGTGGAACAGACAATACGACGACAGACGACGGTGACGATTTGACTTGACAACAGCGGTGAAAATGACTTGAATGTGGATGAATGGAATGAAATGTATGAGATTTTGGAAAGAATGGGATGAAAAAGTGTTCGAAATCTGTGAATTTTAACTTTATTTCCACATTTTCCTTGTGTACTGTGTTTTCTATGGCCGCAGCCATCTTGCTTATGTCGAATTAACCAATGACGGGAGGTTTTAGTTGCTTTCGAATGTGTCGATGTCTATTATTGGCTTTGTTCTTACCACGTGGTCGCCGTAATGGCGTCCCTACAGACCAGAAAGGCGGAACACGCTAAACGTTTGCGAACAAATCTGAAGAATTTGTGGTCTAATTTGTGGTAAAATACTGGCGGGGTTTGTCATTATTGAGCGTGGTTACGACCTCTGTTGTGAGTACACGGTAAAAAAAATAAAATAAAATAAAATAAAATAAAACTCATTTAAGCGGTTTCGGTTGGAAGAAAAATATTTTTTAAGGTGGTGTAGGTCTAATACAGTTTGGGTAAAATAATTTTGAAATTATTTCGGTTTTTGTATTTTGAATATCTTTCTCTCATTTATTTGTATTTCCTAATTACCATGATTTAGATCAGTTTTGCTCAAAGATGTTTTATTGAAATTGGTTATAAGCATTTGGTTTCGTTTAGACCCAGACTCCCTTAAAACAGAATGTTTGCAATGTTTGATTTTGTTTGTTTGTATGTTTGATTTGATATTTCCCAGATCGCTAGGATTTTTGTGAAGTGCACAGCTGTGAATGTATGAATGTGAAGCGAATGGCTGGCTGTTTTGTTTGTTTGAATCATAATCAAGAGTATTTGAAAATTGTTATTAGAAATAAATGAGAAAAGGACAAAGGCAAGATGAGAGACAGAAAAAAGGGAAAAGTGAGGTTTTGAGGATGTGCATTTATGGAAGGATGTGGAAATGCGGAGACAGGAAATGTAAAGGAAAAGCAGTGAAGAAAAGGAAATGCATGGAAAGGGATATAGAGGATCTGTGGACAGGAGGTGCAGGTTTTGGTAGAACAGTGGTTATGGAAAAAAGCAGACGTGTTTGTGATAATGAGTAAGAAGGAAGAGGCAGGTAAGAGAGAACTAGAGAGTGGATTGTTGGTAAGAGAAAGATGAGAAAAAGAGAAGGGGAAATATTAATGTTAACACTAGTTAGAAAAGATTCATTTCAGTGAAATGGTTTATTTTGTTTATGTGTAAGGTACCTAATTTGTTTTGTCTTTTGGTTTGGTTTTGAGAAAATTGTTAGAAGTTATTGTCTGCGTCTTAATTGTCTGTGTTTTAACAAACCTGTTGTGGTTTAGAGCAGTGGTCCCCAACCACCGGGCCGCGGACCGGTACCGGGCCGCGGGACACTTGGCACCGGGCCGCGGAGCGGTTCCAGGCCGCGGGAACTTTTTGCACCTGGACGCACAGAAAGAAAAAATAATTTCCATTTTATAGTTTTTTTTCCCGACAAAAACGTTTTATTTGGAAAAGTGACCGGATTCACTTTGTTACATCTGTCCCACTTAACGCACGTCAAAGTCGCGACACCAAACATCAGGTGATAAACCCCACTAAAATTAAACCCAAACAACCAAAATGAGCAAAAAGCAAACTTCTTTAGAAAGTTGCTTTGACAAGGGGAAAATTATAATTATTATTGTTATTATCATTACTAAAGAGAAAATACCACCACCGGTCCACGTTAAATCTGTCTTGCGTTGCACCTCAAACCCCCCCCACCCCGGTCCGCGGTAAACATGCCTTGCGTTGTACCGGTCCACAGTGACAAAAAGGTTGGGGACCACTGGTTTAGAGTGTTAATTTTGTTTTTTGATTAAATAAGGAAAACTGAATACAGAATTCGGAGAATAGAAAGGTCAAAGCAGTTGATTTTTTACAGAAAGAGGATGGTGATGATAGGCTGTCATCTTCTACGTGACAAAGAGCAGAGGTTGATGGGAAGTGCAGCTCCACCCAAAACTATTTGAGGAGATTTAACCATTACCCAGTGTTGTAACATTCATTTTACACTAATTGGAATTCCCAATCCCCATGGTAGTCAAAATGAAAGGTGCACAATTTTTGTATACAGAACATGGACAGTGCTCAGCAACAGCATTGAAAAAAAAGGGGCCTTACATGACGGTGTAAGAGAAGTGTTTTAATTGTGAGCAGGCAAAAGCAGTAATTACACGACATGATGACCCCCATGTAACCCCCCTTTATCTCCTCTGCATGCAGTTCCCATCTGTGATGGAGGATGGTTCAGGACATGCAGGTCGTAAAAAGTGCTGTAGTTCAAAGGACACTTTGAGTGCTAGACAAGTCCACAATTTGTTGAATTCTTTTCGATTAGACGCCATAGTATGAAAAGTTTGGATTGTAGTATTGTTACTTTTCGCAATTATCTAGATTCTTTTTAGGATCAGCAAGTCCTTAATGACAAGTCGAATGAGGGGTGTGAATGTTAAACCATGATGCTTCCATTGATCTTAGTTTCTAGATAAAGAACTGCATAACTAGCTATCAGAATGTGTCTAAGAAAGTGTATTTTTTCAAACATTTTCTCCACACCAGTTATATTGGTCAAAGACAGGTTTAGGGATTTTTTCTTTGCTAGGTTTTTATCACTGATAAACTGAACCTTGCAGCCACGGTGTTGGCGTGGAAACTGAACACTAATAAAATTTTCTAAACTTTTGCCCCAAGCAGTACATAACTTTCAAAGGGAAAGGCGATCCAGAATGGGAGAAAAACAGCAGACCCCTCCCGAACCCTCATAACTCTTCATGCAGAACCCTCTTCTGTCTCAGGGGTGACAGAGCATGAGCAGATGTTCACACCTCCCCCGCAGCACCTCAGTTAGCCAGCAAGGAGCCGAGTCTGGAGGGACTGACCCTGAGGTCAGAGAACTCCTTCAATCATGTCAAGGTATGACTACACACTTGGAGGTAAATGACAGGGAGAGGGAGGAGTTGAAAGAATCCACACAGGATAAAAAGTGATTAAAAAACAAAAAGAAAATAACATGAATTTTGAGTTTTGATGCCCTCAGAGACAGCAGAAATGACGTGTCATGCTCGGCCATTCGGAGGTCTGGGACAGGAGAACATGGTGAAATCCCTGGGACACGTGAGCCACCCAGGAGACCCCAGCAGCAGCTAGAAAGGGCATCTGTGGTGCTCTGAACCCTTGGGCATGTGACAGCCCACAACGAGGTGCCCAACAGAATGCACAGACCGAGAGGCCGAGGGCGTGGAGAAAAATGAACAGTACCCACAACCACTCCAAGCCCCTCCTCCACCGTGGCGAGGACCACAGGGGTGGCAAGTTGGACAATACCACTTGATGATGCAGGAGCCATTGTCTTTTCCAAGCTCAGAGGTAACCAATGATGACTCTACTGGACACTCTACCTGCTCTGACAAATGAACAAATGACTCTTCTAAACCTGCAAAAGACCATCCGACTGACTTTTGATCAGATGGTGGAACAGTCATGCGTGCCTTCACTACACACGCCTGTGAATCTGTTGGGACGAGACAGTCTTGTCAAAACAGGAGCCAGCTGACTGGATGCCATGCCGCACACCACAGCCAACCCCCACTACGCCAGGTGGTTTCATGGATTTCAGGTGTCAAAGCCAGGGCTCCTGTCCTGGAAGCCCTATTTCCACCTCCGGATGGTCTGACCTGTACACTCCATTATGAACTAAAAGTATTTCAGCAGGTTGAAGGCCACACGTGGCATTTGAAGTACACTGAAGTACACTCACAAATGCAATGATACTAGCTGTCAGACAGCTGTATCTCACATAGGATTAGCACCCCCTGGTCATGAGGCTCTGCAACTCAGTCCTATGACTAAGTGGGGCATTAACAACACAGATTGGTACGATTCTGTTTTTTTTCAGGTGTTCACTTTCCTCCCTCAATAAAAATGTACAGGTTAACTATGTCTCCAACGACAAAATCTTCAAGTTGAATGATAGAGTTTAGGTGATTGTTTAACCCTTGTTCTATTCTATGACCCCACCCTTACCCCACCCCCACATGTTCTCCCTACCATGACAAAGGTGGATAAAGGTGGAGAGGATTTCATGTAATCCATGGACACCAGTGAAGATCAGAAATCATTGAAGAACAAAGGTTCAGAGCTCTGTCTAGTGGGTCTAGATGACCCAACTCCCAACGTTAACGTGCCAAGGATAGAACAAGGGTTAATCGAGTCTTCAAAAATTTAGTAATTACTTTCTGGTCAAAATGTTGTAGTGGAATTAGTCGGAAACTAGCAGGATCAGTTTCTTCTCTGCCCCTGTTTAGCTAAGAGAAATGTTTGCTTCATAAAGTGTTTCTGGCAAAATATTCTCCTATTTAGAATCATGAATCACTCTGAGAAAAAACCTCAACAAAAACCAACCTGGAGTTGTGAATCTGTTTTGTTTTCAAGAGGAGAGACTTGCTGATGTCAAGCAAAACCCCAACAAGATAATCCTCAGTCTGTGGTCTGGCCTTACACAGTCCTTCAGTTTCTTGGACTCCTGAGTAGCACTGTTGTTTAATGCTGAAACATGCTCTCTTACACAAGTTAGAAAGAGAATGGGGCTGCTCCAGCTCAGAGCAGTCTTCAAATACCTGGAAATCTAGCCTCTTAAATAATAAAAAAGATCTGCGAAGAGCCTGAACCCAGTAATTTTCAACCTTAATAGCAGAGAATGGAAATAATCCTAGATTTCTTTTTCATTCATTTAGATTTCATTCCTGTTTCTCTCAGCTCTGATTTTCTTGCATTTTTTATAGAAAAATTTCAAATATTAGACATAAGTTGAATCAAGTTATTCCTACTATCAGCCCAGAGCAGGCTGACGCAGTAGAAGTGGAGGCATCCATAGAAACTTCTGTACCATTAGACTGCTTCACTATTGTGGATCAAACTTTTTAAAGAAGCCTCCCCCCTAATTAATGAATCCATACTAATGATAATAAATACCTCTCTGGAAACAGGTTACGTGCCACAGTCTTTTAAATATGCAGTTGTTAAACCTCTTCTGAAAAAGCCCAGTTTAGATCCTAGCAGGGGCGTTTTGCAGTATATAAAGAGAACAGGTGTGTGTGTGGGATGTAACACTTGGCCGTTTCCAGTTCTGCGGTGTGTCGTGGGGTTGCTGTTTATGGTATTTGTTTGTTTTCACATTCTTATATATTGTGTTTAATGTTTCACCTGTTTCTTGATATATTTGTGTATGTCACATTATTGTATGTCACCTTTTTTTGGTTGCAGTGCCGCTGCTTTGGTCTTACAATATAAAATTAAAGGGCTTGAACCTTTCTTCATTGTCTTCGCTCTCGTTTCTGCCATCGTGGCATGCACCTGCAGAGGTACGGCTACATTTGGCGCAGTGAGCAGGACCGCTGCATTACGGAGCGGAGGTGGGAAGAGCCTGACACACAAATCAAAGCAGCGGCTCGATCAGGTGTTCGGCAGCTGACTTCATCACGGGATTCTGGGGATTCCCTTTGCCGCTGTCGTCATGGAGGAGCTGCGAGCGGAGCTGCAGGCTTTGAAGGATCGGATAGCTGTGGACAAAGCGACCATGGACGCCTTGCGGAACATGAATGACGTGGCAATGGCGGCAGCGGCGGCTCTTAGCTCTCCAGCATGGCTTTTTGTTCTATTGTTTGTACTTTATTTACTTTTGGATTTTTGCTACGCTTATTTTAAATACCACTGTCAGTACCTGATAGACCTTGGTCTGAGACAAACCCAGTCGGTAACAAAGAACTTTCAGCAGCGCCACAACATCCCAGAGGAAATAGCGCGGCTACCGGGGTCTCCGTGGATGGTCAACCCACCCGGCAAGCGACGAAGGTGGAGGAGAGAGAGGAAGTAGAAGCGGGGCTGCCGGGCTGGCCCAGATGCTAAGCTACGTAAACAACCGCACAGACCCGCAATTCCAAGCCTCCTCCTCTCAAATGCAAGGTCCATTATCAAAAAGATGGACGAACTGGAATTACTAACAGCCAAAAACAGCTTCATAAGGAACTGCAGTCTGATTATCATCACCGAATCATGGCTACAACCGCATATCCCCGACACCGCGATTGAGCTAGCGGGACGCACACTACATCGTCAGGACAGAGATCACAGCTTGGGTAAGAGCAGAGGACGGGGGGTTTGTGTTTATGTGCACGAGTGGTGTAGCAACAGCAGGATCACTGGAAGACACTGCTCCCCGGACTTAGAGGCTGTAGCCATCTTATGCAGGCCCTTCTATCTCCCGAGGGAATTCACAGCTGTTCTAGTGCTAGCTGTTTACATACCACCAGATGCTAATATCCTGCTAACTATCATAAACAAGCAACAGCTCGTCCACCCTAATGGACTCTTGATTATTGCTGGGGACTTCAACCAAGCAAGTCTTAAAACTGTGCTCCCCAAACTCACACAGTACGTAAAGTTTGCCACCAGAGGAGTAAACACTTTAGACCAAGTTTACTCCAACTTCAAACAGGCTTACAAAGTTACCCCCCTCCTCCATCTAGCAGGCTGAGACCACCTCTGCTTGTCCCTCACCCCCACCTACACCCCCCTAAGAAAGAAAACAAAGCCACAAAAAAAGACAATCAGGATCTGGCCCGAAGCTGCCCTCCCACAACTGCAGGACTGCTTCTTAAACACACTCTGGGACACTTTACAGCCTAAATCTACAGGAACACAAAGACACAGTCCTTTCCTATATAAACCACTGCATAGGCAATGTGACTGTGAACAAAAGGATCAGGATATTCCCAAATCAGAAGCCATGGATGACCAGCGAAGTGAAATCTCTCCTAAAAAACAGGACACCGCCTTCAGGTCAAGGGACAGTGACTGGCTCCAATACAGCGCAGCCAGATCTGCCCTAAAAAAAGGCATAAAGAAGGCCAAAATGGCCTACAAAAAGGAGATTGAGAACTACTTCGCTGACAACAACCCCAGGAAGATGTGGCAGGGGATAAACCACATCACAAATCAAAGGAGCAGCAACACAGTGTCCACTGGAGTGGATGCCTCCTTGGCTAGGGATGGGTACCGTGCCCCGGTATTGAACCAGCCCCGGGCCGCATTCTTCAAGACCGCAGTATCGTTAAGATCTGACCTTAACGGTTCTGCTATTGGTACTGGAGAAGTTACTTTTTTTTTTTTTTTTTTGTGTCCCACAAAATATAAACGTTATCTGCCATATTTAACTCACCAAGTCACTCAATTTTGCGTTAATTATAGATGATGATATTAATTTCGGTATCCTCGTTGAAGCGGAGAGCTCTGTCTGTCTATTTGTGTGCACGGGGGGCGGGGCTGTTGTTCAGACAGCACGCGCCGCGCGCGCACACACACAAGACAAGGCAGCGCACACACAGTCAGTGGCGATCTTGTAGGGGACACATACCGCCCTAGACTAAGAACTAACGTTTCTGCGTAAAAATTATTACGTTTGCCGACCATCCTGTCACCTTGCTGCTACGATGACCGTATGTTGCGCTGTTTGTGCAGAACAGGCTGGGGCAGCGGGAGGGGGGGTGGGGGGGCGTTGCACGCAGAGAATACAACATACAGATAGAGAGGCGGGGCTTAGACTCACCGATAATGATTCAAGACCCGCGACAAACTATCAGCTGCTTCCTAATACTTAATAATAATTAATAACTAATGATAGTTGTTATCCGTAGAATTAATATCATTTATTGGGTTAACTGGATTTAAAGAAAAATAAATGGAGTTGGCAAAATAGAAAGGAGTCTGCATCAAAGTGAATTTGTTTCCATCATTTAACTTAACTTATCTTAACTCTGTTGTTTGACAGACAGAAAAGTCTATTCAAGGTTGTGGAAAATGGACAAAAGTTCAAAGGAAACATCACACTTATAAATAATAAAAATAATTAGATTAAATAAATAAATAAATATCCTGTCTGGAACATTCTCATGTATACAGTAAAATGTTTTGTTAAAAAAAACAATGTTGTTGCATAGTGAGGAAATAAAACACTTTATGTTCTTAATTTGTTATTTATTTATTTTTTTTCGTCCTCAAAAAGTATCGATAAGAGTACCGATAAGAGTACCGGATCGATAAGCAGTATCGATAAGAGTATTAGTATCGTTAAAACCTTAACGATACCCATCCCTATCCTTGGCAAGGGAGCTAAACCATTTCTTTGCCAGATTTGACATGCAGAGGCCCCAAGCAGACACGCCACAATCATCACCACCCCACACCAACAGTACCCTAGTACTTCAGGAACAAGTACGATGGGTGCTTAAATCCGCCAACCCCAGGAAGGCAACGGGACCAGATGGAGTACCAGGCAAAGTACTCAGGGCATGCGCCGACCAACTAGCAGACGTTGTCACCAGAATCTTCAATCAGTCCTTACAACAGTGCATCATCCCAGCCTGCCTCAAAACCTCCACCATAATTCCGGTTCTCAAAAAGCCAGCAGCAGAGATGAGATGAGAAGATGAGACTTTCTACAGGGATGAAGTTCATGAAGCTCTGTTACTTATGCCTAATGGTAAAGCACCAGGACCTGACGGCTTTTCTGCTGAGTTTTATAAAGAAGCTGGCACCAACGTTTTTTGAAATGGTAACATTTATCAAGGAAAGCCAATCAATGCCACCTAACATGAACTCCGCCAACATAATTCTTAAAACCAGACAAAGATCCCACTAGTCCTTCAAGCTATCGCCCCATTTCTTTAATCAATGCAGTTAAAATCTGCAAAGCACTAGCACAGATGTGACGGGGTCCCGCCGAGAAAGGATGCAGAGGAGCCAAGGTGAGGAGATTCTTTCATTTATTCAAGACAAAGCAGGGCCACACACATGGCACCTTCGTCTCACTCCTCTTTCACTTCCTGTGACGCACCCCCTTTAAATGATAAGCCCGTCCCCTGGGGCATTGCTCTCCATTACCTGGCAGGTCACCTCACAGGAAGGAGTTTTAAACATAAAATCAATAAATACACAAAATATATATGCGGTGTGGGAATCAAAACCAGCTGACGGTGGCACACCGTCACATCATCCTCCTCCTCTGCGAGATTGACGATATGCGGCAATCCACTTCAGCAGTCCACCCGACAGTTCTGCAGACGCCCCTCATCCAAACGTAGAGGCCCTGCCATCCAACTGCCAGGCGTCAGCGGGGCCTTCCTCTGGCTCGTGCTCCTCCACCCACGTCCTTGCGTCGGATGGACGCACAGGCTGCGGCTGCTCCATGATGGCGTCCCCTCCGATCCGCTCCTCAGTGCACCGCTCCGGTCTTTCCCAGCCCCGGCAAAGGCCCTTCCAATGGCCACACGCCCCCACTGGTCTCCTTCCGGATGGCACCTTAGCCGATTGGAGCCGCCGACAACAAGTTCCTGGGGAGATGTTATGCCTCTCCCGGAGCACTTCTCTGACGACCCGGTAGACGTCGGTCCGCCCCCTGTCCATCTCTGCGCAGGCCTCCAATGCCTGCATCGGCGGCAGTGGAACCGGCCTCCGGCCGTCTCCGTGCTCCGGCAGTCCACCCTTACTGTCCGCGTGGTCCGCCGCTCGTCATGGGCGCTGAGTTGGACGCTGAAATTCTTACCGGGCCCCTGGCCAGGCCTGAAGCACCGCCAAGACCACCCGGATCCACCCCCTCTTCCTTAGAGGATGGTCTACCTGGAACGGAGCTGTGCCTGTGGATCTTCCTCCCAGCCTCTGCGTCCTCACCTTTTTGGTGCTCTCCTCTGCGATCCCACTTCTAACACCTAATGTGACAGGGTCCCGCCGGGAAAGGATGCAGAGGAGCCAAGGTGAGGAGGTTCTTTCTTTATTCAGGACAACTAAGCTCTGCAATAGCTTCATGCAGGGCCGCACCAGCGCATGGCACCTCCGTCTCACCCCTCATTCACTTCTTGTGACACTTCCTTATAACCTATACGCCCCTCCCTCGGGCGGTGCTCTTCATTAGGCCACAGGAAGGTCACAGGAAACACATTTTCAACATAAAATTAATAGATACAAAAAGAATAAAACACAGTGTGGCCCCCCCTCGTTATCTGACAGTGCCACACCGTCACATCATCCCCCTCCTCTGAGGGATCGCCGAACCACCAGGCAGCTCTGCAGGCGCCCCTCGTCCAACGCTGAGGCCCTGCAGTCCAACCGCCAGGGGCCTTCTGGCTCGTGCTCCTCCACCCACGTCCTGACGCCAGATGGATGCACCTGCGGCAGCGGCCCCATGGCGACGATCCTCCTGCACTGCTCCTCGGTGCGCCGCTCCGGTCAGTCCCAGCCCCGGCAAAGGCCCTTCGAACGGCAACACGCCCCCGCTGGTCCGGCCCCAGGTGGCACCTCAGCAGAACGGAGCCGCCGACAGCAAGTTCCAGGCGAGATGTTGCGCCTCCCTGTGCCTGTGGATTTTCCTCACCACACCACTACGTCCTGACCTTTTTTTGGCCTCCTCCGTGATTCCACTTCTGACACCAAATGTGAAGGGGTCCCGCCGAGAAAGGATGCAGAGGAGCCAAGGTGAGGAGATTCTTTCATTTATTCAAGACCACACAGCACATGGCACCTCCGTCTCACTCCTCTTTCACTTCCTGTGACGCACCCCCTTTAAATGATAAGCCCCTTCCCTGGGGCGTTGCTCTCCATTACCTGGCAGGTCACCTCACAGGAAGGAGTTTTAAACATAAAATCAATAAATACACAAAATATATACACGGTGTGGGAATCAAAACCAGCTGACGGTGGCACACCATCACAACAGAGAATAGAAAAAATCACTCCTCACATAATTCACATAATTTGCCACCATTAAAAACCAGGAAATGACCATACTCTCATTGGATGCTGAAAAAGATTTTGACAGAGTAATTTGGAAGTTCCTTATTGCTGCCCTCCATAGGTTTGGTCTTGGAGAATCATTCATCAATTGGATTAAAATATTACATCACAACCCCAATGCATCAGTCAGAACTAATAAACAGACTTCCAACAGGTTTTTTCTTGGAAGAGGAACCAGACAGGGTTGCGCATTGTCCCCTTCCCTTTTTGCTATTTTCATTGAGCCTCTAGCTGCAGCAATAAGACAGAATGAGAGCATTAAAGGAATTAAAACCAAACACAGCCATCATAAAATTAATCTCTATGCAGATGACATATCCGCTGGTGGCAATCGGCGGTTGCCCCGGCCGGTTAGCTGCCTTGGTCCCGTCGAGGCCTGACCAGAGCTCTCTCAGGGCCGGCGCCTGGGGGTGGGGGCCTGGGCTTGCTCCGGGGGGGGGCGGCGCTTTCTGGCTCCTCTCTCTCTGTGTGGGGTGGGTCGTGCTGGGCCTGGGGCGTCGCCGTCTAAGGCGTACTTGAGTTTTTAGAACTTGCTTTAATCCGTCTTTCTTTTACAACGTTTGCTCGGACCTTGTGACTTTCGCCATTACACATGTGCTTCTTCCGTCACTCTATCTCTCCTGTCCCTAGCGCTCACACACAAAAAACATCTCAGGACCTCATTTCACGACCTTTTAGGTGTCCAAAACTGCCTGAATCTTAGAATCCCTGTGCTTCACATTCTTAAATCACATTAGATCAGTGTTTTTCAACCAGTGTGCCGCGGCACACTAGTGTGCCGTGGGAGATGGTCAAGTGTGCCATGGGAAATTACCCTCATTCACTGATCTAAAAACATTTCCCATCTCCAGGAAATCAGCTGTTTTTTCATCCAACAGGCCCTGATAAAACACTGAGTAGTTAGGAATATAAAAGATCATAAAAAAAATTTCTTTGTGTTTATTTGATTCTATTATAGACATTTTGATAAGAATGATACCGCGCTTTAGCTACAACTAAAGGTGTTTGCGGAAAAGTCCCTCCCCTCCCCTTTAACTGTCTCCACCAATCATTCTTGAAGGCTTAATCACATGTCATCAGTCTGACCAATCAGAAGTGGTTAAAGACTCAACTTCCTTGTCCCGATTTAGCTCAAAAAGTCGCTCAGTTCTAACAAAAATACCAGCTAAAGCTCGTCTTTAGCGGTGTAGCTTTCCACAGAATCCGGTATCAGACCGTGGAACAAGTGAACAAAACCATGAAGCTCAGAGACGCTAATCTTTCTGCCCTTTAGTGTCCTGTAGCGTCCGATTTTTACACTACATCTCCC
The DNA here is from genome assembly GCA_023969325.1 of Oryzias curvinotus. Taxonomy (NCBI): domain Eukaryota; kingdom Metazoa; phylum Chordata; class Actinopteri; order Beloniformes; family Adrianichthyidae; genus Oryzias; species Oryzias curvinotus. Next base: position 38,276,379 of record CM043718.1, read on the forward strand.
ATGATGCATTGGCTTAAAGGAACAGCGTCTGAGTGTACAATGAGTCTTCCTTGTTATACGTCTTGAAACCACAAAGAACACGCATCAAACAGATTTTTAATTTTCTAACTTATCTTTTATTTTATCTTTTAGAAAAAACAGCTGCAACTTCCATCTTTTTCTGCCAGAATTATCACGAAAATGCACGTGAGATTGCGGGGGGGGGGGGCTGACGATCAATACAGACTGCGTTTTTGCTTTTTTTTTTTTTTTTTTGGATGCTGGTGTGCCGCGGGATTTTTGTCAAGGTTAAAGTGTGCCGTGGCTCAAAAAAGGTTGAAAAACACTGCATTAGATCACATGTGGTCATCTGTGGTCCCCCACACTCTCCCCTCCAAAGCAAATGTCGTATCGACATTGTGAAATCTTAAAGCAGTCCAATCTTCAGATAGGTATTTTCCAAAGTATTTTCTGGAGTCAATCTCACAAGACACAGTGCACAGTCACACTGATGAATATGGCGTGCATCTCCCCCTTCACACCACGTTCCAAAAAGAAAATATCACTGGCCAGGCAATATCTGAAATAATTCTCTGCTTTTTTTGCAGGCGATGTGTCTGAGATTGAAAGATGTGAACCTACATTTACCTTTTTACTGATTACTCAGATCCACACATATTGCTATAAACTTTACATTTTACCATAATACTATTAATATATCCTATTGCATGTGATTGTGGCCTCAGCTCTACAGATCCATTCAAATTGGAAACCAAAAAAAATTAAAGCCGCAAGCAGCATTGTATGGCCCGCAGACGCAACCCGCCTTCCACGCCCAACTCTACAAACCACCGCCACCCTCACCTGCCCTCACCGCCCCTGTCCGCCCACCTTTGATCAAGGCTAGTCAAAGCTGCAGTTGCTAATTATGCTAATGTGGCTAAAAGTACTAACATTGTACTAACATATATATATTTTTTTACAGTTGACCACGTTTTTTACATTTTCGAAGCTGTATTTATTTATTTATTTATTTATTTATTTATTTAATATGAATCTCATTTTTCATAATACTTTTAACAATAATTTTTATAATAATTTTCATAATAATTTTCAATAATTTAATATGAATGTCATTTTTGATGTCCTTTTTTGATGTTTTATCATATAGATTATTTCTGAATGTCGTTTTTGCTGCCACAGATAAATGAAATTTCCCCATTGTGGGATTAATAAAGTCATCCATATCTATCAATCTATTGCGATCAGCATCATCAACTCTTTGAAAAACACATTACTTAAAATGTTTATTATGCTATCTATGCTAGTTATGCTTATATAACTGAAAGTGCCAGATTAGCGATCAGCATCATCAACAGACTCAGGAAAACACTGCGATATTGGTGAGAGCTATATGTCTGTGTATTGGGGGGGATGAGCAGGAGTACAGGGGGGGTCATCTCTGACTTTGTTGGCTATTGTGAAGTTAACCACCTGCTGCTTAACACCAGCAAGACAAAGGAGCTGGTCCTGGACTTCAGGAGGTCTCCTACACCACACTCACCGGTGAACATCCAGGGTTCAGACATTGAGGTCGTGGACACATTTAAATATCTGGGTGTTCACCTGAACAACAGACTGGACTGGTCTAACAACACGGATGCTCTGTACAGGAGGGGCCAGAGTCGCCTCCACCTGCTGAGGAGACTGAGGTCTTTTGGCGTGTGCAGACAGCTGCTGAAGACCTTTTATGACACTGTGGTGGCCTCAGTGGTCCTCTATGGAGTTGTGTGCTGGGCGGGGAGCAGTACAGGCAGAGACATGAGGAGGCTTAACAAACTGGTTAAGAAGGCTCTGTCCTGGGCTGCACACTTGAGTCCATGAAGGAGGTGGCGGACAGGAGGATGTTAGCTAAGCTAACATCCATCATGGATAACCCCTCCCACCCCCTGCACCAAACTGTAGAGGCGCTGACCAGCTCCTTCAGCACCAGACTGTTGCACCCACAGTGCAAGAAGGAGCTACCGCAGGTCATTCCTCCCCACAGCCATCAGACTGTACAACACTGTGTTACAGTGACACTCCACGGTCCCAGGGGTGTTTTTCTTTGTTTTTCTTTCTTGCACTCATTTATTCATTTACTTTTTTTGCAGTTGTTGCTGTTTTTCAATTGTTTTTGTTCCTGAACAGATGTTGGTTTATTATAATTATTATTATTTTTTACTATAGTTTTACACTTTCGCAACTGTATATGTAATATGTATTTATTTAATATGAATCTCATCTTCGATCATAATTTTTATAATAATTTTAATAATAATTGTTATAATAATTTTCAATAATTTAATATGAATGTCATTTTTGATGTCCTTTTTTGATGTTATATTATATAGATTATTTCTGAATGTCGTTTTTGCTGCCATAGATAAATGAAATTTCCCCATTGTGGGATGAATAAAGTCATCATCATCATCATCATCATCATGTCATAAGTTTTAAATAAATACTATTTTCACAATGGTGACTTTTCTGTTGATTTTATCTCCATAGCAACCATTTTATGTTTTGGTCACCACAGGATGTCGGACAGATCTTCATTAGTTTCAGACGAAGCGGAAAAGGTCAACTTTTTGTTGTCCTTAGCAACAGTGTTTTTTTGCTAACCACGCCCTTAATCCTTATGTGTCCATTTCCAATGTTTTTCATTATGTTCAGTTCCAGCCATGGATGCATGCATTTAAATTTGTCAGTATTCCATTGAAAAGAATAAGAGTTATAACAGTGTGCCACTTTTGCTAGCTCGCCATGCGCACGCCGTTGAAAATCTACAACTTTTAATTCCAACATTTTGTCCATATCACCTTGCTATGGATGCCTGAGAAGTTACGAGACAATGGCAAAAAATTCCTAGGACGAGTTTTCGTTTATATGTGGCGCTAAAGGGGCTTCCTTATTTTTTTAAATCGCTCAAACAAAAGTGTTGTTTCCCCATATCGTGGGAAAACACAAAAATCACCAATTCTCAGAGTTCGCCACAAAATGGCCGCCAAGCCGTAGGTCGTGTGGCCGCTCCATAATGATTTCAAAACTTCTTTGGGATATCCCCGACACGTGTGTTTTGGTTTCGTGACTGTATTTTAAAGTACATTTTGTTGGGCCCCATACGCGATTTTCGGCCCATTCATTTTTTTGACGGGATCGCTGGCCGTGATGTCATCGTCTTCGGGGGGGTGACGTTGACTTTGTGGAAAGTTCATTTGCAATTTATCCCAGGTGTGTGCACGTTTTGGTGACTTTTCGAGCATGCGGCGGGGCTCACATTATCGCTGAAAGGCGGCAAAGTCGTCGTTCCAACTGCGAAAACAATATGGTCCTTGCAGTCAGTGACTGCTGCTGCGGGCCATAATAAGGAATGAGGAATAGTAGTGCGCGACTTTGCGAGCTTGCCACGCGGACGCCGTTCAAAATCTACAACTTCTGATTGCAACATTTCTTCCAGAGTAGCTTGCCGTTAATGCCGGAAAAAGTTTCGAAACGATCGCTGAAAATTCCAACGACAAGTTTACGATTGAATCCAGCGGTAAAGGTGTTTTTCATAGAAAATTCAAGATGGCGGCCTTTTCCCGAGGTCAAAGGTCGAGGAAACTCCAGAGGTAGTTGTGGACTTGCTCTAGCAACATGTGAGTGAAATTTCGTGAAAATCCCTGGAAAAAAAGTTCATTTTTCCATATTGTGTAAAAACGCAAAAATGGCGAAATTGCAGATTTTGGCACAAAATGCCCGCCAAACCGTAGGTCGTGTCACCATCCCGTAATGATTTCAAAACGGCCTTTGGATATCGTGGACAAGGGTAGATTGGTTTCGTTTGGCGATTCTCAAAAAAAAAAGTTCCGAATTTTTTCGTTTTTGCCGAGTCGGCACATTTTTTTGCGACGGTTTTTTGCTTACCACGCCCACATTCCTTTATCGATCTTCTCGTGCGTGACATTGTTTTGTTCAGCGCGGGCCATCGCATATTTCCTCTTCACGACATTCCGATGAAAAATGTGCGAGCTAGCTCAGATGGCAACGGTGGCGAGCTCGCCACGCGCACGCCGTTCAAAATCTACAATTTCTAATTCCAACATTTTGTCCAGAGTAGCTGGCCGTTGATGCCTGAAAAGTTACGAGACGATTGATGAAAATTCCAACGTCGAGTTTTCGTTTGTATCTGGTACTAAAGGTGCTTTTTTGAGAAAATTACAGATGGCGGCCTTTTCCCAAGGTCAAAGGTCCAGGGCTCGACATAGCCATTTGTCCGCTGGCCCGGTCCTGTTTTTCGAGCAGTGCGGACCACAAGACTTTATTTCTCACTTGTCCGCTCGGGCCACTAAAATATCTAACGGTTAATATATTTTTCACCTTTTTCAATAAAGTATATTTTGCAAAAACGTGTAGATTTACCTCGTCTTCATAATTTCCTTTTTCTGCTAGTCCTGTGTTCAGACTTCAAGGGTTTCTTTGGCAAACCTTTGATCACTCTTCTCCTCTCCCGCCTGCTGCGCGCGGCTTTCACTGCCGAGCACGCGCTCACTACTTTTTTTTTTCAAACTTTATTGAATGTAACAATTCAATACAAAACAATGTTAAACAGCAACAAGGAAGGCACAAGCCAGTGGGTTATTATTACATTTGATCATAAATCCGACACCGTCACTGAAGAGAGACTGAAGCATGTCAGAGATGTGGAAGACATGGCAGGAATAGATAGGAATATGTTAGATGGAGTAATGGGTGGAATTAGTAGTATGGACAGCAAGATATGGAATGAATGCATTGAAGATGAAACTGTCTGCACTAAGGTTTAAGCTGAATGTAAAGAATCAAAGGTAACTCCAAATACCTGAATCTCAGACTCTAATGCAGTATGTCAAAGTACTTCATTTTGTTTTTCTTTACAACACTGTAAGCAGTAAGTATTTCTAGTTAGCTGAATGATCTCAGTTAGACCTGCAGATATGAGGAAAACTCGCGATATGCAATATCAGAGATTAAAATTGCGATAACGATATAATTTGCAGTATATAAACAAATAGCAAAATAACCAAATAACTATTCCCATTTCATTGCAACAGTTTAAAAATTATACTCCAAATGACCCTCGTCGACATAGGTGACAAACATCTAACATATTGGGCTCATCTGATTGGTCAACAATGTGAAGGCGTCCATCCGATTGGTCAAATGCATTAAGGGATTTATTTGATTCATTAAATGGTTCAAGCTGCCATTAGATTGTTTTAACACATTTAAGGTTTATGATTTATTGAGATATTTGCCGTCTTTTGCGATATGCATAGTGCAGCGCTGGATTTTGCGATAACGATAAATTTGCGGTATATTGTGCAGGCCTAATCGCAGTAATTTATTGTTATTTAATTTTTCAATTATTTAATTTAATTATGTAACTAAAGTAACTAAAAAGTAAATGTAACTTTGCAACAGTAACAAAAAGCAGAACGTCAAAGCAGTCAGAGCAGAAAAGTAAATAAAACTTCTTAACTATTGATTATGAACAAATGTGAAATAGCAGTGATTAGAAGCAGCATGAAAACTTCTTAACTAGTGTTACCTACTACACTGCAGGGCTCTCTTCAAAACATCTGAAACAGACTAGAGCAGATTATAGTTTGATATGCTCTATTTTCTGTCATTGAAAAGTGTAGAAATAAGTGCTAGATGTCACCGGAATGCACCAAATTGCACCATATCAAAACCTCCGGGGGGGCATGCCCCCAGACCCCCTAAAGTTGCAAGCACCTGCGGAGCGGCGGGTCCTGCTGTGCACAGTGTTGGGCCAGTAACTTTCAAAAACTACTGGCCCTGTGGGCCAGTGCAAATTTCTGGGCTATGTCAACCCCTGAGGTCAACGACACTTCTGTGGTGTTTGTAGACTGGAGCTGGCAGCAAGTGGGTGGAATTGCGTGAAAATCGCTCAAACAAAAGTGTCGTTTCCCCATATCGTGGGAAAACACAAAAATCGCCAATTCTCAGAGTTCGCCCCAAAATGGCTGCCAAGCCGTAGGTCGTGTGGCCGCCCCATAATGATTTCAAAACTTCTTTGGGATATCCCCGACACGTGTGTTTTGGTTTCCCGACTGTATTTTGAAGTACATGTTGTTGGGCCCCATACGCGATTTTCGGCCCATTCATTTTTTTGACGGGATCGCTGGCCGTGATGTCATTGTCTTCGGGGGGGTGACGTTGACTTTGTGGAAAATTCATTTGCAATTTATCCCAGGTGTGTGCACGTTTTGATGACTTTTCGAGCATGCGGCGGGGGTCACATTCTCGCTGAAAGGCGGCAAAGTCGTCGTTCCAACTGTAAAAACAATATGGTCCTTGCAGTCAGTGACTGCTGCTGTGGGCCATAATAAAAAGTTCTTACTAACTTAATCTGTATTGTGTTTAACTGATCATAACACAATGTTTTTCCTTTTAACAAACAACATATTACTTCGGGCCAGACACAAAACTCAGTTGACCTAATCTATCATATGTGAGTGTCTTCGGTGGATGTCTTTTTCTGAAAGGATATAGCTTTGCAGAAGATGACTGCTGCTTCGAGTGCTCCTCATTTTATTCATCATATGGGACTGCTGCTTCAGCTCCCCTTTCCTCTGCTGCATCGGAGGATGCTGCTGCCCCAGCTTCACTGTCATCAGCTTCATCAGACAATGACTCTGGCTTGCATAGTTCTTGCTCTTTGTCAGCTGATTCTGATTGTATCTCCTCTCAACAAGTTTTGGTTGATGTTCACCCTGTTCAGCTGGCTCCGCTCTGTGTGTAAGGATGGCTCTCCAGGTCTTCTCATCTTTTGAATCACACTGAGAATCTCCGTTCTCCTTTCTCCTTTTGTCTTTGTTTCGCCTTCTATTGTCTGTCTGGACTGTCTTATCAGGTTCTTTCTGATAAGAACCTGATAAGTTGCATGGCAATAACAAATTCCTGTGCAGCACTCTTGTCTTTCCTGAACCCTTTTCAGGTTGCACAGCATAGACAGGGCTGTCGTTGTGCTTTCTTTCTGTAACCACATAGACATCTTCTTCGTAAATCATCCCAGCTGTGCCTGCAATATTTGTTGCACACTCTTGAATGATGATAATTCAGGCGTACATGAGTTTTTAGAGCTTGCTTTAATCCGTCTTTCTTTTCCAATCTTTGCTTGGACCTCACGACTTTCGCCATCACACATGTGATTCTTCCGTTACTCCATCTCTCCTGTCCTGAGCGCTGACGCACACAAAAAAAACATATCAGGACTTCATTTCAGACCCTTTCGCTCTCCAAAACTGCCTGAATCTTAGAATCCCTGCACTTTACATTCCAAAATCACATTAGATCACATGAGGTCATCTGTGGTCCCCCACACCAGTCAACTGGACTTTTAGAATGTGGTGGCAGAATCTAGACCTTCAAAGAGGACAAAACAGCTGTTCCCCTTCTACCATTCCAAGCCTGGATCTCCATCCTCTTAGCCCGAGAAGCTAAGAGGGTGAAAAGGGACATGAAGGAGTGGCTGGGACCCTACTGAGAATGAGGAGGAAGGCATGGGTCGTCAAGGGAAGAGTTCTTGCCCAAAAGGTCGTAATCAAGTGCAATATCAGCAAAAAGGCCAAAGCGAGAACCTGTCAGCAAATCATGGGTGACTTACCTGAAGCGAGATCAAGTCCTGCTGCACCATTCCAGTTTATATCTGTTGACCTGTTTGGACCCTACCATGTAAAGAATGATGTAAAGAGGCGAGTCACCATGAAAGTATGGGGCATAGTTTTCTGGTGTACAGTACAGACCAAAAGTTTGAACACGCCTTCTCATTCAAACAGTTTTCTTTATTTTCATGTCTATGAAAATTGTAGATTCACACTGAAGGCATCAAAACTATGAATTAACACATGTGGAATTATATACACAACAAAAAAGTGTGAAACGACTGAAAATATGTCATATTCTAGGTTCTTAATAGTAGCCACATTTTGCTTTGATTACTGCTTTGCACACTCTTGGCATTCTCTGGATGAGCTTCCAGAGGTCGTCACCTGAAATGGTCTTCCAACAGTCTTGAAGGAGTTCCCAGAATGCTTAGCACTTGTTGGCCCTTTTGCCTTCACTCTGCGGTCCAGCTCACCCCAAACCATCTGGAATGGGTTTAGGTACGGTGACTGTGGAGGCCAGGTCATCTGGTGCATCACTCCATCAGTCCATCCATCACTCTCCTTCTTGGTCAAATAGCCCTTCCACAGCCTGGAGGTGTGTTTGGGGTCATTGTCCTGTTGAAAAAAAAATGATGGTCCAACTAAACACAAACCAGATGGAATAGCATGCTGCTAGATGCTGTGGTAGCCATGCTGGTTCTTTCTGCCTTCAATTTGTAATCAATCCCCAACAGTGTCACCAGCAAAGCCCCCCCACACCATCACACCTCCTCCTCCATGCTTCGCGGTGGGAACCAGGCATGTAGAGTCCATCCGTTCAGCTTTTCTGCGTGGCACAAAGACACGGCGGTTGAAACCAAAAATCTCCAATTTGGACTCAAAGCCCAGATTTCCACTGGTCTAATGTCCATTGCTGGTGTTCTTTAGTCCAAACAAGTCTCTTCTGCTTGTTGTCTTTCTGTAGCAGTGGTTTCCTAGCAGATATTCTAGCATGAAGGCCTGATTCCCACAGTCTCCTTTAACAGTTGTAGACATGTGTCTGCTGCTAGAGCTCTGTGTGCCATTGGACTGACTCACCTTCACTTCTTAAAGTAATGATGGCCACTCTTTTTTCTGTACTTAGCTGCTTTTTTCTTGCCATAATCCAAATTCTAACAGTCTATTCAGTAAGACTATCAGCTGTGCATCCACCTGACTTCTGCACAACACAACTGATGGTCCCAACCCCATTTATAGGGCAAGAAATCAAACTTATTAAACCTGACAGGGCACACCTGGGAAGTGAAAAACATTTCAGGTGTCTACCTCTAGACCAGGGGTGGGCAATTATTTTAACTCGCGGGCCACATGGGTTCTAAAATTCGATAGAAAGGCCAGACCAGGAGCAGATGCGTGGAGTGAGAATGATATAACATGGAATGTAGATGAAAACTTTTGGATGGAAAATTATATTGTAAAACAGAATATTCTTGAGTTTTTAGTTTAAAATTTGGTTCCCATTTTAGAAAATTTTTTAGATCAATGAAGACCTTTGGTACCTTCAAGGAGTTCTAAAGTGCTATATGAATAAAGTTTCATTCATTCATGATCATTTTAATAAAATAAAAACACTATTTATGAAATAAAAAATGACCAAATATCACTCTCTATGATTTTCAAAGACAAGAATTCAGGAAAAATATACTGGTACATTTAAAAAAAAAACAACAACAAACAAAAAAACAATAAATATTGGATCCTCTCCCATCATAATTCCACAGAGACTTTGAGCCTCACCGTTTGAGCAGCTGCGCTGTCTGTTTCTCATCCAGTAATTATGAAAAGCAAATTTCTATGTCTTCTGCTGCAACTACGCATACAGCGGGGAAAATAAGTATTGAACACGTCAACATTTCTCTCAAAAAATATATTTCTAATCGAGCTATTGACACGAAATTTTCACCAGATGTCGGCATCAACCCAAGTAATGCACTCATAGAAAGAAATCCAAACATTTATGTCCATAAATGAAGTTATGTGTAATAAAGTGAAATGGCACAGGGAATAAGTATTGAACACATGAAGAAAAGGAGGGGTAAAAAGGTCTGGCAAGCCAAGAAAGCAGCTGGAGTTTGTCAGTATTCAGAAGGTTAACCTGCCCCCTATTAGTGCAAAGTAATATCAGCTGGCATAGTCCTGATTGATGCCTTTTGAAAAGGTTTCTCACCAGCAAGGTGTTAGACAAGAAGCATTGCATGATGGGTAAAAGCAAAGAGCTGTCCAAAGACCTACGCAACCTTATTGTTGCATTACCATTACCATAAACCAGCCACGGCCAGGTGCTCCTCGCAAGATTTCAGACAGAGGAGTCAGAACAATCATCAGAAGGGTTCTCCAACAGCCCAGGACCACTCGTGGAGCGCTTTAGAAAGACCTGGAATCAGCAGGTACCGTTGTTTAAAGAGAACAATAAGTAATGCACTCAACCGCCATGGCCTCCATGCACGCACACCACGCAAGACTCCATTTTTGAAGAAGAAGCATGTTGAAGCTCATTTGGAGTTTGTGACACAACATTTGGAAAAACCCATGACATTCTGGGAGAAGATACTCTGGTCAGATGAGACCAAAATTGAACTCTTCGGATGTCATAAGACACAACATGTTTGGAGGAAAAATGGCACCGCACATCACCCCCAAAACACCATACCAACAGTCAAGTTTGGAGGTGGGAGCATCATGGCGTGGGGCTGTTTTTCAGCATGTGGTACTGGTAGACTTCATATCATTGAAGGAATAATGACTGGAAAAAGTACTGAGACATTCTTGATCAGAATCTGCTGTCATCTGCCAGGCTGCTGAAGATGAAAAGAGGGTGGATCTTTCAGCAAGACAACCATCCCAAGCACACAGCCAAGGTAACACTCAACTGGTTGAAGGAAAAGAAAATGAAGCTGCTAGAATGGCCCAGTCAATCACCAGACTTGAATCAAATTGAAGATCTTTGGAAAGAACTGAAGATCCGGGTTCACAGAAGAGACCCCCGGAACCTTGAAGATTTGAAGGCAGTTTGTGTGGATGAATGGGCCAAAATCACACCTGAGCAATGGATTCCACTGGTTTCTCCATACAGGAGGCGTCTTGAGGCTGTAATCACCAACAAAGGTTTTTGCACTAAGTATTAAATACATTTCAGTAAGCGTGTTCAATACTTATTCCCTTTGCCATTTGCCTTTATTACACATAACTTCATTTATGGACATAAATGTCAGGATTTCTTTCTACGTGTGCATTACTTGGGTTGATGCCGACATCTGGTGAAAATTTCATGTCAATAGCTCGATTAGAAATATGTTTTTGAGAGAAATGTTGACGTGTTCAATACTTATTTTCCCCGCTGTATATCTGCGTTACCTTTTCACCAGTACAGAGTTCCCTCATTTATTGCAGGAGTTCTAAAAAGAACTGTGATCGGTGAAATCCACGGAGTCTGATTACAGACGTTTATGGCAGTAAAACTCCTCACTGCCCACTTTCTACACTTTTCTCAGACAGACATGAACATTTTCACCCTTTTCTCTTGTTAAATTCTCAAACTTTCATAGAAATTAGGTCCAGGATCTTAGAATGAAAACAAAGATCTGATCGATCACAGATTTCTGTAGATCTGAAGAGCTCCACGTTTCTCTACAGGAGACATGGCACAGACTGAGGAGATTGATTGACAAGGTCTCCAGCCAATCAGGACACAGAACAGGGAGCGCTGTTTAAAAAAAGCAGCATAATCGCTCTAAAAGAATGAGCTAAACCGGTAAAGATGAACTCCGACGTAGAAAGAGAAGACTGTCTTCTGTTCTGTTTGACAGAGATTTTAGAGGGTTTCAGGTTGGAGCACAGACTGCAGAAGGTGGAATAAAATGTCATGTCTTGATCGTGTGGCCAGATTTAAAAAAAAAAAAAAAAAACCATGGGTCTCTGATATTGTTCAGAGGGCCGGACCAAACATGGAAACATGGAGGCGGGCCGGATCCAGCCCGCGGACCGTAGTTTGCCCACCCCTGCTCTAGAAGCTCATCCAGAGAATGCCAAGAGTGTGCAAAGCAGTAAGCAAAGCAAAAGGAGCTACAATGAAGAACCTACAATAAGACATATTTTCAGTTATTTCACACTTTTTGTTGTGTATATAATTCCACATGTGTTCATTCATAGTTTTGATGCCTTCAGTGTGAATCTACAATTTTCATAGTCATGAAAATAAAGAAAACTGTGAATGAGAAGGTGTCCACACTGCAAAAATGAAGTATCTAACCTAGACTTCTAATCTTAAATTAAGTCCAATAATCTTTTGAAACTTGTTTTAAGAATAATTTACTATGCAAGAGCAAAATTTATTAGATTATTAATCTTGTTACAAGATTATTAGTCTTTTATTTCTTACTTAGTTTTATAAAGGCTAAAATTTGTCTTTTTACATGTACAACAAGATAAATTACTTGCAGAGGCTTGAATTTTTATTTTTGTGACCACTTTTAGCTGTAAAGACTTGTTTCAAGACCTCCTAGTAACATGTGGACTTGAACACTGCAACAGCAACAAAGCTGTAAAGAAAAGTAATATCGCTATACCAGTTCTTTATTGCAAATCAGCAATGGAAGACAACTGTCACAAAACTCTCCAATCTTTCCTGTAATGTGTTCCAAATTTCTTATTTCTGAGACAAGGCCCAACTCCTTCTCATGTAAAAAAATATGGGATGCTCTGTGCTGATTTCCTTTTGACAGCATTCAAGAAGGGCTGCACAGTGGAGCAGTGGTTGGCGCTCTTGCCTCACAGCAAGAAGGCCTCTGGTTCAACTCCCAGCTGGAGGACCTGAAAAGCACTACATCAACGGGGGACCTTTCTGTGTGGAGTCTGTATGTTCTCCCCGTGTATGCGTGGGTTTTCTCCGGGGTCTCCGGCTTCCTCCCACCATCCAAAAACATGCTTCATAGGTTGATTGGCAACTCTAAATTGTCCCTAGGTGTGAATGTGAGAGTGAATGGGTGTGTGATTGTTGACATTCTACCCTGTGACAGACTGGCAACCTGTCCAGGGCGTCCCCTGCCTTCGCCCACAAGTAGCCAGGATAGGCTCCAACAGCCCCGTGACCCAGAAAGGGGAAAATGAAATGAAAAAAAAAAAAAGCATTCAAAAAGCTGATTATGGTTGACAAGTGATTAACAGACATTTTTAAAGTTTGTTTAGATGTCCATTGTTTAAAAAAATGTGCTTTGACTCGAACATAATACACATATGTCTAAACAACCAAGATAAAGAATTTGACCAGGGAGATGCAAAGGCAGTGTTGCTTAGGAATTACAGTTTTCTAAGGAAACAACAGCTTAAATCATTTCGGATGCTGTTCAGTCAGATAAGTCTTCAATACTGTACACTCTACACTGGTAAAACAGGTGCAAAAACAATCTGGACTATCTCAACGTCCGAAATAACAACAACATACTGTACTCCTTTTCCTCCTGCGGTCAATCAATACCAGCTAAAAAGGGAATGGGGGGACGGGAAGGTGTCATACATAACACGAAATTTATTTTCCCTAGTATTACCATACAACAATATTAAAGGTGAGTTTTAGTGTTTATGATGTCTTCTAATTACATCATACAACTTTTTGGAGGTAGGTACATGTAGGTACATGTTTTGCGGTAACCTCCCTCTCCATTAACCCCCCTTAACTCATATGATTGCGCCTGTCCTGACGGTTGGAAAGAGAGGGAAAAGCAGCAGCCACTTTGAACCGGACTCTACTGATAGCCTGTTCGGTAAGTTTTTCTGAGACTATTTTTATTTTGTTAAATGATATTACTTCACTCAATGTGAACATATATTGTTCCCTGAGGCCTAATGACCAGCTAGGTATCCAAGCTAGTCGCCAAGTGTGACGAGGCAGTAGCAGAGCGGCATTCCGTCTTTTCTCTAGGCATGCTCGTTATGACCTGGCTTAGCCACCAGAATGTCTTCCATTAGGAACATGTTTTCTCCATTTTATGAATGAGCGTCACTAGACCGGTGTGTACTATACATGCAAGCTAATCTTTTTTGTTGTTGTATTCTTCACCTCCCGGAAATTTAATCGGTAATCAAATGTTAGCAGGTGCTGTTTTTTTTTTCTTCGTTTGCCTGCCATCCAAGCAGTGAATGCTGGGACATGAAGTCATGTGACTGGTTTTGAGTAAACTGATTGGGTGCAACCAATGTCTACAAACATAAAGGAGCAAACGTAGCTTAATGAAAATAGCGAATGTATTCGCATTTCAGGCACCGGACACTCGGGCAGTCTCTTTCCCCCCTAGGGTGGTAGTTAATTAACTCACCTGTTCAGCTTCCTTTTTAAGTCCAGGTGTGCAGCGTTCATTCTCTTTCTTACCGCAGCGCCGCTTTCGTCGCCGGTGCTCCATGCCCGCGGCTCTCCTTCTTTTTTGGCATCTTGGTGTGTTCCCCCCTTCTTTGGACGGTGCTCCCACTTTTTCTGATGTGGGGGGTTTTCATTTCGCCGCGTTTGTTTCTCCTTCCGCGGCGTTTCATCGGCCGGGTGGCGGCACCGGCACGGTTGCGTCGCTGCGGCGGGTGAGCGTTTCGCGGTGTTTCGGTTGGCAGCGGCGTTAGATCGGGGGCCGTTCAGGCTTCTCCTCTGCTGTGGCCGTTTGTATCATTGCGGTGAGCGGCCAGGCGGTCTTTTCCCGTGTTTTTCTGTTGTGTTTTCTACTGCGTTTCTGTTTCCTTATTATGTTCCGGTTGTATGTGACGTCACGCCCCTAAGGACTCTGGGTATTGTAGTTTTATGTTCTTTGTCATTGTGGTCTACCTGACTCGTTTTCATGTTTTGTGGCTCTGCATCCAGTTATTGTTTCAGGGGTTGTGGGGTCTTTCCTGTGGTTCAGGGCTGGTGGTCCTCGTCTGGACAGGTTTCTCATGCTGGCTGAATAAGTTGTGGCTTTCGGCGTTTTATCTCTTGCTGTATGTTATTTAAGATTTCAAGATTTCAGGATTTTCTTTTGTTGCATACGAAGTTGTATTTAGCAAATCCAACCAGTAGTGAAATGTAACCCAAGTCCGCTCTGTGGACAGCGCAATAATTAGGGAAAACTATTATTATATTATTATATTAATAATTAAGTAAAACTGTGTACCGATGAAATACGTGCAGTATGTGTATTGTAGAATTAAATATGGAATGCAAAATAATGTGCATGAATGTGGACTGAAGACTTGAATAATTAAGGTACACGCGTAGAGTTAACGTTTAAGAGCCTGATGGCATGGGGGTAGAAACTCCTCCTGTGTCTCTCTGTCTTAGCCGTCCGGCTAAGACTCGGCTCCTACGGCTCCTAGATAAGAGCCGAATGTGAATTTTGCCTGTATTTAATCGACGCTGGCTATATTATTTTGGTGGCTCTTTGTTTTGTGTTTCTGTCATGGCTGCTGTGCATTTGGTGGTTTACTCAGCGTTTGGTTTGTTCTTGTTGGACCCCTCTCTCCTCTGTGGAATTTTACTTTTGATTTGTCTCTTTTATGCAACGTCTGTGGCTTGTTTTGATTCATTCGGCGTTCTTCGTTCGTCGCCTCCGCCTGCTCACAGTATAGGCCGCCACTGTGGGTGGCCCTTGGATGTGTTCATGGTTGGAACTTGTTTCGGTCCTGTTGGTGCCTGTCGTCGTTATTTTTGGCGTCAGTGGCCTGATTCCTCGTGCGCCTTACGGATTGGTTTATTTTTTACTTCGGCTGCCATGCCTTCTCCACGTTTTACTCCGGACGCGATTTGTGGCTGGGGATGGCTGTTATCCCTGATGTTCTCAGTGTCCTGCCTCTTTGCCTCCCGGAAGAGTCTCTCGGCATCCAGTCGGCGCTCGATTTGTTTATCGGTTGACCTTTCTGCTGTCATGGCGGTCCTCATGCTATCGACTGTATTATCACAAGCCCTGTACTGTACTTGGGTAGGCTATGGGCTCCCCTTCGTTTTGCGCGTTTTGATGTTTTCTCTGCGTCAATGTTCCTCTGTATGCCTGGTCTTTTGCATCTCTGTGGCTTACTTTCATTTTCTGATCTGGGTTACCGCGTTGTCTGCGCCGTATGGTCCTCTGCCCGTCCGGATTTGTTTTCTTCTTCTGGATCTGGATGGTTCATTAATACATGCCTCTCCCTTTATGCCATCTCTCGCTTTTGTGCAGCGTGTACTTTGTTTCATTCTTTGTTTGTGGGCGTTTGTTCAATGATCGGCCCACCTGATTCTGCTCTGGCTTTGGTCCCACGGTCATCCATTCATCTTGTGCTCTTGTTCCGGGTTGTTTGATCCTGGGCCCCATGTTCCTGTTCTGGATATTCATGTCTTCCGTTTTGTAGCCTGTCCTTCTCATGCTTAGAGGTCTTGTTATGATGATGCCTGTCGTGTCTTCAGTCTCCCTCCGCTTGTTCTTCTGTGGCTGGGCCCTCTAGTTTTTTGGGGGGAAAGATTTATAAGAGCGGTTTGTGTACGTCCGGCCGCCAGAATCCACGGCTCTAATGGTTTTAAAGATCGTGTGGTTATGAGAATTTAGCCATGGAGTTTATATTAAGGCTCTTTAAAGAGCGAGATAATAGTCTTATGTGTTTCATCGGTTGTCTTGGGTAGTATTTAAATAACACCATAAGCAAATTAACCCTGACCGTAGAAACTCCATCTTTTACGCTCTAAAGTTTAGTTCAAGAGTTAATTCTTGTGTCCGCAAGCCAGTCTTCTATCTGCCCTGCTTAAGCAGATGACACTTGACTAGATGCATCTACATGTAGAGGCTTGTTATGCTCCGCCTCTAAAAATCTAAGGTTCAGTCTATTAAAACCTACGATCCCTTATGGATCTCCAGACGCCCTTGGCTAAAATTTCAGCAGTCTGTGTTTTGTTGTTCACCTAGTTGAGAACCACTAATATCAAATATGAGAATCAAATTTCAGCCGAGCTGCAATCCATTGCTACGTGGGACGTGGACCTTCCTCATCTACAATCTCCTTGGCCCTTGGTTACCCATCCCATCGCCTAATTCTCGATGACCTTCTGAAGGTGCGTCCCTCTGGAACTGTCAAAGGTTGCTTCTTTACAATTGGTGTATATAAAATTGGTGTTAAGATACTGTGCAGGTTCTGTATTTCACTATCAATTCACTGCTGGAATTTGTGATACGGGTGGTTTCTATGGTGCGATGAAGCCACAATGGGACTTTCCATAACTTTCTAATAAATTTAACCTTGTTGTTATTCCATCCATCTTAATCAGTGTATAAACTAATCAGTTTCTAGGTTTTATATATATGTTTTTTGCTGAGACTAATACTGGTTTTGTATTTTATCTATGCATCGCATCCTGAGCCTGCGAGTCCCTGCTCTCTGGCCTGCTTCCCCATTTCTGGCGAATGATGACACCCCTGCATTCCTTGATCTGGTGTTGCCACGATGACTGCTCAACGTACCTATTGCTGAACTGAAAGTGATGGGGCGGTGGACCTCCCCTACGTTCCCATGACACTTCTGACTTAAATCAATCATCATGTTGGCAGTAGAATGAATGTAAATTCTTGGATTATATTGCCAGGTGGAAGCCTCAAAATTTAGGATGTTCTAAAGTGTATTATTAGTATGCGATGGAGCTCAAAATTTGGTTTCTAAACTCAATTACGCCAATTAAGCTTCAGACAAATGGCAGTGAGGATTTTCTTGATACTTAGATGGAAATCTTCGAATAAATGGATGTTCTGAGCTCGTATTATGGTATGACAAATGGGGTAACATTATGGCAGTTAAGCTCGTTCGTAGTCCTGTCGTTGGAAGCTTGAATTAATGGATGTTATTTAAGCGCCTTTAATAGCATACCAAATGAAATAACGCTAAGCTCGTTCTTAGTATTTGATGGAAGCTACGAATAATGGATGGTACTTAAGCATGTTTAGCATGCTTTGGGAGCTTTGGATGGATGTAGGTAGTGTCTTCATACGGGTTGTACTTAGCGGTTCAAATTATAGTTCCTTACAACGTTTTGCGGATGGGGATTTAGGTTCTTAAAAAAATTGGGTATGAGTGATTCTTATGTTGGCTCCCTGTTTTGTTTCGTTTTCTTTGTTGGGCTCTCTCTCTCTCTCTCTCTTTGCAGATAGTATGTTCCCCTAGTGGGCACGAACGGGAGCGGCCCAACGGTCAAAGGTGCCGGGTCACACATAGCAGTTCCACTAGATAGTGTGTCCCCTTCGAGGCGCTGTACTCGAACGGGGGCGGCCCAACGGTCAAAGGTGCCGGGTCACACATAGCAGTTCCACTAGATAGTGTGTCCCCTTCGAGGCGCTGTACTCGAACGGGGGCGGCCCAACGGTCAAAGGTGCCGGGTCACACATAGCAGTTCCACTAGATAGTGTGTCCCCTTCGAGGCGCTGTACTCGAATGGGGGCGGCCCAACGGTCAAAGGTGCCGGGTCACACATAGCAGATCCATTAGATAGTGTGTCCCCTTCGAGGCGCTGTACTTGAATGGGGGCGGCCCAACGGTCAAAGGTGCCGGGTCACACATAGCAGATCCATTAGATAGTGTGTCCCCTTCGAGGCGCTGTACTTGAATGGGGGCGGCCCAACGGTCAAAGGTGCCGGGTCACACATAGCAGATCCATTATATAGTGTGTCCCCTTCGAGGCGCTGTACTCGAATGGGGGCGGCCCAACGGTCAAAGGTGCCGGGTCACACATAGCAGATCCATTAGATAGTGTGTCCCCTTCGAGGCGCTGTACTTGAATGGGGGCGGCCCAACGGTCAAAGGTGCCGGGTCACACATAGCAGATCCATTAGATAGTATGTCCCCTTTGTAGCGCTGAACTCGGATAAAAGAAATGGAAAGAAGGGGGCGGCCCAATGGTCAAAGGTGCCGGGTCACACATAGCAGTCTTACTTGGAAATGAAATGAAATGAAAATGGAATGCCGCCAAAACACACCTCATCTTATGACACACTGATTATACATTTACATTCTTTCTTCTTCTCTCTTCTTGATGATCTTTGGTTTTGGGGGTTTTTACCCTAAAGTTTATGGAAGTTATCTCATGGAATTGTACGGAGCCTTATGCCAATCAAAGTTTGTGAATGCCAACTAAGATGTAAATTAAGTATGTGAAAATAAATGTATTATACTGCAAGAGTTTTCGTATGACTAAAATACTATTGGATTGTGGTATATTTAAAACTAAATAAAATAACAGTTTTGTTGTTTTATTTATTTAAAAAAATCAATCATGTAAACAAGCTTTTATATACAGCGGTGTAAGATGCTTTCTCATTAGTTTTGTTTTATTTATATAGCTCTTTAGAGTATAAATAATGGAAGTATAACAGTTCATGTCTGCTAAAACCCATTGTATAATTCAGAATATGTCTGATATCTTTACTGATTTTTATTTTTCATTTTAGCAGAAACAGATAGCCTGGCAATACAGGCCAGACATGACAAGACACTGCAATAGATGTATAGAGAACCAAAACCAACCAAGATTCTGTCTGCCAGATCCTTGACCTCGGATTTCAGTCAAGAAAAGCCTTCATTGACAGTGATGTCCTAAAAGAAGATGATAGACCTACAAAGGTTCTGGAGGCATATCCATATTTCAAGGAGCTTCATCGTGTAAGCAATTTACTTGTGTTTTTGATTGTTTGTTCCCCCCCCACCGCCCATCTTTACAAAGGAGGCATTGTTTTACGTTACTTGTGTTTTAGGGGATGGAGGAGCTGCGGTGGATCCAGGATATGGGAAACAGCAAATTCAGATGTCAAGTTCAGGAAAGATGGGAAGACTTCTGCTCACTTGTGCAGTTTTACAGAGTTGAAGCCTCCCAAGAACTTAAGTGGAGGTAAGTCATTTTACTGTCTTTTTTGCATAATGTTTTCAGAGGCATTGGTCAGAATTGCCTTGTAATTATGCAAGCTGATATTGAATTTAATGTAAACTCAACATCAAGCTGACAATGAAGTTAACAACTGAGCTATTCTATTTTATTGTTCTATTTTAGTTGAACACAATGTTGCACTCTTCAGAGCACTCCCAACGCTTTTCCCATCTCCAACGTCACCCCTTCAAAAACTGGCTCATGCCAGTGAAGCATTGCTGCATGTTCTAGAGGTGAGTTTTTGTTCCCATTTGAAACTTTGATTTTGTGCTTAATTTTTTGTTTGTCTCTGATGGTCTGTAATAACTGTGGTAGAGACTGGAAGGAACAATGTGAGGATCCCAGCATTTATTTCAGTTTTTCTGTCTGCCACTAGATATGCAAAATAGTGTTAATGACACCTAAAAAGCCTCAATACAAGCATCTACAAAAATTATATTAATTTTCAAAATGGCAACTACGACCCTAGTGATGTTTCATTATTACTAACAAAACATTTTCAGTCAAAGTTACAAAAAAACATAAACTGTTCTACCCTAATTATTTTTATCTTTAGCCAACAGATGATCCTGCCATATACCTGGAGAAGAGATCTTTCTCCAGCCCGGTGTTGCTCTTTGATGGATCCTGCTGTCTCGTGGCAAGTGGAGCAACTCCCATCACCACCTTTGCCAAAGAAGATCTTGGCTATGGGTTGTTTTATCTGTTGGCTTACCATTACACCTTCCATCTTACCTATCCCAAGTGTGTGGCAACCCTTCCTTATGTCAGTCAGACAGAAATATTTAAGGACAATATTCACAAACGGGACACCACAAGTTCATACAGAAAAGCTATGGCAGAGTGGAACGATTTCCTGAGAAGTAGAGCTCTCACGGTGAGAAATGAATGCCTTGTTTGGGGATGTTGAACAGAGACACTATTTTTCTTATTTATCTTAACCTCAGATTATTTACTAGTATGGCCTGCATCAGCGTTCATTAAGATTTAGCTGTAAACCTATGTTGATTTTATGTTGAAATGCTTCAAGCAGTTCATTGTATTTTTAGAAACAAAAGTATTATATGTTAAGTGTATTAAAAGCAATTTTGAAAAAAAGCAATCTAAATAAATATTCTTAAGAATACTAATTCTGTATGCTTGTATTTTTTTGTCTTGGTTTGAGCTTCAAAAGCTAGAAATTACACAATAATTCTTAATTCTATTACAATAACTCTTGATTTAAAAAAGTATCTTCTTATGATTCTCTAGTTTTAGGGTCTTTTTTTCTCAAAGTGAGTAATAAACATTTGGCAAAGAAGAATTTATAAACTAGTTTTGAGACTGTTTTACCTAAGAAAATAGTGCTTGAAATAAGTATTTTACTACTCCCGTATTTTCACGACCATAGGGCGCACCGGATGATAGGGCGCGGTCTCAGTCACGGGGGATTTTTCCGTCTTTGACACATACAAAAGGCGCACCGGGTGTTAAGGCGCGCGCACGTTAATGCCCCGTTCAGAACCTCAGCGCTTCTAGAGTGGGTTAATACAACATCCAGTCTCTGATTTTTTTAGAGGAAACATTTTTATTTTGTTACTGTTCTCCCTAACTGATCACAAACTGAATGGTCACTCACTTGCGCGCTCTTGTCTCCCTTCCTCCACAAGCGCTAAACACACAGCACACACACAGACACCGCGCGGTCGGTCTCCTTTCTATGAGCTAGAAAACGGCGCTGCTTTCAGCACACACACATACACAGAGACACACACACAGACTTGCGGGTCTCCTTTCTTCATACGGGCTGGGGAAAACCTGCTCCTTTCAGCACACACACACACACACACACACACACACACACACACACACACAGAACTGCGCCAGTCTCTCTCTGCATTTCTCCTTTGCGCTAGCGAAAGCAGCAGCTTAAAGCAGTGTTCCAGCTGCTTCTCTGCTCACTCCTCCTGTACTGAAATGGTTGAGGATTATTATGAGCTAGAAGGAGCATAGAAGGCTTTCAAATGTAGATAGTTGCACTGCAGTTAGGTTTCACTTGGCCTTTACGTCTCTCTCCCTGCCTCACTCCATCTTCTTCTACGACCCACAACTACACAATAGGCGCACCAGCTCATAGGGCGCCCCCTGCTGGCGGAAGAAAATGTATGACTTTTAAGTGCGCCTTATATTCGTGAAAATACGGTAATTTTGAGTTGTTTCTCTCTTTCTAAAAGAGAAGATATTTTTTCTTATTTTAAGATTTCTTATCAAGTGAAATTATCTTACTGCACTGGCAGATAATTTCACTTGTTTTTAGAAAATATAATATAAAAATAAATCTTAATTTCTTGTATTTAGACAGTCAATTTTTGCAGTGCAAACCTTTGGTCTGTACTGTATGTCCA
The DNA here is from genome assembly GCA_023969325.1 of Oryzias curvinotus. NCBI lineage: Eukaryota > Metazoa > Chordata > Actinopteri > Beloniformes > Adrianichthyidae > Oryzias > Oryzias curvinotus. The sequence goes on from CM043718.1 coordinate 38,298,359, forward strand.
GTCGAGCCATCCACGTTGAACTTGCAAACACACTATCAACAGAGAGCTTCCTGCTTGCCTACCAGAGGTTCACTGCCGTCCAAGGCCACCCCCAAAAAATCTGGTCTGACCCAGGCATGAACTTTATAGGAGCAAAACTGTAACGAAGATCGCCTTCGTTACTTTATTAAAGTTATTGGTACGGTACGTGGGCACACAACATTTTTAAAAAATAACAGTTAAAACAGAAATAAATGGCACATTTTATAGGTTTGAATAAGGGTTTATTGGGTTTGCATGATTTTATCTTTCCTGTGTGGTGTGTAGATGAACTGGCAGCTACCTGGAAGAAAGAAATGTTAGTTTTCATCATAATTAGATGAAGGTGTGACTGCAAGATGTACTCACCTGTGTTTGTCCTCCCCAGTGTGCTCCAGCAAAACCCTTCCCCTAGGAACAGAGCTATATTTAAGGTTCCGGGAGAATCTATTCAGAGGCCCAAAAGGGGGAAGTCATTGTATTTGGGAGATATGTGTTGTTTTAATGTTTCTACTTGATGTTTTAAATTAGAGTAATAAAGATGAATTGGATTTTAGAATTTATTTAAGGAGTTTAGAATAAAGAATGTAGCTTTTTTAATATGAATTGTAGATTCTAGGAAAAGTAAACCTCCCTCCAGGAAGGAGGAGATGGTATGTTTAATTAGTATTTAAACCACCTGTAATGTTAGTGGCGAGGGCCTCTTTTGTTTGTGAATGTGTTGAGAAAATAAAGATCTCTACTAATTTAACCTGACCTCTGAGGACTTCCTACACTCCCACTGCTCAAAGGCCAGCCGGTGACAAGTGGTGTCAGAAGTGGGATCTACCCATGCAGTAGGAAGGAGAAATGACCAGAGGTGGAAGAAAGACTCCCCTGGAGGAGCAGCAGCAGGATGAAGGAGCAGCAGCCGCTTCTGATGCTGGGGCAACAGGCTCTAACCCTGAAGAGCAAATGGATGAGTTAAAAGAACTAGTAAAGTCACTGATTAAAGCTCAAGCCACTCGGGATCAGAAACTGGACAAAGATTTTTCCCGCCAAGAACAGAGATGGAAAAGTATGCAACATCAATTTCAACAACTTCAGTGTCAAGTTAATGACTTAACAGAGCAGAAACTAGAACAAAGGGGGCAGCATGATGACATGGAGGATGACGATGATGATGATGCAGAGCCAAGGAGCAGTCCAGTAGCTTTGGGTGGGGTGCCACAAAGAGAACCAAGACTTCCCCAATTAACTCCAGAAGATGATATTGAACATTTTCTGGCTACGTTTGAAAGAATGGCACAAGTGTGTCGCTGGCCAAAAGAGGACTGGGCTATTCGACTGGTTCCACTGCTGACTGGAAAAGCGCGGACTGCTTATGTGCTCATGGACATTACTGACTCAGTTGACTATGAAAAAGTGAAGGACTCCATTCTAGCCAAATATGAAATTACAGCAGACACTTATCCCCGCCGATTCCGATCTTTAATGATTGAGGAAGGAGAAACACCAAGAGAACTCTACGTGCGCTTGAAGGATCTGTTCCTGAGATGGATCAAACCAGAAAAATTGTCAGTCAAGGAAATATCCGAGCAGATAATTCTTGAACAATTTTTGAGAATGGTACATCCTGAGCTGGAGGTCTGGATCCGTGAGCATGACCCAAAAACAGCAGAGGAAGCAGCTCGCCTGGCAGAAGTCTTCACATCAGCCAGAAGAGGGACTCAGCATCATCCCTTTGGCCGGGGGACCCGCTATGCCCAACCAAGTAAGTCCACTGGGGGTGATCAAGGGGTTGGTCAGTGGCAGGGTAAAAAGACCTTCAGTACCGGACAGTCTGGACCCCAGAAAACTAGCCATACTAGAACAGTGCCCTTCAAGCCAACTAAAAAAGAAGTGAGGTGTTACAATTGTAATGGGTTGGGTCACACTCAGTACTTTTGTCCAGCATTGAAATCAAAACCTTCTCTCTGTCTAGTCCCAAGACCTGAAAACAAAATGGCGGTTGAGAAGAATAGCTGTACAGTTCCAGTATTAGTAAATGGACTGCGGTGTGAAGCCTTACTTGACTCAGGAAGTTTTCAGTCACTAGTCTCCGCCAAGCTGATTTCAGAGGAAAAGCTAAGCCAGCAAACAACTACTATAAGTTGCATACATGGAGATGAGCATGATTATCCTATTGCAGAGGTGTACCTGACAGAAGGTGGTCAGACTTATGTGTTGCCAGTAGGTGTGGTACCATCACTACCATATCCAGTTATACTGGGAAAAGATCTTCCTACTCTGTGTGATCTTATCCATCACTCCGACACTAACCTGACTGCTGGAACCAGTAACAAGGAGGGTGTGAGTGAGACACTGAGTGAGCCACATGGGGTAGAAATAAAAACAGGTCAAGAACTGGAGTCATCAAACTCCTGTTTTGTTGTCACCAGATCTCAGAGTGTAAAAGAAGCACTGAGGGAGATGCCATTTTTTGATGAAGAGCTTGAGGCCCAGTTTAAGCCCAGGAAGACACAATCAGAAAAGCGACGGGAGAAGTTCAAAGGTCAGTGGATGAGGGTACAGTCAGAGCTCCCAAAACCAATAGAGGGAATGGAGTTTAAGATCCCCTCAGATATAGGTGCGCTACAAAAAGAAGATCCAACACTGAAAGCTTGGTGGGATAAAGTAACAGAGACCGATGGCCTACCACAAGGACAGGTTAGCTGCCTGGATGATGTGCAATATGTGGTGAAGGGAGGCATTTTGTATCAGAAAAAGGGACCAGTCGAAGCATTAGTACTTCCACAGCAGTTTAGAGCAACTGTTATGGAAATGGGCCACTCTATTCCATGGGCAGATCATATGGGGTTTCAAAAGACATTAAACAGGATCAGTTACCGTTTTGTCTGGCCTGGAATGTATGTGCAAATCCTAGAATTTTGCAATTCGTGTGAGGTGTGTCAGTTGGCCTCAGGAAAAGGGGTAACTCGAGCACGGTTGCAACCTATGCCAGTGATTGAAACGCCCTTTGAGAGAATAGGGATGGATGTTGTCGGCCCGTTAGAGAAAAGCTCAGCAGGAAACCGGTACATATTAGTTGTTTGTGATTATGCCACCCGTTATCCTGAAGCTTTTGCCCTCCGCTCCGTTAAGGCAAAGCATGTTGCTAACTGTCTTTTGCAACTCTTTTCAAGGGTAGGACTGCCCAGAGAAATCCTTACTGACTGTGGCACAAATTTCCTGTCCAACTTATTGCAGCAGGTTTACAAGTTGTTAGGGGTAAAAGGGCTTAGGACCACCCCTTATCATCCCCAAACGGACGGATTGGTGGAAAGATACAACCAGACTCTTAAAACCATGCTGCGCAAGTTTGTCTCCAACACAGGGGCTGATTGTTGTTGAGAAAATAAAGATCTCTACTAATTTAACCTGACCTCTGAGGACTTCCTACACTCCCACTGCTCAAAGGCCAGCCGGTGACAAAAACCTATACTAAAGGACATTAATAGTTTCTTGAGAGACCAAGACAAAGCACTAGAAGAATATGCCACCAGAAATGGGTCCCACTGGACATGGAAGATCCACCCAGCTGATTCATCTCACAGAAACAGGGCTGCTGACGCTGCTGTAAGAGTCACCAAAAGAGCTCTGTTGAGTCTTTGCAAGTAGAAGGCCTTACTTTCAGCGAGTTCCTGACTACACTTCAGCTAGCTGCCAACCTATGAAAGACCCATCGATGCCAAAATCCAGAGTCAAGGAGACTGCATAGAGTCCATCAGTCCAAACACCCCTGAGCCTCATCGGGTGGAGACTTTAAGTCATTCAGTTACACCACTTACCCCCTGAAGAGGCTGAAGGAAATACAAAGCCAAGTCAACTACTTTTGGAAGTCCTGTAGCTAACTGGCCGGTTTGAATCTACTCGTTCGCAGTAAGTGGCATACTGCTGAAAGAAACGTCACTGTTGGAGATTTCGTTTGGCTCTGTGACGAGAATGCATCACAAGGTCATTTCAAGCTTGCAAGAGTTCTTGGTAAGAATCCTGACCAAGGAGGTGTTGTTCGAGATGTCTACGTGAAGGTCTCCCTAAGTTATGGTGTTTTTAGTGTGGTAAGGTCTCCAAAGCCAGTTACTGTCGCGGTGATTCTGAGTTGTCCAAGTGCTGCCAGGGTACCATCCTGCACAGAGATGTCCGACGCCTTGTCGTAGTCTTGCCAGTGGAGGATCAAGTCCAGAGAGACCAGCTTGCCTGAGGAGGTGCGATTTCTCAGGGCAGGGGATTTCTACATTTACTTTAAGAACAACAGATATAATAGCAAAATAACCAGACCAAAAATTTCTTAAATTCGGGCAGAGAAAAAACATGTGACTCAGGTGGCATGGTGATCCCTGACATTTATCACATTTGTCTTCCACATCTGGGAAAATTTCAGAGTCTGGTTTTTGAGAAATGGGCCCTGTGTAGGACCTTAAATTGTATGAGTCCAAGGCGTGCACACGAAGTAGACAGTCGAACCTTGTCAGAGGCCTCTTTCCAAAAATCATCACTTAATGTTAACCCCAGCTCCCTCTCCCAGTCCTTCTTTATCTTGGTACATGATAGACAACATAATGGAAGAATAAAACTATATATGTTTTAAATTAAACCCTTCTGGCTTGGACAGTGTGAGAGCAGGGCTTCCCAAGGTTGATTTTGTGGAACAGAGGGAAAATTGGGGAAAAAGACTGAGATGAAATTACGGATCTGAAAATAGCGAAACAGATGAGTACCAGGGAAATTATGATTAGAGGCCAGACTGGTAAAACTTGCGAAAACACCATCTTCACAGAGATCCTTAAACTGTTAAATGCCTTTATCTTGCCATAAGGTAAATGCTGGGTCTAATAAAGACGGAGGAAATAAGTGGTTATTGCTCAAAGGACCCAAAGGAGAAGCTGCCACAAATTTGAAACTCTGTCTAAACTGAAACCAAATCTTAAGTGTATTGAGGACCACTTGGTTGCCAGTGTATAGTGAAGATTTCGTAGGTAAAGGTGAATAGAGCAGAGCAGGTATGGAGGTCCTGGTGCATGATGATAATTCCAGTTTACACCATGGAGAGTGGGGAGAATTTAACCAATAGCAAAGATTTTGGATATGAGCAGCCCAGTAATAAGCCTGAAAATTAGGCAATGCCAGACCTCCACTAAGCCTACACCTTTGCAATAGAGTTTTACTGATCTTCGGTGGTTTTCCACCCCAAATGAAAGCACCAGTAATCTTGTCTAATGTATCAAAAAAGTGTTTTGGCAGGAAAGTAGGAATTAACTGAAACAGAAAAATTAGTTTGGGCAGAATATTCGTTTTTACAGTATCAATTTTCCCAATCAATGAGAGAGGGAGACTACGCCACCTTTTTATATCAAAGTTGATTTTAGTGACAAGAGGAGTGAAATTAGCAGATACAAGATCTGTATAAGAACGGGACACGTTGATACCGAGATACTTGGGCTGAATTTAAAGGGCAAGTCATGGTCTGAGAGCACAAGCAGCAGACTTAATTGGGAAACACTCGCTTTTCTGTAAGTTTAATTTGTAGCCTGATAGGGAACTGAATTTCTCTAAAATACTTAAAACTGAGGGGAGAGAAGATATGGGATCAGTTACATGTAATAACAAGTCATCTGCATATAATGACAATTTGTATTCCATCCCTTCACGAGTAATCCCTCTAAACACTGGGGCAGACCTTAAAATTATAGATAATGGCTCACCAGCAATGGAAAAAAGTAAAGGCGATAAGGGACAGCCTTGTCGAGTACCGCGTTCAAGAGAGAAATACTCTGAGTGAGTGTCATTGGTATGGATACTGGCTTTGGGAAATGTGTAGAGAAGGCGAATCCAGGAAATTAATTCATTACCAAAACCAAATTGTTTTAGTACGGCAAACGTGCACTTCCACTCCACTCTATCAAATGCTTTTTCAGCATCTAGAGAAATAACAATCTCAGGTGTTCAGCTGAATGTTTAGAATGAATTAAATTGATAAGTGTGCGGGTACTATAAAACAATTGTCGCCCTTTTATGAAGCCGGTTTGCTCTTCAGATATTACAGACAGCAGTACGTTCTCCAGACGGGATGCTATAACTTTGGCTATCACCTTTACATCAGCATTAAGTAGCAATAGTGGCCTATAAGAATTACACCAGAGTGGGCCCTGTACTTTTTTAGTAGGAAAGCTATTGACGCTTCTGTGACGGTAGATGGTAGAGACCCCCTTGCTAAGGATTCATTAAACATGGATAAAAGTAGTGGTACCAATTTTTCAATAAATTTCTTGTAAAACTCAGCTGGAAACCTGTCTGGACCTGAAGCTTTATTGGATTGCATCAATTTAATTGACTTGTATATTTCTGCAAGAGAAAGTGGTGAGTCCAGTTTTATAGCGGTATCAGAGTCTATAACAGGATTTGAAAGAGTTTTAAGGAAATCAGACAGTGTAGTGTTATCTATAGCATGTTCAGATTTGTATAGTTTAGAGTAAAACGATTTAAAAATTAAGTTAATTTCAGCCGAGTCTGAGATGGTTACATCATTAGCATTTTTAATATTTGGTATATGGCGGGAAGCAGCCTGCCGTCGTAGCTGATGTGCTAATAAACGACTGGCTTTGTCGCCATGTTCATAATACGAACTACGGGTGTGCAATAATAAGTGCTCTGCTTCCTTGGTTGATTAGAGATTGAATTAAGTTTGTACATGTACCCGCTGTTTAAACAACTGTGGAGTGGGGTTCAAAGCACATGTCATCAATGTTACTAATTGCAGATGTGAGTTCAGAAAGCCTAGAATTAAGTTTCTTGTGGGCACTTGCACCATAAGAGATAATTTGCCCCCTTTATATATGATTTTAGTGTTTCCCAAGTGAAGTGGTGTCATTTTGGTTAAATAGGAGGAATTCTTCAATAGAATTTGAGATGTAGGTGCAAAATTCCTCATCTGCCAACAGTAACGAATTAAATCTCCAACGTGGTGGACTGTGTTTATGAGTTGATATCTGTATGTCCAATAATAAAGGTGCATGATCTTATATTGTAATACCCAAACAGTCGGTCGAAGTTATACATGAATTAAGAGCACGGTCAATAAAAAAGTAGTCAATTCTAGAGTAAGTCTGATGTACATGTGAGCAAAAAGAGAATTTCTTAACAGATGGATTTCAGGTCCTCCAGGGATCAACCAGACCATTTTGCTTCATAAAGTCAGAAAAAAATCCGAGACATTGCAGATTGAGTCAAATTACGTGGATTAGAATGATCCATGACTGGGTCAAGAACACAGTTTAAATTTCCACCAAGAATTAGCGAGTGAGTGTTTAAGAAAGGTAGGTTGTTAATTATCTAATAGCAAACTCAGCATCATCGAAGTTTGGGGCATACACGTTTACCAACAAAACATTTTTTTCCATTAAGGTACCAGCAACTATCAAGTATCTACCATTTATATCAGCAATAACTTTGGTAGGTGAAAACTGTAATTTATTACTTATCAATATGGCAACCCCTCTGTCATGGCTACAGAACACTTTCGGACCCAGATGCTGGAACCTGGAAGAAACACAGCAGGAGACGAGCGTGGCAGGTAAGAGACTTAATGGTAGGTTCAGGAGGCATAGCGTGAGCAGGACTAGAGGTGGGCAAAGTGAGGCAAATGTAGGTGGCGTCACTGGTGGATTCCTCCGCAGGAAAGTGCAGTCGTCTGACGTGGAGGTCGGAGGAACAGAGGCAACGGCAGAGGCTCGAGGTGTGACCGCAGGTAAAGACAGAATGGGAGATCCGGGCTGAGGCTGATTCTGGCGACCACTTGTGGCTATGGATTCCTGGGGGTGAGTAGAGAGAAAGAGTTTAGGCTCAGGCTTGGCATAGCGAAAAAAATCTAGAGCTTGACACCCACAAGGGTGGTGATCCGGGTGGGCTCGGAAGAAATCCTCTATGCGAGCGAGGGGTCCAAAATCAGCGAGTGGGAAACCCAGGAACGCTCGTCCGGACCGTAGCCCACCCAGTCAACCAGGAACTGGAATCCGCGACCCCGACGACGGACATCCAGAATCCGGTTGACGTCGTAGGCAGGAGCGCCGTCGATGATACGGGCGGGAGGTGGGGAAGCGGACGGCGGGCACAGAGGACTGTCCTTCACTGGCTTGACCTGAGAGATGTGGAATGAAGGAGGAATTTTCAGGGCTTTAGGCAGACGGAGACGGACACAGGTAGGGTTCATGAGCTTGTCTGTGACATAAGGTCCGATGAGCCGGGAAGCCAGTTTCTTAGAGGATGCCGGAATGGGAATGTTTCGTGTAGAGAGCCATACCCTCTGACCAATTCAGTAATCAGGCCCCACCACCCTGCGACGGATCTGGCAGTTGCTCTCCTTGGTGCGGAGGAGAGCGGCCTTCGTCTGAGTCCAAATGCATTGGCAACGCTGCAGGTGATGACAGAAGGCACTGCCAGATCCAATTCCTGTGACGGAAACAGATGTGGTGAGTACCTGAGGGCGGCCTCAAAAGGAGAGATCCTGGTGGCAGATGAAGGGTGAGTATTATGAGCATACTCGATCCATACTAAGAATTGGGACCAGTCCTGTTGATTCTGTGCTGCCAGACAGCGGAAAGAGCTGCCTCCAGTTCCTGGTTGCTCTCTCCGCTTGGCCATTAGATTGGGTGTGGTAGCCGGAAGTGAGACTGACCGTGGCCCCCAAGGCAGAACAGAAGGCCTTCCAGACCTGAGAAGTGAACTGAGGGCATAGGTCGGAGACTATGTCAACAGGAATGCCATGGTGGCGAAAAATGTGGTTAACCATAAGGTTAGCTGTCTCAGTGGCAGTGGGGAGTTCAGGAAGGGGAATGAAATGAGCCATCTTGGAAAAATGATCAACAACAGTGAGGATGACTGTGATACCGTGTGACAGGGGAAGACCGGTGACAAAATCCATGGCCAGATGTGGCCAGGGGCAGTTGGGAGTAGGAAGAGGATGGAGCAGACCTGCTGGAGCAGAGGATGAAGATTTTGACCGGGCACATGTGGAGCAGGCTGCAACGTACTCCCGCACGTCTTTTTCCATGGCAGGCCAATGGAACCTCTTACGGATGCGACTCAGAGTCCAGTGCACTCCCCCATGGCAGGCATGTCCCCAGGTGATGAACTCTGAGTTCAGCCGGGACAAACAAGGTGCCCCTGGGGACAGGAGGATGGTCATTGAGGTTACTCAGAGCTTGGAGTACCTTATTTTCAACGTCCCAAGTAAGGGCTCCGATGATGCAGATGGACGGCAGGTGTAACGCCTCTCAGATTATGGGACTAGGTGCAATAATCACAATTCGTCTCAGGGAGCCCGAAGTATGTAAATGAAAACAAAACAGCGATGAAAGTAAAATGCAATTGATTGTATTAACAGAAAATAAACATTTAAACATTACAAAAAACAACAAGGAAAGGAACTGGGATATGGGTCTGAGTCCTATTGAGTGGTTTCCAAAAGTCTATTGGTTGGGATGTAGTTGAGGTTTGCTGCAGCTGATGAGTCGTTATTGAAGGTGGCAGTATCAGGATCTCAGATCATGTAGTTGGGTAGCTCATCATCAAGTTGGAGATCAAAGAAAATACACACACAAAAAAAAACGTGACCTAGAAAGAGTCAGAAAAAATAGAAATCAGAATTGAACAAAAGCAAACTAGTCATTTCACTGCGTGTACTGAAATGGATCGGATTAACCATCATCATTGTAGAAAGCAAAACAGGAGAAACAATATTCTTATCAAAACTCAAACAGCTGTTTCAAGTTGAATTTAAATTGTGTACACAAGCCAAACAATTCAATCAATGTTCAAAGTAAGTGGATAAAGTTTTAAATCAAAAATGTACTCTAAGGTACAAATTAACTGTATCCTATCATTAATCAAAAGTAGAATATTTATAAAACAAATTAAACATTCAAATTTCAAATGTTGCACAACATGGTTTTTCATTCCATTATCTAATTCAAAGATAGTGGCCATTTTGGCATCATGGAAATAAAAGTAACTAAAACAGTTCAAAGTGTTCAATTAAACACAAAAGAAGGAAAGCGACTTAACAAAAATGCTTTGGCTTGCATTCAGCCGACTAAATTAAAACAATTAAACAAGAACCATTAACTAAAGCAAAATCTCAAAGGTGAGTGCAGCATTAGCTTAGCTCTGTGACTATGATAAAGCTTTTTTCTGTTTTCGGTGTCGCGACCGCAAAGACTCACCAATGAGAAGGCCTCTTTGGGGTTAGTCAAATGGAAATGTTGAGGTTTCCAAATATGTTTGTATCAAGGCCAGGCGTCCTGGTGTGGCCACAGCAGCAGCAACAGCTGAGAGCAGGAAGTAGCAAGCAGGAAGTGCACCCACTGACCTGGAGCTTATATACACATTGACCCTTTCAAAATAAAGGCGGGGCCAGGTGTTCCCACTTAGTCTGATGGCTAGGGGTTACACAGGAAGGGGTGTGTTCAGAAGGGCTGTATTTCCGAGACAGAGCGTCAGGCTTGACATTACGGGATCCGAGTCTGTAAGTGATCGTGAAATTGAAGCGGTCGAAAAACAGACATCATCGAGCTTGCCTAGAGTTAATCCTTTTGGCGGAGCGGAGATAGGCCAGGTTCTTGAGTAAAAATCCTCCAAAATCCTCAATACTTTCATAAACAAATGATCGATTGTTTATTTATGGTCTGAAAAAGTCGACTGTTTTCCAGCCTGCATTACCTGCTGTCTTTATTTAGACGTTGCTATCAACAACTAAACAACCATAAAAATAAATGTAGGTGGAAAATACAGACAAGTATTAAAAATGTCCCCAATAGTTAGTGAAGAATATCATTATTAGAAAGAGCTGAGTCATTTAAGCCCCCCCATGATCCAGGTGTTTCAGTGGTCTCCGTGCACCGTTTTACCTAGCAACCTGCACCCACTCCCCCTCCCCTTCTCTTCCTCACACACACACACATGCGCCTCTTTCTCAAAGGCGAGAGCGCCAATTCTCAAGTTTCAGGTCGTTCCATCCTCTGCCATATATTTCATGATAGCAGAACTAAAGTGCCTCAATTACTAATAGCAAGCACTGAATCACCTCCCTCTACTATCCAAGCAAGAACCATTGTGCCTCAGTCTAAATTCTCTGTCCTCCTACTTAGTAACGGCCAAACTGGACATGTCTGAATCTGCTCCCCGTGCCCCATGTATAGCACAACCCGGTTTGTTGAGAACGACACTCACAGAAGTTAGCAGACAATCATATCTGTCCGTTTATTTTGAACACATCCGTTGATGCTCATACACTCACGTACACACCATCACGTGGCATCCGTACTACTGTTTACAAGTCTTAATCAAATGCAAATTCTCAGTATCTATAGTAGACTTCCTGCCACACATCAATCCGACTGGCACCTCCTCCTGCACAAAAACATGCTTTTATAATGGTAGTTTAAATTTGATTCAATAAACAATTTGAATCAGACGGATCAATCTTGTTGGATAAATCAATTCATCAAATACTCGTTACACCCCTCTGCATTTATTGCTATTAAAAAGATTTACGTTGACATAATTTGTTATAGTACTGGCATTAACAAATATCTACTTTCACCCCTGCTTCACAGCCACTGTATGGGACGCAAACAGAGTAAAAAAGAAGCAACTGATGAGCCACAGAGAAACGTGAAGCAACGATGAGACACAGCAATTCATTGAAATGTGGTTGAATAAATACAGGCTTATTAAAACAACTTTTAACGTGATGCACATTGCTTCTCACTGTTTTTCCGACAAGCTAGGTCATACACACTTATCAGCGTACCTTCTTAGCCGTTGTCTTGTCAGCATGCAGCATGTATCCTCCGGACCAAAGCAGAAGGTGTTGTACCTGACGTTAATTCAGACGTTTGAAACTGGTCAGCGAAATATAAAGCTTCAATAAGACAACTATCCTGAAAAGGACTGCAAAGCGTTTGACTTCTATTATTCTTTTTCCTTGTTGCTTTACCCCACCCTTGTAATTCCTGGCCAATGACTGAAGAGATCTTTTTTACACGCTTTGGTTTACACACAGAAATGTCTGATTGGCGACAATCCGAATACAGACCAAACACAAGGTTCAGGAACCGATCCGGACCAAATTAAGTGGACTCAGTCCGGACCAGTGGATTATTCCAGTCTTAATAAACCCTTAGATTACAGGTTTGAGGCATCACCAGTGGGTGGGTGGCAACAGAGGAAAAGGCAAGATGCTAAACATATCATTTGCAGTTTTGTTTCATCAGTAAAAATGAGAATGGTAAGAAGTGAAAAAGATTGTGGCTGGTTGTATGAGAAAATGAAAAAGATTTAATTATTAAAATTGGTGTATTGAACACAATAGATTTTGACAACAACGTGTACAAAAGAAATAGAAATTCTGGCATTTTCTGTGGAAGATCTATTAAGAAGGCAGCTAAGAAAAGAATATTCATGAGCAACATACTTCACACTGAACAACTTCAACACTCAACATAACATGACTTTTCCAGACCAATTCACATTTAAAATGAGTTTTTATAAATATGTTTAGTGACAAACAAAAAGCAATGAAAAATACACTGTTTCTTAAAATGCTTTTGTGAAAAAAGGAGAAGAAGACAATTCTGTTTTGTCTGTCTTTATGTGTTCCTCAAAAAGGTATCTGTTGTTTTAGTATCTGTAAGTTTTATTGTCTCCAAATAGACCTGTTCTGATATTTTAGGATATCTGTTTGTGGTGACCAGCATAATCCCCTAAACTCACAAAAATGTTGTGGCAATTTTACGGAGTTGGTTATTGGTGTCAAGCATGTAGAGTTGTGTTCACAAGTTTACATACCCTTACCCTAGAAGAAATGAGGATTTCTTTTTTTCAGAGAATATGAATGATAACACAAAAACTCTGTTTCCACTCATAGTTTAGTGGTTGGGTGAAGCCATTTATGGTTAAAAAAATCTGTTTACCATTTTGAAATCCTGAAAATGATGACAGTTCTAAAAACATGCACACGGCTGATACAAAACGGTTTGAATGACCGCTAAAGGTAACCATCCTCACCTGTGACTCGTTTGTCTGTAATCAATGTTTGCACACAATAAGGGCTTGGGGTTTCTGGGCCCCCAACAGACCCTTGCATCCTCCATCCTGTGCTGCACTGACATTTCTGGATCCTGAGTCATGGGAAAAGCTAAATAGCTGTCAAAAGATGTACGGGAAAAGGAAACTGACCTGTAAAACACAGGAAAGGGATATAAGAAGATATCCAAGGTAGTAAGAATGCCAGTCAGCAGGGTTCAGACTTTGATCAAGAAGTAGAAAGTGAGGGCTTCTGTTGAAACCAAACCCCGGTCACAAAAATTTCTGCTACAACTGCCAGAAATAGATTCCGCTGTGATCCAGGACTCTCTGAAAAACTGTAGAAGTCTTGGTAAAATTAAACATTATACCAAGAAGCACCTGAAGAAAAATGGGCTGCATGGTCGAGTTGCCAGAAGAAAGCCTTTCTTGCGCAAATGCCTTAAAAATGCTGGCTTGCAATTTCCCAAATAGCACAGAGACACGCCTCCAAACTTCTGGACCAAAGTCATTTGGAGTGATGAGACCAAGATTTAACTTTTTGTCCACAACCATAAACCCTACATTTGTAGGGGAGTCAACAATGAAGCAGAACACTAATCCTACTCTGAAACACGGAGGGGGGTGGCTGATGGTTGGGGATGTGTGAGCTACAAAGGCACTGGAAACTTGGTCAGTACAGATGTTGAGATGAATGCAGTTCGTTCTTAGAAGATACTGGAGGAAAACTGGCACTCTTCAGCTCCGAGACTGCACATGGGACGCACTTGGACATTTAAACATGACAACAATCCAAAACACATGGCAGAGTCCACCTTTCATAGGTTCCAACAGAACAAGATGAAGGTTCTGGAGTGACCGTCTCAGTCTCCTGACTGAACTGGAGTATGTCTGCTTTTGAACAGGTTCTTTTGGGAAGTTTCTGTTGTCATTAGGATTTAAATAGAGTACAGTAAACAGAATTTTTTGACAATAAATGGCTTTACCCAACCACTAACTGTGAGTGGAAAGTTTTTGTGTTATCATTCATGTTCTCTTAAAAATGACCAAGAAATCATCATTCCTTCCAGGGTATAAAAACTTATGAATGCAACTATGGAATTTCTAGTAATGTGCAATTCTCAATTGACAATTCAATTTGCAACTTGATCATGCTATTTGAAAATGCATTATGCAATTGACTATTCAATGTGCAATTCAGGCTTGGAATATGAAAGTACATTTTGCAATTTAGAACTCAGTACTAAGATTTACTATTTAATATGACAATTAAAAAATAAAAATATTAAATAAAAACAAAATGAATTGCATTTTAAATTGTAATGGGTTTTTGATGTCATAATTCAAATGACAATTTACAATTCAATATTAAAAAGTACATGTCAATATATGGTCTACTTCAGATTAATTTTAAACTAATTTAAAATCTATTGCGTTGTAAAATACCATGCTGTTTTTGTGTCAAAATTCAAATGAAATTGCAAAACAGTCCCCCCCCCCCCCCCCCCGTGTTATGCGTTTTGATTTCTATAGCATTGCGCTTTATGTGTGTCAAAATTCAAATCGAAATGAAAACTGTAAGACTCTCATCAGGGCGGGGCCTACCACCTTCATAAATTCAATAAATCACGCCTCCACTTCCTACTTGAGATCTGGTAATGAGACAGAGTGTAAATCCTAACGCAGAGGATGGAAGAACTTTCCTCCTACACCTCCAAACACGCCTGGTGTAGAAACCAAACAGTTTTCTGTCTCCTACGTGTCAGATCATGAGGATGCATGTTGGAGCATATAAAAGAATTTTTATACAGTACGTCCAATATTTAACAATCTAGATCGAAACAGTTACAATACAAACGCAAACACATTCATATAGCGTAACAAAAGCATACATACAAGTGGCTAGTCTAACTGTTTAAACAAGTCTATATATATACATATATATATATATTCCGCTGCATATTTAGAAAAGACCCGTTTCATGAAGACCAGTTTATATACATAATTTAAATAATAATGCAAACGTGGATTCACTATGTCTGCAATTTTCTTTTCTTAATATGAAACATTGGAGAGTCAGTCACTTTCGATTTTTCCTTCCACCCAAAAAATTGTAAATTGTTAACTTTTTAGATTCAGGCAACTAACTTGGCAAAGTAGGAACTTTAAGTCACGGGACCAAGACGAATGGCGGTGAACAAAATCTGGGAGTTTTTTCAAAACAAAACTACCTTATGGATCAGAAAATAAACAAAAAGGAAAAAATCTATCATATTTATTTGCTTTTTTCTGTCTGTGGCCCAGTATCAAGTACTGGTACCGGTCCGTGGCCCGGGGCTTGGGACCACTGTTAACTTTAAAGGACACTACAGCCCTAACAATGTTCTCCATAATGTCAAGCTGCAACTCAGCAGTTGTAGTCATAAACACAGAAGCAATTCATTAGCAGATAGTGCATTCTCTTCTCTAACCTCCAAATAATTCCATATAGTTAAGTCCTTATTATTTTTAGTTGGTCGACCAAAGGAAATGGATTAAGCTAATTTAGTGAGGTGGTGCCCCGCCCCGATAAGCATCTGACAGTTTGCATTTTGACAGAGAACCAGGGGGGCTTTGTTTTGCAATTTCATTTGAATTTTGATACAAAAACAGCACAGCATTTGATAATGCAATAGATTTGAAGTTAATTTGAAATTAATTTCAAGCAAACCATCTATTGAAATGAATTGTATATTGCAAAATGTCATTTGAATTATGACATCAAAAACCCATGACAATTTAAATGCAAATAATTTTGTTTTCATTTTATATTTTATTTTTAAAACTGTCATATTGAATTGTAAATCTTAATATTGAATTCTAAATTGCAAAATATATTTTCACATTCCAAGCCTGAATTGCAGATTGAATTGCCATTGAAGAATTGCATATTACTTTAAATCATGGCTCAAAAGAATTTCCATACACAACTGTATATTAATGGCTGCCACCCGTATTCATAACCATAATCAGAAAGAGAGTTCTTTTTTTAGCTACATACTCAGGGCGCACACTCTTTCACTCACATTCAGAGAAACTGGATAAATATGCAAACCTTTAACCCTTGTGCTACCCTAAGCGCTTTAACATTGGGTGTTGGGTCATCTAGACCCAGTAGACAGACCTCTGAACCTTTGTTCTTCAATGATTTGTGATCCTCACTGGTGTCCATGGATTACATGAAATCCTCCCCACCTTTATCCACCTTTGTCATGGTAGGAGAACACCTCAATGTAAGAGTGGGGTCATCTGGACCCCATAGGATAGCACAAGGGTTAACAACACAATGCACATGGTATGTGCGGTCAGAAGACGTCTGTGTTTTCCTGTTTAGTTTTTCATTGTAGGAAAAGAAATGTGATGGTCCTGCTTGCAAAGGTTTGCTGCTGCTGTAAATGAAGGGATTTAGTGCTTTTGAATCTTAGAGCCTCCAAATAGGTGATGATGTCCAGTGGAGGACGCCATCTCCAACAGCCATTTTGTTACGGCATGAAATAGAAGGCTTCTCCTTCTCTTGGTTCTTGAAACAGTTTTTACAAAGTGAAATGCCACATTGGCTCCAGAGTGAAATGAAGTGTTCTTGTGAACAAAAAGACTACAGCCCTTTATCTGGTAACTCAGATGCCACAGTAATACATTCCCTTAAACAGCTGTTTTCGCACACCTTCTTGTACAAAGCTTGGTAGATCTTTAATACATGTTGTCATTGTCCTGTGCAGCATTTCAAAATGTCTTGTTTTCCTGACGGCATGCAACAAATGTTCAAACAGGCTAATAATGGTCTAAAAAATCTGACAACAATCTCATTAACTCTTTAGTTTCTGTGCAATTCAAGTCATGAAAAACAGAACTATGGAGTACAAAAGTGTGCTGTTACCCACAAAAAGCTCACTGTGATAAAAATTCCAAAAGCATTAACTCAACACTTAACTAAAATGTGTCTACAGTCATGAGGGTTAGGACAAATGTTTCTGACAGGTTCCACAGATAAGTCTCTGAAGACCTTGAATGGCCTTAAACGCTAAAGATTTGCAGAGCATTGGAGTCGTTCTACAAGAATGGGCTGTGTGATGCTGACAGCTAAGGTCAAAGATCATGTGGCCCTTAGTCCAGTTCCTCTGTGGGCCCCAAGCTTAGATCTCTCCTCCCTCTTTCCCTGGACAGTTGCCTTCCCCTGTCATGATCCTCTCTTCCATCCTCTTCATCTTCCTCATCATCCACTCCATCCTCTTCTTCTTCTTCCTCCTCCTCCTCCTCCTCCTCTTCCTCATCCTCTGTGCCGTCCATGGAGTCGTCAGCACCAAGCATGGCTTGCTGTATGGCCAGAGTGGCTGAGTCTGAGGACAGTGACTGGAGGCTGTCCATGCTGAGTGGGTCTGTGTGACACATTAGAAATGTTTATCTGTCAGCATCGATCCTCACTGACATGCATTTTCTGTTTAGGTGATACATGGCCAACAAAAAAAAAGGAAAATAACGAGAAAAAAACTTGTACATTTACGAGATTAAAGTGGAAGTGAGCATACAGAGCAGCAAGTGAACGCCACGCAGCAGAGCACACCGACTAAACTCAATGGAACAGGTGAGCTGAATGTTTATGATAATGTTCAAAAAGTTTGGAAGCTCATTTGTTTGATTTACGATTTATGACTGCTTTATTTATTGATGGGTGGTTTGCAGGATCTCTGCAGCCGTTGATGAAGACGTCGGTATCCTTGCAGCCATTTACTTGAATCCTCTCTTCCTCTATTAAAGATAAGATCTCTACGTTTGTGTGATGCTTCCGTCTGAGGAGGAGCACCTTTTGGCATTTTCAACCTTCTAATGCTAATATAACAGACTATTTTCATTCGTTTTTATTGTCATATGTTATAACAGGACATTTCATCTGCACATTGCACATTGGTGTTTGCATGACAGGTTCATGACGTAAGGTGACAGATGAACTTCAGGTTATGTGAATGAAAAGGAGAATAAAGGCTGCAGTGGTCCTCTACACCCAAACGTGTCTCTGAGCTCCTTATTTTACAGATGAAACTCCGCTTTACCGACACAGAACCCCGGAAAGACGCTACACTGAAAATAATCTGATTTTGAGTCGCCAAAAGGTTCAGAATGTCTTTGTTTTTTAAAACCTATCTGGAAATAGAGCTTCACAAAAAGCTCCACATATTTCATTTTCAAGCTAGGCTCCGATAAACGGAAAACTTTGGTGTTTCCTCGTTAATCTATGACTTACTTTCTCGTAAATTTATGACTTAAAAGTCGTAATTTAAAAAACATGTTTTTTGTAAACTGGCCCTAAAAGTGACATCTCAGCTCTAAAAAACTAGGATGCTTAAAAAAAGCAGCAAAAGCAAATAAACGACTTCCATTACATGTTTACACTGGCTATAACCATTTCCTCCAAAATGTACCTGCTGGAACGTTGGCTAACCAATAATGATTATGGAAAACGCTGACAAAGAGGGTTAGACCCTCAGCAATGATTGAAGAATATGTAAAAACATGGGTGGTTTTACTGCAACAGCTTTGCAGGTGCCTGTCTTTAGTTAAGTCTTGCAGCATTTGAAACCTCATTAGATGTGCAGAAAGATCTGCAACAGCCAACTGTTTTAGTTTATGACTTTATGAGGCTTTTTGTTTTGTAAAATTTAAATATATATGTTCAAACATTATAAATCTGGAATCAATAACCCACCCTGGCTTTGAAAAAAAAAAGACAATGGCTTCTTGATTGAGAGGAGAAGGCTGCCCTCAAGATATTCTAGTGAGATTTAAAAAAAAAACAAGACTGGAATTAAGATTCATGAGGGAAATATTTTTTTTTAAATTATTTATTCTGTTAATTTATGTGACTATTTATTTCATAAGTAAATAACAAAACATTTTCTTTGCCCAGAAGGCAATGTGCACCCTGGACAGAAAGCGGTTAGGCTGTCATTGACCTAACATGCATGATTCTGTCAGGCAGCAGTCCTTACCGCCGTTATGGTGACAGGATGAGGAAGAGTGAGCTGTGTCTTCTCGTGGTAACATTTTCAACTTGATTGAATTGAATTGAACTGTCAACACGATAAAGTTCTTCAAATGTTGACTCCTTCAACTTGGCAATGAGGAGAAAAAGATCACCTGCACTTTTCATGTATTTCTTTGGCAACTGACTTACTTTCTGAACTGTTTCCCATTTGGGATCTGTGGGTCTGCAGAACTCCAGCAACGATGGAGTCAGGCCAGAAGCGTTGTGTTGGACGATGCTGCGACTTCATTTTCTTTGCTTTGGGAGCTGGGTCTGGGTTACTGGCATCCAGCATGGGCTGCAGGATACGCCGGCGGGCGTTAATGAACCTACAAAACATGAAGATGAAGAACACGACCTCACAAAGTAGCAAAGAACTGTCATGAATATTTAGGCAGCTCTCATATAATACAGAAATGACGCATCCTGATTTGGGGGAAAAGCTTTTCCTTGTCAGCAGTACGCCAAACGTAAATATGTGGGAGGAGCCTCTGAGGGAGGATTTTTCTTTATCAAGGTTGTTCAAACAGAAGAAAAGCTGAACATGCTGCTTTGATCTCAGTGAGCTGTCAAAATGTTCTGTGATGTAACATGATGCTACAATAGGATGCAGCATCAGCTTTGGTAGGAACCCGTAGCAGAGCATGTTAACAGCATGTACGCAGGAACAACCACAAGATGGCATCACAGTATCATAAATAAAATGAGAGTTCAACATTCCACAGCATAAATGTCTGCTCTGGAAAAATCATGATTTTCCCTTCTTTGCTTGTGTCAACATTTGACTTGAGCTGAGCAAAACAGGTCATCTGTAACACATATAGGTTCTTCTCAAATAATAACAGAATGGTCAACCCTGTGGCTTCTTACCAGTTGTTCACTTGCAAAAGGGTGAGACTTGTTTGTGCTGCTATCTGTCTCTTCTCATCCTCTGTTGGGTATGGATGCTGGAACAAACAGACCATGTTATTTTGTTCTATCTTTGATACATCACATAAAAAGGTCTGAGCTTTTTTTCTGTCCCACCATGAGATGCTGGAAGAGCCAAGAGCGCATGATGTTTGTGGCATGTTTGGGCAGCACCCCCCTTTTGTTCTTGGACTTCTTGTCTTCACTGTCCAACAGGGATGTCAGATCCATGTTCACCTTTATAAATACATAAAGAGTGTAAATAGTGAGGGATAAAGAAGCAGAAGGTTTCTAGTAGTTATTGTTGCTATGGAAACAACAGGGAGGCTACTGATTGCATTTGTCTTTCCTGTGGTGCATACCATCTGAAATATCGCCATGGCAACTGAATTTATATTATAATGTTACAATACATATTCTTGTATAAACTGGATTTAGGAGAGCAGCAGATTAAACTGGATGTTTTTATGTTAACCTCCTCTAGGTCCCCTAGACCGGTGTTTTTTCCACCGGTGTGCCGCAGCACTAGTCCATTTTCACTGAATCCAGGATTTCAGCTCTGTGTTCATCTAAACATGACTGATAAAACACTGAGTAGTTAGGAATATGAAAGATCGTAAAATACTTTTTTCTTGGTGTTTCTTTGTTTCTATTAAAGACTCTTTGATAAGACTGATGGTACCGCGATTTAGCTGCAGCTTCAGCTCTGTTTTAGGAAAAGTCCCGCCCCTTTAACTGTCTCCACCAATCATTCTTGGAGCCTTAATCATACATCATCACTCTGACCAATCAGAAGTTAGTTGACAGATCAGCTTTATTTTGTCTTACATCAGAAGTTTCCCTATTTACAAATTCATTATGTTGCTTATCTGACCCTAAAATAAAATAAAACTAAAAGAATGTAAGGAAAATGCCAAATCTAGTGGAGATTGTGTTAAGATTTAAGACACTATGACTACTTCAAAGTGGTGGTTATACTCATACTCACTTATACTCATTAATCTGAAATACAGAGAACCAGAGAGGTCTTTGTTATACATTTGATTTTCTTTTTTTCCTGTTTTTTATTTTTATTTTTTGTTTTTGTTTTGTTTTTGCCTTTGAGCAAGACCTTCAGATGATCTTGTTTGTGAATTGGAGAATTTGACCAAAAAAGTTGATTGAATTGTACTGGTAATAAAGAATAATGTGACTTCTCCTTTAACTCTAGAGAAGCTACCCATGTATTGTTTTTGAACATGCCATACTATTTTCTAGGACCATCTCTCTTTCTCTTTTAGTCAATGGAGTTCTGCTTTCCCGCTGTTTGTAGATAATTGTGAGATAATATGAAACCAAGTGCTGGGCAAAACTAATCTATGTGAGATTCATTGTTCCTTTCTTCCTTTCATGCATTAAAACTCTAAAACAAGCAAAGGAAATTCTTGCTTTGCATTCACAATAACAGCCAAAAGGACAATGAAAGCCATCTAAACATTATTGGGATAAACAATGTCAATTTAGAGTGGCAGCAGGGGGTTGCAACCAGACAGAGGCAATGAAAAGAAACCTTGCCAAGTGGAGGTAGTGGGCAATGGTGCAGCAGGTCTGCTGTGAGATGTAAGGAGTGAAACAGTGTGGGGTAAAAGCACAGGGAGGGATCATAACGGCTGGCTAATAGCTCTCGGCTTGCATGACATTACCTGTGAGTTCTGAATCTGGATAGTTCCTGTCGGTAGCGCCTGCGTTAACACTGGCCCTTGTGATGTCACCATGGCAACTGACTGGTACAGGGTCCCACCTGAGGAGATAATTTGCTGCCGTGAGTATCAAGTGGCCCCATCCACTATTGGAAGCCCAAACCTCACAATTCCACTGAAGGTGCACCAACTACTCGATAGCCTTGCAAGCAGAAACACACAAAAGAAACCAATTAATAAGACTCAAAGCCCCTCTAATGTTGACTAACCCTGATAAAACAAGAAAAAGAGAAATGTCTTTCTGAACCTGCCTTAACTAGCCTTGATCAAGGCCCTTATCCTAAACATTACAGCTTTCCAGTGTGTAGAGATCAAAGGCATTGATTTGTTTAGGTGTAACAGGGAATTCCAGAGGCCATTTGACATTTGGTAGTACTCACTTTGTATAATAAAAGTAAGCAGTAGGTCAAGCACACATAGAGGTCCTCAAGTCTCAACTGTAATCAAAAACATGCTCATAATATTTACTTTTTTCAGACTAGCCCTGATATGATCCTAAATGGAAACATTTTTTTCTATGAGGTAAATGTGAACTAGCTGTACTTTTTTTATGTCCTACCTCAAGAAAATGTTAATACATTTAAAAAATATATAAATGTTGTTGTAGCATCCTTTGGAAAACTCGGAGGCTGATTTCAGTTGCAAAAATTGTGAGATAATGTTTTAAGCTGGTAAACTATTAAGGCAAAGAAATCCAATAATGATCCAATAATGAGCATTCTAGGCTGAACTTTAACAGTGCTTCTCAATGAAATCCTTGCTGAAGCTTTATTTTATAGAGCTAACATTCATAGCTCCAGCACAAACTTTAAAACTTTTATGTTGCCAGGGCATTTTAACACACTTGTATGCAGTCCCATGTCTACCTGACACCACTGGTGAATTGATGGCCGTCATGGCGATGTTGCTCTGCTGCAGACTGTCTGGCATCACAATCCCTGAAGGGTTTGCAGAGCTGGAGACAGAGGTCATGGATGGAGAGGAGGTCTGAATTAGTTCCTGGAGATAACAAAAGAAACACCATTGGACAACTATTTCAATTTTAGTTTTTTAATTCCTACTCAAACGCTCAACTTTTCTGTTACATGTCGGCTAACACGTGATGATGGTGGCTGAGGAAGGTGTATGTTTTTAGAATGTGTTCATGACTGACCTGCTGTAAACTGAGACTGGTGTGGGACGGAGAGTAGGGACCGCCAAAGTCATTACGGAGAAGGTTGTCGCTGTGCATCTTGGTCTTGAGGCAAGTGATGTAGCGATTGCAGAAATCCTTGCAGAGTTCATTGACCTTCTCCAACTCCAACAAGTGGATTCTTAACACCTGGATGGCCTTTACCATCTGACAGAAGATCCATGTCAGAACATATGTCGTGTTGGCTTAGCTCAGACATTTCCACATGGTCACAGACTCAGAGATAGGATAATCTCTGTAGTGATATCGAATTTTGCTTGCATGAAAGAAAGTCTCATTTTAAACAGCATTAAAACAGATTACAAATTAGAGTTCAAAGATCAATATTACTAACACTGTTTCCTTTGTTATCCAAAATATGAACTTTTAGATATTGGAGTGCACATGAGTGACATTTCAAAGTTTCACCTGTTAAAGAGGCAGATTTCTGTCATCCAAAAACTGAAAATATTTCTGCTCTTCAGCCAATTGTGTGAGGTACTCCACAGTCCTGAGTTTGTCATAACACTGGGCAGTAAATTAGCCCAAGGAATACAACAGAAATGATTATTAAGATTTTTTTATATAAAACATAGCTTCTTACTAAAAGAAGTCATATTGGTGGGGCAATAAGGCCTAAGCACTAGTAATTCTCTTTTATCCAAATAATCTTAATTAAGAGTCAGTTAAAATTGTGAGGATTTGACAGCACTTCTGCTTAAGTGTCCTTCTGGTATATTATTTAACTGCATCGAAACATTTACTCGACCAATGACATTGAGTTCAGGGTGACCACCACCACCAACACTCTAAACTGAACTGTTGCAAAAGTCTTCAATGTCACAAGCGAAGGTCAACAAAACAACCGTAAAGTGCTTGTCAGAGGAGAAAATAAATCAAGCTGTAACTTTGCTACCCTGTGAACTGCCTGAAACCCTCTTTGGGGAGAGATACTGACGCACACACTGCCTCATAAAACTCATATGCATAGACATTATTGACCAGTCAACGTAGTCTTTCCAAGGCATCATAGTAAAAACTGCAGTTTTTAAAACTTTTTCCTGTCTTTGGGAGCAGCAGACCACAGAAGAAAGGGGCAGACCATGCATCTGATGTGCACTTAACCCTTGTGCTATCCTATGACCCCACCCTTCCATTTACGTGTTCTCCCTACCATGACAAAGGTGGATAAAGGTGGAGAGGATTTCATGTAATCCATGGACACCAGTGAAGATCACAAATCATTGCAGAAAAAAGGTTCAGCGCACTGTCTAGTGGGTCTAGATGACCCAACTCCCAATGTTAAAGTGCCTAGGATAACACAAGGGTTAAAGCTGCTAGTAACATTTAAATTTACTATGTCTATTGTGTGAAGCCTCGTTTTTTAAAACATTTCTAAAACTGTTTATAGCACAAGAGAAGAATAGCTATTTTCCCCTTTATGTGATGTTTGCCATATTTTTCTATAATGTACAATAACTAGTTTTTAATAAAGTACCTTTCACATTTTATTCATCTTGTTGGCCAATATCTCTAAAGTACCCATTCTAAGTGATATAACTTAATTCGAGTCCAAAAGAGAATAAAAAATAAAAAAGGAAGTTGATGCAATTCATTTAGCCATGCTAAATGCATGGAACACATGGAACAATACAGCCTATGTCCCAAGTTACACAAGTTCAATCAATCACCGTTTTAACAGAACTGCTGGCTCACCAAGTTGTCCAGCTCTGGGTCTTCACTGAAAAAAGGTTTGTGCTCTTGCTCCTGCTGGTGGACAAAGTTTTCGATGTCTACGTCAAAGCTGGCTGAGGTGATGCATTCGGATCCCTGTGTAGCCTGCTCGCACTTCTCAAAGAGCAGCCCCAACAGCGGGAATAATGGATGTCTGAGGAGAAACAGAAAGCACCAAGACTGGTTTCAAGAGGTTCTCATGTTTATGCAAATGCACATTTCCTTTACCAAATACCACTACATTGGAAGATTAGTCCTATTTCCTTTCTCTTCTAAACCAATGCTAGATTACCAACAAGGTCTGGTATTAATATCTGTGCTGATTTGCATAAGCACCATAAAGACAAAGATAGAGCGCATTGGGGGCTGGAGTTCATATCTTTCCAGGTACTGTCTTCAGGGGGACACACATAGCAGTCATCATCATTCCAAAGAACCTCTGTTATTCTGAATGAAAGAGCTTCATAACTCTTTGGCAAACCATCACTAACTGACACAATAAACATTTGTAGTTCCACGTTGTGGTCACATCAGCATAGTGGCTGTCCTCAAAGGGCCAGATATAACTTATACACATAAATCCTTTTAAATTTTGTCTACTTATTAAAACCCACATAACTCCATTAATGAAGGATCAAACTGTCCATATGAATAAAGAAAAATAACATAAAAATCAGCTGCAAAGAACATGTATTATAGTGTAACATTTTACAAAAAAAGGCAGCACACAGCCTTGCATCCAACTGATGGTTTGATGACAACAGTTTCTCTGCAAACACACATAAGACCTGCAGACATTGAATAAAAACAACAGAAGCCAAACATTATTAACCCTTGTTCTATCCTATGACCCCCCCCCCTTCCATTGGCGTGTTCTCCTACTATGACAAAGGTGGATAAAGGTGGAGAGGATTTCATGTAATCCACGGACACCAGTGAAGATCACAAATCATTGAAGAAAAAAGGTTCAGAGCTCTGTCTAGTGGGTCTAGATGACCCCACTCCCAGTGTTAACGTGCCTAGGATAACACAAGGGTTAAAACAGCTTTTTGCAATGTTCTTTTTTTGACCTACTGTCAGTGAATCGGACCAATGTCTGGGATTCATACACAGTGGCTGAACCAAAGCCGACCACCACATGACTCCTGTGACCCCCTCAGAGGTCTGTAAAATCTCTGATAAACCTGCATAGAAAACAGCTTATTTTTTAACCTTATCTCATTTCATAAATATGATCAGCTTTCCTCCTCATCCTGTACTTCATGTGTCAATGTTGATTGCAAGGTTTGACACAACACAAGAATGGGCTTCTGATGAGCTTCTGACCCATGGCTCTCATTTGCTGCCTTTAATAGATGTCTATAATGTACTCTAATCTGCCTGATCCCAATTTAATGCCACTCCTTCTTGCAGACGTGGCTGGCATACTAAACAGGGGTCATGTGCACAGAGAAGAGCCTTCTGCCGTGTGCATGAGGTTAGCTAGAAAAAAACCTGGATGGGGATAAGGCAGAGAGGAGGGCGATGACTGTAAGCAAACCCGGCATAACAGATGCTTTCCAAACCAAAGCCGTTTGAGGTATTTGGTGTCACATTGATCTTGGAGGATTCTTCAGAGACACAAAGAGTTATTCAGATGAAAGATAATGTTGAGCAGTATGGTCTGCTCAACATTATCACTAAGACACAGAAGCAAAGTCTATCTGCTGTAGAGTGAAAGCTTCCCTACTGGACATAAAGGGAAACAACACCATCATTATATGGAAGCCAAGCTTAAGGAAAAGAAGTATAAAATTCAAATTATACAACAAAAACAAACATTGTGCTAGTGTAACCAGGGTTAAAAGGAATCATACTGTTTTAATCCAGTAGAGGGCGCTATGCTAGCAGAATGTGGAGGATCAACAAAAACTCATGTGGAGGGATATGGCCTGTGAATAAGCTCTGTGTGGGAAAAGAAATCTAAAGGGAGTGACGGAAAAGAGCGTGCAGGCTATTTGTATTTCATTGCTGTTTTTTCTTTCTTTTTGAAAATATCCATCAATATTGGACTTTGAAAATACTCTGTTTCTGAAAACTTTGCTTCCGTGATGATCGGTATGTTTTTGCTTAGAGTTACTGAAGCATTTGGTGAGTTTTATGTTTTACAATTACATTTTTTATTTCATTTTCTTTATCTTAGACTGATCAAATTTCTATTTTTTTTTTTTTCATTTTTTATATTGTGTGAAATTGTGTTTTTGTCGTATTTTACTGCTTTGTTTAGGAATTTTCGTTTGTGCTAACAGGCCACGAGGTCCAGTTTTAGCTAGCAAAGCTAGATGTGTGCTCTACGACTCAACCAGTGACGTGCAGTCAGGAGAGGCAGGTGAGGCTGCGCATCACCTGTCATTATGAGAAGAAAAGAGAAAAAATAAATTCAATTATTATATTTAATCAGTAATTTGTGCTTTGCAGTCATTTTCCATTTAAATGTACCATTTTTGGGTGTTTTTCTTTTCAAAATCACTGAATTTCCGCATTTGCCGTTCAGATACTAAGAAGTGACTGCGATGAGGCACCAGCCCGCTGAGCCTCACCTTGGATTGCGCAATACCTATGCAGTCAGACGGTACTGCTGTCTCTCTGTATGTCGGTTCAATCACTTGTACTATATGAGCTGAGTTTACATAATTTAGCAGATGTATATGATGTACAGTGTTTGTTTTTATAAATAACTGTATGTGAGGGACGTGTTTCTTGTGCTGAGCGCTAAACGCCGGCAAAAAAGCCGCTGGGTGAGGCCAGCAGTTCTCGTGCCTCATGTTAGGGGGCGCCGGTGAGCCTTGAGATTATGACGCTAAAAAATAATAGAAGAAGTGATAGCAAGCGCCAAGTCATTTTCTTCAGAAGGAGCGGCGTATGGACTTTATTTACAAGTAAAGGTGAGATGATAATAAGGTTTGTGCTTTTTTCTATGCTGCAGTTTGTATATGGAAAAAAAAACATGTTGAAATGATATTTTAAACAAAACACGTTAACTGTTGTCAATCAAATGGTGAATAAGTTACTCAGTATGGTTCATATGTTTGTAAATCTGACTGATGACGTCAGTGCCTCACCAGCCGTTAACCTCACGGCACGTCACTGGACTCAACAGCACACAACATGCAGTGAGTACGTAAATGACCTGTTCCAAAGTGTAAAACTTGTTATATTCAGGTTTTTTGTTATGCATCAAGAATTTCTTTGATTGATGTAAGAAAAGTTGATGGCAGTTTTTGGTTTTATTTCGTTTAATTTAATTGGGCCCAATTTCTAACAGTGGTTTTGTTGTATGTCCACCTAATCATGCCAATGCATAATTCAATGTGTGTGTAACGCGATTTTGTTGTTATTCAACACAATTTCATAAATAGGTCGACAGTTATAAACAACATGTAAAATTGTTCCCACGTTGTTTTCATTTTGATTCCGTTGGACATAATCCAGTCAGTCTGTTATTCTTCTGTTTATTATTTTGTGAGCACGACTGTACGGCAAGTAAAAGTTCAGACGCACAGCCTCAGAGATGTAAACTGACCTGAAACAGACATGACTTTCTCAGGTGGCACAAAACATTTTCAGATAATATTGTTGTAACATTCTATTCTATAGTGGAAAAGTATCAGTTAAACCTTGAAGTCCACTGAGTACTTGGATTTCAAGTAAAACATGTAGAGAAAGACCCCATTAAGTCTCTCCATCTCAGAACATGCCAAAGTCCTTCAACAACCTTTTCAATGAAAGTCAGAGCATAGATAGATGGAGTGTGAAAAGGGAGGCATTTTTCAACCTGAACATAATGTATGTACGTGTGTCTGTGTAACTGCATGGTACAATGTGCGTTTTCCATTCCCTGACTGTTTCCCCCAGCCAGCCTGAGCACCACCGTGTCGACTACCAAGAGCGCCAGCTTCCATCTGCAGTGCGACGGATGGATATTGCCGACTGGGGGATCATTACAAGGGCCATAAAAGAACGATTTACGGAACAGCCGGTGAGTGGAGTCAGCGCGGCCTTCGCAGCCTCTCTCACTGGTGCTGGGTCACTGACAAAAAGCCCAAAACAAAGAATCCCAGGGAGCTGTGGCAGTTCTACACTAACTTGCTCCCTGGGCGAGTAACTCCACCATACAAACACATACAAAATTTGACAACATCCTTTTGTGTTCCCTATATTTTATCTTTTTTTTTTAAACATAAATAGGAATAAAAACAAACAGGAACATTAATCCAGAATAACTCAAGTTAAACCTTAAATAACGTATCATATTTTGCTCTGCATAAAAATACATTCTGTCAAAGTAATACAAATATGGAGATGCTGCAGAACAAAACAAATGCAAGCCTTTAAATATTAATAATAAGAAATGACAAATCATGTCTTTCGGTTTTCTTTGCTCTCTTATCATTTCTTAGAGCTGGACTCCTGCATCATTTTTAGCCATAATTTCTTGGTGTTTGATGTCCTGTGTGTGTCTTTGTGAAACATATCAGAGGGATTGGATCTAAAAAAACTTATTGTGAATATTATTTTTAGGTCTCATAAAACATTAAAAACTAAATCATAGAACTCATCAGTGGGATTCCTCCAAAAATATTTGGCATTTCCCTAATTCTGTGCAACACCAACAGTAGAATTCCCCCCAAAAAACCTCAATCCATAAAAAATGATCTATAGTTTATTTCTGATGTCATAAAGTGCAGCTGTTTTCCTGCATTTCCTGCTGTCTTTATGTCAAACACTGACACCAACTAAACCACAGAAAAGACACGTAACAAAAATATCTACAATAGTTAGGAAATAATGACATTATCAACCTATGGTGAGTGATCCAACAGCACCTGATCATCCAAGCTGCGCTCCTCTGTCTGCGCCCCCCCCCCCCCCCCCCCCCCCTTCTGTTAGACTGAAAGACTCCCAATCACCTGCGTTAGTGTGATTCCACCACCGGTGAGTTGCAACCCCCCTCTCAAATTTTTTGACTTATGTCCCAAAGACTGCCTCAAAGAGGTGGGGGCGCAAATGTCTTGCAGCAGAGGGCGGTGGTCACGTGCACGTTGGGTCTCCTGTGTCGGAGCGGGGAATTGTGGGAAATACTCCCCATTAGCTGCTCTGGTGGATATTGGGTTGAACACAGGTTTTTCTTCTGCCTAATTCTTTTTCACGTGGCTGTTTTATGTTGTTTCAGTCTTAGTTATTTTATCTTTTTTTTTCTGCACTATAAGTGTGGAGGGGGGAGAGGATGAAGACATGGGTGCGATGTTCAGTGTCAGATGTGTCCAAATAAAAGCGCGGCGTACAGGCTGCCGCAGGCATGACAAAATAAAAGCTGAAGCCCCGCACTGATTAAGTTTTTCCTAATGTGTAACGCCGCAGGCACAGAAAATGCCGCCCCCTACTGGGCGCCGCCCACATCAAAAACCCCCACTGCCAGGGAGACAGGCCACTCACAGATGATGCTGAGAGCCGCTTGATTATTGATTGTCAGCGGAAGTTTTACTTATGAAAGTGAACTTGGCAACTTCATATTGAAACCTTCTAAAACACTTTTGTGTCAGCATTACCTTTGCAGATCAACTGAAGTTCATATTCCTGAAGAAAATGACATTTAAACCTTCTTGAAACAAGATGTTTCTCAAAAAATGGCCACTATGTTTTTAAATTTGTCACAACCTATTTTTAAAACCTCTTATTTAAATTAACTTAAAACATTTGAATTCAAAAATTTCCTTTTATTTCACTTCTAAATAAATAGACAGATGGGGGTAAAAAGATTTCTTTCAGGGACAAACATAGGAACATTAAAAAACACTGTAGTTCAGCCATTCACTCACATAAATACTTTAGTTTTGAAATTTGATCCTCAAGTGAAATTTTGGGGGTCAGATGGTTTGAAAAAACGCAAACTTCTTTTCTTTCTTAAAGATGCAGTTTTATGTGCCAGTGACATCTAAAATAAGCCACTGAACAAAAAAGGCAACACAAAAGTAAAAAAGTGTTTAATAGGGCCTTTACCATTGGAAATTAACATTTGGAGCTTTTAAGTGTATTACAATGTCCACTCCTTATTATAAACACCCCCAAAGTGGTATTTTGATCTGTTCACATATTTCTGAGTTTTCCACTAAAAACCTGCGCTCTGAGCACCAGCCCCTCCCAATCTACAAAGACAAGCAGTTCCTCATAAGGTGGCATATACAGTAGAGTTGGGAACAGCCCCTTGTCTGCATTGCTAGCACCGCCCCCCAGGCTTACAGACACACCCACTTTCTCCACTGAGCTGGTGGTGTTCAGTAAACACTTCCATTTTAAATGCACAATACCAAATATTTTCCAATTGTGTCCCGTCTCCAATTATTGGCGGGTCTAACAGGTGTTCGTTACTTTAGACGCCAGTCTCTAGTAGCGGCCGGGCTGCTTGTGCAGACGCCGGGTGTGTGTGGTATTTGTAATGTGAGCCAGTGTAGCGATGGCCAAGAAACGCTTATGCGTTCTAGCATTTAGATTTTGTGTGCTGGCATACGCCAAAGAACATTCTGATGAAAAATCTGCACAGCATTTTGGGGTGGATCCTAAACGTATCAGAGAATGCAACAAGCAGCTGGATGATATAGAAAAGACAGCTGCAAAAAGGGAGCAAATGATTTCCTGGTGGAGGTACGAAGAAAGCGAACGTCGAAATAGAACAACTGGTTTGAACATGGATTAATGAGCAAAGACAGAAAGGTGCTCGTGTCTCCAGAACAATGATCCGCATGACAGCGAAGAGGATTTTTGATACGGAGATTGATAATTCAAATAGAGAAGAAAGGTTTGCTAATCAGAACATAGTACAATGTTCTTATCATTTTAATAAATCCTGAAATGTTTATCTGGTGTTCTTCTCTGCATTTTGTGAGCGAATTTCACGACAAAATGAACCCGTTACCCGTCATCAGTCTGTGATGGAATAAACGCCGAGCCGGTGCCAAATTTCTTGAATAAATGCCGGGGATCATAAAGACAAATAAACAAGTTCGGGCGTTGTTTGTTTTCATGGTAGAAACACGCTGATGATGACATCATAAAATGGGCGGCACCCACAAAGAGCAGAAGCAGGAGCCTCAGAGATCGAGTCATCTTACTTCTGAGTAGGAAAAGACTTTACGAAAATAAGTCATATTTTATAAATAATTTGTCCTTTAATGTGCCAAAGATCATATATGATTATATATATGGATATAGTTTACTCTCAAAGGGTTGAGAAAAATCTACTTTTCACTCTCTTTCACGTTAGGTAGTGAAAATACTTATTTTTTAAGTTACCGGAAGTATCTGAAAACTCCTGCTATTCACATTAAGGCCCGTACACACCGGGACGAATTTCGCCGGCGAAATTCGCCTCGTGACTAAACAAAGGGCACCAATGAGAGTGTGCACACCGACGTGAAAAAACGCCACGCGTCAAAGCGTCAAAAAAAAAACAGAACAATAATTTCTTCATCCATGGAACTGGAGCTGGAGCTACTGGTGCTTGAAATATTCACGTTTTCTTTGTTTGATTCTGACAAGTTCGTAAATACTGGCTCTCTTCTTCTGAGTAAAAACCACCTTGTGTACAGGAGTATTTCTGTTTTACATTAAGCGCCATCTAATGTCAGGGAATGAAATTGCATGTTAGCTCGGCTCATCGTCAGCGAAAATCGCCTGGGTGTGAACACAAAAGACGTGGCGAAAAACGCTGGCGAATAACGCCAGGCGAATATTCGTCCCGGTGTGTACGGGCCTTAAGACGTGTCTCACTTATCTACAACAAGTGTGGATGTCTGACTGCTGCAACAAAGAAAAAAGACCCTTTGACAATTTCCTGAAAGATTAACTTTGTTATTGAAACTTAAACAGGGGGTACGGACCTATTTTTTATGACCATGTTGCATGCTTGAGTCTAGAAAGGGCAAAGGCCTTAAACCTACAAGCCAAATCACATTGTTGCCAGGGTGACCTCTTAAACCACTGAACTACAGGAAGGACAGAGGTCCCTTCCCAACATTCTGTTCCCCACTGTTTGCCAGTCTAATCAGGCCTGCAGTAGGCCTATGCCTTAGGAATCAGTTTGTGGAGCAGTCATGCTGCGTTTGTTCACAACAAGGCTCCTGTTTCCCTGGGCTCCATGTCTGGAAAACAACCTGCATTAGAGGAACGTATGGTGTTGTGTTGTGCACATGCACACAGGCTTTTCCAGCACAATCTGAACAACAGTGTCTCATTTTCTTTGTATTTTCAAGTTTCATGTGTTGTTTGGCCCTGAACCCTTTTAGTTTTTTTAGTGAAATTAAAAACTTCAATTCAGCCAGTGGTCCACATTTCAAATACAAATGCACTGAACATTTCCCTGAACAGTTTCTCCTTTGATCTACCAAACAGAAACTGTCTGACAGCAGTTATTATGTTTCTTAAGAATTCTGCCCCAAACCAGCACACCTTGTTCACACATAAAAAGCTTAATTGAAAAAAGTATACTTTGTGCTTTTTCTAATCCACATAAGCCGCGGGCGAACACCAGAAAGTACCTGACAGAAACGGCCAATAAAAGCAAGAGACGCTTTTCTGCATTCAGGAGCTGACCTGCCAAAACATGGAAGGCACAGTCCATCTCACAGAGTTGGCTCTGAGGGTAAAGTCACTTTATGATGCATCCCACCAGACCCACAAAACACAAAGATCCTCCTGCTCAGGCAAGTCCGATTTAAAAAGCTCCTGTCTGTTGAGCGTGACATTTCCTGCTCGTCATGCATGTCACCAATCCCACAGAAACACGCAACCATTAAATCCTCAGCTGACCAGAATGAGGGGGGCTTTAAACAAATGCCCACAGGTGAATGAGCATGATCCATCCTGAGCACTCTTTGTCAAAGATCCGGTGTTTTAGCGAAAACAGAACAAACTGTTCTGGCTAACATTTGACCAGCACTGATGTGAGTTTGAACATTGTCTGTAACTGAGTGAAGCATTTGCTCACCTATGAAGAAGAACTTTGCTGCTCAACAGCAATCTTTACGCCACAAAATATATCTGAAAATCACCAGGATATTCCTGATTGGATCAAAAAGGTCACCCAAATGTTAATGTTAATCCTGAGCCACATCTGCCTCAAATGGAGCATTAAATACAAAAAGTAGAAGAAAAAAAAGAAAAAGACTTCACTGGCTTTTTAATAACATGCAGAGAATCCAGACTGATCTTTACAGTAAATGCCACAACTCATTAGACTAATTACCCTATCACACATTTACTCTGCTGCTAATAACAAAGCAGGCACAGAAACGGGGAGAGGAAAGCACGCATCGCGTAAAGCAGGAGATCAGCAATTAGCGAAAACAACATTAAAGTCTGCACAGACATCCTCAGCAAAATAATTGAGGCATTTTCTATTTTAAAAGACTTCAGCCCCTTCAAAAGCCCCCACAACGCAGGCAGAACTCACTTGTTAAAATGAGGAGTTATTTGGTTCTTACTACTTTTTTCACTATGGGAAATAGTGTTTATGACAAGAGATTTGTGCAGTTATTTTAGTTCACAAAAACATAAACCGAGTCAGTCTAAATGTCCTCTGCTGACAATGAATAACAAAAGAATGAAGGATTTCCGCTGTAGATCATCACATCTCATCAGTCCATGCTGGTGAAGTTGCTAATCCTCCTGAACAGGAAGTGTAAGCAAAAGACCCCACGGCAAGTCCTTAGTCCCACAGCGACACAACTGCAGCCGCCTGTGGTCTCCTCAACTATGAGCAATACACAGTTAGAATGTTCTTCTTCTTTGTCATTTCATTTATTAATAGTTACGGATTTTTTTACTCACCAGCATTTGTGTTGATAGAGCATAGTGTAACTGAACAGTTAAGAAACGGATGACGATAATATATGGCATGAAAATAATTTAAAAAATAAAGTTAAGTAAAGCAAAGAGGAGTGGGATTTCTCTTTAACATACCACTTTATCATCGTAAAGTTGAATGGCAGGTTAGTTGGAAAACAGAGACACGAGCCCTCGAGGCCTGGAGGTGGTGGTGGTTTACGAGCTGTACCGCTAGCTCACAACCCCCAGCTAACGTTAGCGGTGCAACAAAAGATCCAGATTCCAGCTCATGAGGAAAACAAGGACAAACATGGATCTGTTTGTCTGACTGTGGATTATCAGAATGGAGCGGATCAGAGAGACTTGTTCTCGCTGACTGCAGCTGCGTCACCGCTACAAGCTCCTTCTAACTGCATTTTTTATCTTCTTAAATTTCACTGCAATTTGAATATAGAAATAATCAGAAACACAGTTTTAATCTTAATTTTCTTTATCTATGACCTCCATTAAGTTAAAAACACCAAACACACAATTTTCATTGCAGTGGCTCTTTGAGTTAAGGGAAGGTAAAAATAAAGGAAGGGCCGAAGGGGATGACAGAGTTAATGAGTTTACTAAATGTGGACTTGGTGTGGCCTTAAAAAAAAGTGGTTTCGTAGCTGTTATAGTTGGAGGAGATATAAGGTGAACCAAAGCATGGATGTTTTGGGCTTGTCGCTGGACTTTAAACATAAATGTTCAGCTCGCACTGAAGATTTTCTAAGGGGTTGAGATTAGAGGTAAGATCGGGCCTAAAAAATCCGGCCCGACCCGACACAGGCCCGCGGGCATTAAAGCCGAACTCGGCCCGACCAATTAGCTTGATTTGCAGGCCCGAGCCCGAAGCAAACCCGAAATTTCAAGATCTGGATGCGCAGTCGCTTCATTACGTGGAGAAATACTGCAGCCGCACCGGTGCGCATTTCCTTTTTCAGTTCCCCTGTCTGAAGTTTCTCCTTGACTTCCTGCTGCTCCATATCAGGGATCCCTAAACAAAATAGATGCAGACTTGTGGAGGGAAGATTACATTCACGACACGTGCACAGAGCTGGACCACAGTGTACGTCAATCAACGGTGGGCTGGTGACTGGTGGGAGGGGGCGGGGTCTACCTGTGTGTGTGTGTGGGTGTGTGCATGCGGTGAACTTTCTCCCTCTGAGTACGAAGAAGCTGGCTGTGCCTTTCGGTTTGTGCGGTAACCGTTCTGACATCCAGGATTAATAAAGAGCTGTTTGACAACCGCCGCCTAAGGAGCTTCTTTGCAGCCATTATTTATTAAAAAAGTCAGCGAGAGAGAAGCCCGGCCCGACCCGACCCGAACGTAATGACTGTCATTTAGAGCGAAATTCGGGTCGGGTCGGGCTCGGGCTTAAGATCTTACCTCTAGTTGAGATCTATCTGGAAACTGGATTCCAGGAACATGAAATGCTTCTTAAGAAGCCACTCCTTGGTTTTCTGGGCAGTGTGTTTGGGATCGTGGTCATGCTGAAAGACTCAGCCACGTTTCATCTGCAATGATCTTGCTGATGGAAGGAGGTTTTCACTGAAAATCTGACCCTATGGCCGCATTCATTCTTTCCTCTACGCTCATTACATTACGGTCAGTCTTCAAGGACATGAGGGTAGATCACAGGCCAGCAAAGATAAATAACCAAAAAAATATATATATATTCTTTAAAAATCTGTCAGCGAATCAAAATCCTCACCGAGAAGTACTGGACTTGATTGACATGCAGAACAGCCCATCAAGCATCCTCTGATACATATGCCACTGCACATGCGTGTTTAAATACACTGAGCATAAATTCTCTCATCAGAAAGTCGCTACTTGCCCCGTCAAGTCCCCGGCAGAAGACCACTCACACACGCTCACTGGAGTGTTTATTGAAGCCCGGATCGCCCCACAAGCCTTCGCGGTTCCCACCCGATGGATCCGACCCCACCAAGGAAGCAGTGTTTTCTGTGGCACGCGCTTCCCACGCAGCTAGCAGCGCCTTAGAAATGCCAAGCTCCTCCTTTGCAAGGTTTACAGCAGAGCATGAAATATGATAGTCACTGCTTTCTGTTTCTGTAATAAAACGTCTCAACTGTTACTAAAGTATCTTCTCACAAATATTTATGTACTCTTACTGTGTAGTTTTTAAATTAACAGTACATAAACAATGCTATGAACTAATAGTTCATAATACAATGTTTATTAAGCAGTATTTTAGTCTCAAAATACTATATTCATATATGAACAGCTAAGATACTGCGCAAAACCCTCAAGCTTCCAGGCCTTCGGTAGAGGACCCGAGCTTGGAGGAGAAACCACCCAGGGAAGGGTGAGAGGGGCAAGTTTTATATAAATATATACAGCGGGGAAAATAAGCATTGAACACGCTTACTGAAATGTATTTAATACTTAGTGCAAAAACCTTTGTTGGTGATTACAGCCTCAAGACGCCTCCTGTATGGAGAAACCAGTGGAATCCATTGCTCAGGTGTGATTTTGGCCCATTCATCCACACAAACTGCCTTCAAATCTTCAAGGTTCCGGGGGTCTCTTCTGTGAACCCGGATCTTCAGTTCTTTCCAAAGATCTTCAATTGGATTCAAGTCTGGTGATTGACTGGGCCATTCTAGCAGCTTTCTTTTCTTTTTCTTCAACCAGTTGAGTGTAACCTTGGCTGTGTGCTTGGGATGGTTGTCTTGCTGAAAGATCCACCCTCTTTTCATCTTCAGCAGCCTGGCAGATGACAGCAGATTCTGATCAAGAATGTCTCAGTACTTTTCTCCAGTCATTATTCCTTCAATGATATGAAGTCTATCAGTACCACATGCTGAAAAACAGCCCCACGCCATGATGCTCCCACCTCCAAACTTGACTGTTGGTATGGTGTTTTGGGGGTGATGTGCGGTGCCATTTTTCCTCCAAACATGTTGTGTCTTATGACATCCGAAGAGTTTAATTTTGGTCTCATCTGACCAGAGTATCTTCTCCCAGAATGTCATGGGTTTATCCAAATGTTGTGTCACAAACTCCAAACGAGCTTCAACATGCTTCTTCTTCAAAAATGGAGTCTTGCGTGGTGTGCGTGCATGGAGGCCATGGCGGTTGAGTGCATTACTTATTGTTTTCTTTGAAACAACGGTACCTGCTGATTCCAGGTCTTTCTGAAGCTCTCCACCAGTGGTCCTGGGCTGTTGGAGAACCCTTCTGATGATTGTTCTGACTCCTCTGTCTGAAATCTTGCGAGGAGCACCTGGCCATGGCTGGTTTATGGTAATGCCGTGTTCTTTCCACTTCCGGATGATGGCCCCAATGGTACTCACTGGAACTTTCAGAAGTTTAGAAATGCGCCTGTAACCAATGCCTTCAGTGTGTTTTGCAACAATAAGGTTGCGTAGGTCTTTGGACAGCTCTTTGCTTTTACCCATCATGCAATGCTTCTTGTCTAACACCTTGCTGGTGAGAAACCTTTTCAAAAGGCATCAATCAGGACTATACCAGCTGATATTACTTTGCACTAATAGGGGGCAGGTTAACCTTCTGAATACTGACAAACTCCAGCTGCTTTCTTGGCTTGCCA
Source organism: Oryzias curvinotus (assembly GCA_023969325.1). Taxonomy (NCBI): domain Eukaryota; kingdom Metazoa; phylum Chordata; class Actinopteri; order Beloniformes; family Adrianichthyidae; genus Oryzias; species Oryzias curvinotus. Next base: position 38,336,561 of record CM043718.1, read on the forward strand.
GACCTTTTTAACCCTCCTTTTCTTCATGTGTTCAATACTTATTCCCTGTGCCATTTCACTTTATTACACATAACTTCATTTATGGACATAAATGTTTGGATTTCTTTCTATGTGTGCATTACTTGGGTTGAGGCCGACATCTGGTGAAAATTTCGTGTCAATAGCTCGATTAGAAATTTTTTGAGAGAAATGTTGACGTGTTCAATACTTATTTTCCCCACTGTATTTATAGGTAGATCTTTATGACATTATCATCTCAAAATTAGCTCACATGCTCACATAGCATGCCAAAAAAGTGTGGTCCTGGTCCCTTTGCTGACAAAAAGCCCCAAACCATGATGTTTCCACCCCCGTGCTTTACAGTAGGTCTGGTGTTCTTTGGATGCAGCTCAGCATTCTTTCTCCTCCAAACATGATGAGTAGAGTTCTTACCAAAATGTTCTATTTTGGTTTCATCTGACCATAAGACATTCTCCCAATCCTCTTCTGGATCATCCAAATGCTCTCTAGCAGACTTTAGACGGGCCTGCACATGTACTGGCTTTAGCAGGGGGACACGTCTGGCCCTGCAGGGTTTGAGTCCACTGAAATTGCTCTTTGGTTAATAAGTGACACCTCAATTAAAATGACCCTAAATTTATGTTATAAGCTCTCATGTCAGCTTACAAAAAGATAAAAGCTCACTTTCAAAGCCTTTGTTGTGCGTAGTGTGTTACTGATGGTAGCCTTTGTTACTTTGGCTCCAGCTCTCTGCAGGTCCCCCGTGTGGTTTTTCACCGCATGGAGTAATGTTTCCAGAGTTTCAAATATCTTTACTTTGGTGAAGCTTGGCGCCACCTCTACCAATCAGGAACTCAGCGTTGGCAGTGACGTGTTGATGATGTTAACAGTATCTGAAGTCTAAAACCAACATGGAGGAGAAGCTGAAGCTTTTTGATCTGTTTCTTATTGTATGGAGACAATAATAAAAAGATTCTCTAATATTATTTCTTATTTTAATTTTTGCCCCCCTCTGTGTAATACGGGACTGCAAGTCGTCACACTAGGTCACAGAGAGACAGAAGTACAGCTGAAAACACCCATCATTCAGACGCAGCTCCTGCAGTAGAAGAGGAATCTCATCGTACCAGGAGAATCTCTGAATGATGTCATGAACCCAGACATGGAGACATGATTACTGAGGCTTTGTTACAGCTCTTCAAGATAAAGAAACCTGACCTCTAAACATCATCTTTGTTTCCTATTATGTAGCCACAAGGCTAAAAACATTTGACGGTAGCTCCTCCCACATGCAGCAGGTCTATGAATACACTTCTGGATAAGCGTTGGGAGTGGAACAGTGGCGTTTTCTGTCACTGACTTTCTCTCAATCTACAAAGACAATATGCAGAGAATACAAAGACTTTCTGCAGCAGCATCTTCAAAGCAAGCACTGCATCTACATATTACAATAAAAAAATGGTAAATAACTTTGACTCACTGAATTCAACAATTGAATAAAATTTGATCATTAAAAAGACATGAAGTTGTGACAACTAATGACACAAAAAGAATGACCTGTACATTAAAAGCCTGTGTGAAAAAGGCAAACCATTCATTTGGCTGTCAAAATTGTTGGTTGCCACAATATTTCACAAACTGGACACCCTAATAGGAGAATTATGTTGCTGTGGTTTAAACTATGTCTAAATGCTGAGGGGATTGTTTTCTTACATTTTTTGAAAGATAAATGTGTCCATGTAACTAAAAAGATGAAAATCAGAATTGATATTTGCTGATGTTTTGTAAAGTCTCAGCAGAAACAGCTGTGAATACAAGTTTTTCAAATTCCTTTATAAAGAAAGAGTTTAAATATTAAAATAGGTTTTCTCAAGAAGTCTGTCATCTAAAAAATGATCCTTACCTTTGAAAATGACTGTTGGCGTGAAAGAGAAATGAATAAAGTTTTACAAGACTGCTCTCCTATCCTGCCAAAACCTCACATTAGTGTCTGCCTGAGAAGAGTTCAAACACTTCAAAGTACAATCTCAACAGTGCAGACAATGAACCTGATCTTTAGCTTATAAACCGTCATGGTTCCTTCACACAGATCAATAAAAACAGATCACTTAATCGAGAAAAAAAGTTATTTTATCAACTCAAAAGTGCTCTGGGGTTGGTGATACCCATTAAATGACCTTACATTTATTTTATAAGCTGTCATGTTAGCTTACAAAAAGATAAAAGCTTATTTTCAAAGCCTTTGTTAAAGTAGAAAGAAATCAATTAATTAATATTAACAGAATATCAATGATGGAAAATGCAAGACTGAATGGAGCTCAAGGCTTATGTGACTAATGTAATACCAGACTGAGACAAATGTCACGGTAAACATCAAGGATGCCCATATAAAGACAATTCTCTCCACTTATGCTCAGGTTTCATAATTTAAAATAACATTGTATACTAAAAGATACTAAAAAACACTTGATGGGAAAGTGAACCCACCGGTAAACTGCCCTCTTGTCAGACTCGAGCTGGGTCTGGGTGTCAAGGGTCACGCTGACAGAACTATTTCCTGCTGCAGAGGCAGCTGGGATATGGACCTGCGTAGTCTTGTTGTTCTGTGGAGTGGTGCCCGTCATCTGGTGGTAAATAAAATACACAAAATTGTTTAGTATCTGTCTTACTGCTAAACATTTTAGTCAGTTAAGGACAGTTTGGGCCTTTTGTGTAAATTAAAATCCTAAGATTTATTCCAGTCTGTGATGCTGACCCATCATGCAGGAATGCCGTGACATGCAAAGAGCCTCACATTGATCTTGACATACAAAGACTATAACATCCTCTTACTTTAGCTTAAAACGTGTTGACTTTTGCAGCTGATATGTACTCAAAATGAATAAAACTATTCTGAATTTAAAATGACATCAGGACAAAACACATTTTTTTCAAACTCAATTGTTTAGTCATGAATCTTGAACCTTGAGCCTAAATATCTTCTAAACACTGCATCCTACTAACTATAGACGACATTTGGAGCTTTTCACTCATACCAAATATGAAAGGGTGGGGCTGGGGGATTTGTAGTTTTTGGTGGATTAAAAAAAAGACTTTTTTTCTCTAATAGTCAGGAATACATTTTCCAGTTCAAACGTAAAAAGCAACCAGGTGCAACATTTATTTGATGCTGACCTAAGAGAGAAGAGTCAGATTCATGAATCGCTTATTACAGAAACAAGGCATGCACACATTACAGGCACAACTGAACTGAACCATTTCTTGTCAAAGTACAGTGCTCAGCACATGCCACAGTGGTCCTTGATAACAATAGTCATTCCCATTTGAATGACGGTACCTGAGAAGGTAATATAAAATGCAAACAAAGTCCATTTGTGATTTTTTTTCCCCTTTTCCTCATTCTTTTTCTGTGTAGACATGAGCCTGAAAGGCCCCATCCCCCTTTTTATTTTTTAATTTAGCGTGGGGTGGGAGGTAGCTTCAAGTCTTAATCCCAGTACCAATTGGGAAATAAATTAGCTTCTTCACACTTAACTAGCCCTCATTTGCATTTGTTGAGGGCGCAAGCTGGTGCTGGGGAGCTTTCCCTTGGCACTAATCCTCAGGGTGAAAGCAGACATGGGTGGTATGCAAAAAAGGAAGGTTGGGTGACTAAATAACAATAATCAAGTAGACCTTTAACAGAAAATCTGCCCAGGATAAAAGGATTCAGCCACAGTGAGGTTGTAGGACATATTGGAATTTCGCAATTGTTCATTTTCTTTGATTTCATGACCATTGAAAATGCTGATTTTAAGAACTGGAGGACTAGAAAGTGAAAGGTGAATGGATTATATCAGACATAGTGGTTGGGGTATTCACACAAAAAAAAGTCTGATGATTAAAAAAAAGGACACGTGTTAGGCAACATCCTGCATCCCAATTTCACTTAGCATGTTAACATAAAAAAATAGGTTTTTAAATGTTTGTTATGTATTTAAGACAGATACAAATTTAATATGCTTTGCTACAGTTTTTTGCAGAATTCCTGGATTGTTTGCAAAATGACAGACTTCAGTCAAAACATATGATCATATTTGTGAAAATGCCTATAGTTTTCCTTTAACCAACCCAGTCCTGAATAATCAGGCTGTAAAAAACGAATTTTAGGAAATACCATGTGCAAGATATGGGGGCAGATGTTGTTATGTAAGGGATCATTTGGATGACAAAATGATCCCTTACAAATCCACCTCTGCACAGTAGCAGCTTCCATTTGATCACATGCCTGCTCCATGGGGGGGGTGAATGAGAGGCAAACAGTCATAGGGCCGCAGATCGTATACCCTCAAAAATTCTTCGATTGGATTCAGGACGGGGGAGTATGAGGGAAGGTAGAGGACTCCAAATAAAGGGTGATCATGGAACCAATTCTGGACCAGAGCAGCTGATGGAATGAGACATTGTCCCAAACAACAATGTCCTGCATCTGGTCCACTTGGTTTAATGCTGTGACATTCTCGTGCAATCTGTCAAGAAATGCAAGTATTAGATTTGCTTAATAGGGTCCCATGGTGTGGTAGCAGCGCAGAGGGTGATGTTACCCCCTTGTTGCCCTGGCACATTGGTGATTGTGTTTTCAGATTAGCACATGTACTTCCCCACCTTGTGGATGTGAGTTTCCAATTGTTCATTTGTGTGGCCATTGGCAATCCCGGGCTTTGTAATGACAAGGAAGTAACCTCACAATCCTTATCGGTTTTGTTTAGTTTCACAAAAAACTGTGTATGTTTTGCAAAAAGAGTGACACACACATTGTGTGTAATGTTGTGTAAATCTGTGGCAGTGTTTTGCTCCTTGAAGTAAAATTTTCCAAATTGTGTGGAGAATTTTATTTTAGATTGGAAACAATTGTAAAAAACTGTAAGATAAATTGTGTGTACAACATTTTATGTGCATAAGAAATTTCTAAAGGTTATCGACAGCATAAAACAGAGCAAAAACACAGCCCCCTTATGTCTCTCTTGTATTCAGTACCAATCACTAAAACCCCTGGTTTGTCCTTGTTAAGCCGGTTATGTTCTCCATCCGTGACTTTAAATCTAAAATGCAGTGTAAAGTACATTTACATTTACAAGACACAGCGATACAAAACTGTGTCATCAGCAGAACCATGACAACAAACACGATGTTAGGGTATATAACACATCTATAGAAGTTACATTTCAAACGTTTTAAGACCTTTTGAAGACCTTTTAAAACCAAATTTAAGACCGTATGTTTAAAGAAAACAAACAAGTCTAACTTAGCAAACATGCATCCAAACACTTAATAATGTAAGAACACACCAAAATGATAAACCAGAGGTTTGATATCAACAGATTTATTAAATTAGCAGTAAAGCAATCACTATCATTAATTATTGGTTAAATGATATTGCCAGAAGTCAGAGCTCTGTCTCCCCCTCTGTTCACCAGCGGGAACCATCTCCAGAGTTCTAACCACCCTTCCTGGATGCTGCACTGTGACTACAAAATAGAAAAGGCATATATAACAAGAGCTCGAGTCTCGAGGGCATAAGAGGGTTAATAAGAGAATTCTAGTGTCGAAAACTTTTGAATTTACTAGATCTTTTGGTCTTTGGAAAAAATATTTTAAGAAATGAAGAAGTGATAACTGTTTAAAACAGAGAGACATAATTATTGCATAAGAGTTCTTGAAATGTTTAAAATATTGTGCATTTTGCATGAAGAGAAATCTTACTCTATAGTTTTATTATGCTGAGTGGCCGGGATCAGCTCTGGCAAGCCCGTGACCCCAAAAGGGACAAAACGGGTTTAGAAGATGAATGACTGAATGAATGGTTGCAAATGCTCTTTGTGGAATGAGTCACAAAGGTTTAGGTCATTGTGATCAATATCTTGAAATAGTTCAAAGCTTGGGGAAGAGCTCCTTGCCTGTGGCGCAGAAATGCAAATTCTTTAGTAGGTATTATTCACAATCTAAGTTCACAGTGGCTAATAAGAAAACTCTAATGACCCAGCATTCTAGCAGAATCATCTATGTACAAATCTGAAGATGTGAAAAAACTCTCACAACCCTTTGTGCACTTGTAACTGATCTGTAGCTAAATGTGGTTGTGTGTGTGTGTATTAGGCAATTGCTGTGTACTATTTAACCCTTGTTCTATCCTATGACCCCCCCCCCTTCCATTGAGGTGTTCTCCTACCATGACAAAGGTGGATAAAGGTGGAGAGGATTTCATGTAATCCATGGACACCAGTGAAGATCACAAATCATTGAAGAACAAAGGTTCAGAGCTCTGTCTAGTGGGTCTAGATGACCCACCTCCCAATGTTAAAGTGCCTAGGATAGCACAAGGGTTAAGAGCAAAATGTTTGTGTTGGACATGCTCCATTGCTGTGTGACAGTGTTCTCACCTGTTGGCTCTCCTGGTATGATGGTGGAGGAACACTCTGGGTGGCCATCATTGTCACTGCAGGTGATGGGGACACATGTTGCATCATGGGACAGCTTTACATTGAGACTGAAAAAAAGAAAATAAATGGAGATAAACCTTAAGTTAGTGCAAGAAATGAGGCATGGATCAATTTTATAACATCAGCAGCGACCAGGTGCTGCTAAGACTAAACAATCAAAGTTGGGATCTTTACACACTTCAAACCCCACCGTCTCACTATTTGCAAGCTATGTCATTTCTATACTTAGTTTGTTCTTTGCAACACCCGAAAATAAAGGAAAGTACAGAGACAAACAAAGCAGAGCATATTAAAAAATTGAGTCGTTAAGAGAAGACCCATCACAGACCTGCTTCTGTGATGATACTGAAAGCAAATGGATGAGTTTTACTCTAATGCATCCTTTAAACATATTTGTATCATCCACTGGGCTTGAGTCCAGCTGTCATTAAAAAGGAAAAGAGACCAATTCTTCAGCTGTCGCAGGGTCAGACCTGGGGATCAGAATGTACACTCACCAGCCACTTTTACCCCCTTCTGCCTTTGTATAGATGTCCACGCATTGTCTAAATGTTTGTGGATTCAGCACAGTGGCTGTGTGTGGTGTGTGCTGTCACACTTCTTTGTGTACCATGTGCATGTCTTCAGGAGTCATTTAGTTCTTTGATTGCATCTTTTGGTTTCTGTTCTCATTCCAACTGGTATCAGCTGTAAGACATCTTCTCTGCTATCAGTCCTAATTTTAATTGCAAATGCAGCAAGTGTGCTGGTGATTAAATGGAAAATCACACATTAATTGATGAGACTGAAGATAAAGCAACTCCAATTACCAAAATGTTTTAGGTGGCTATTCAAGTTTCAGCATTCCTCAAAGGAACAAGCCCCCAATTGCCTAATTTAAGCAGGTAATCATCAATCTATGCCCATGGATTGGTCTAAAAGCACGCAATACGTGGCTGCTGAGAAGACACAACATTCAAACAATGAGACTAGAAAACAGAAAAAATAGAAAAGAAAATGAATCAATGATAAAACACAGGCCTTGCAGAGCAACATTCCTCTTTAACTTAAAAAGTTCAAGTCCTGCAGACAGTCCCTGGAATTTCAGCTTCATAAACATTCATGTACACAAACTGGACACTTTAGAGCTTCAACAAGGTTCTGGAAACATTCCTCAGAGTTTGGTTCGTATTGACATGACAGCATCAAACAGTTGCTGCAGATTTGTTGGCTGTACATCCATGGTGCCGATCTTCCGTTCCCCCACATATCAAAGGTCCTCTATTGGGTTGAGATCTGGTGACTGTGGAGACCATTTGGGTCCTTAGTATTTGCTTTGGTTTGAAGCTGGGTCCATCTTTAGAACTGTAGCTCTTTTAAATGTGTGCCGCTTCCTCTTTAAGACAAGCAAGAATTACTCTGGAGAACAACCTGATTGCGGCTGGGTGGCTCAGTTGGTAAGGTGAGTGGCTACCACGCAGGGATCCAGGGTTCGATTCCCGGAGGGGAATAAACAATGGTACTGAGTACTGAGGCAATTACCATGTCAACTGAGCTATCACCCAGTGAGGGTCCTTAGGCAAGGCCCTACTGCCTCCCGAGCGCAGTTAGGCTACAGCTCACCGCTCCCCCAGGGGATGGGTCAAATGCGGAGAAGAATTTCGCCATTGAGGGATCAATAAAGTACCAATTATTATTATTGAGCTCTGGGGTCTAGTATATTTTGTTTTTGCCTTTTTTCTTAAAATTAGCATCTTATCTTGTTTCAAAATCTGAACAAAGCAGAGAAAAATGTGCCACAGCAGTTGTCGAAAAACACGTGGAGAGGACATAAAGCAGGAGCTTAGTCTGTACTTCTGAAAATGCTACTTAACACCCATCCACATTCTTAACCCACTTTGGGGTCACATGGCTGCTTGAACCTGTCCTATCAACTGTTGAGTGAAGGTAGAGTACACCCAGACACCCAGACCGATACCGGTCCGTGGGTCATTTGGTACCGAGGCGCACAGAAAGAATAAATAACTTACATTACTTATGTTATATTTATTTCAGGATTCTGAAAGATGTTTTAGTTTGAAAAATTGCCCAATTCTCTGTTCCATTAGTCTATTCAGGGGTGCTCATTACGTCGATCGCGATCGACCGGTAGATCTTCAAGACATGAGGGTAGATCGCAGGCCAGCAAAGATAAATAACAAAAAAATGTACTTCTAAACAATCCACCAGCCAATCAAAATCCTCACCGAGAAGTACGGGACTTGATTGACATGCAGAACGGCCAATCGGACATCTTCTGATACATACGTCAGTGCACATACGTGTTTAAATTCACTGAGTGCAAATTCTGTCATCAGTAAGTGGCTTTCTGACTGCAGCACATCAAGTCCCTGGGAGAAGACCAGAGAGTTTATCTGCATCTGTCCTCCGGCTACCAGCTTTGCGGTTCTCGCCCGATAAATACGAGCTCATTAAGGAAGCGGGGTTTTTCCGTAGCATGTGCTTCATGAGGAGCCAGCAGCACCCAAATGCCATGCTCCCCCCATTTTACAACACAGCATGACATATAATAGTCGCTGCTTTCTGTCTGTCTTTGTAATAAAACGCCTCATATGTTAATACAAAAGTATCTTTGTGTAATCTTACTGTGTAGTTTTTAATCATCAGTATATAAACAACAATGTACAAATAAACATGTAACTAATAATAATATACAGCGGGGAAAATAAGTATTGAACACGTCAACATTTCTCTCAAAAAGCATATTTCTAATCGAGCTATTGACATGAAATTTTCACCACTGGTTTCTCCATACAGGAGGCGTCTTGAGGCTGTAATCACCACCAAAGGTTTTTGCACTAAGTATTAAATACATTTCAGGAAGCGTGTTCTATATTTATTCCCTTTGCCATTTCACTTTATTACACATAACTTCATTTATGGACATAAATGTTTGGATTTCTTTCTATGTGTGCATTACTTGGGTTGATGCCGACATCTGGTGAAAATTTTGTGTCAATAGCTCGATAAGAAATATGTTTTTTGAGAGAAATGTTGATGTGTTCAATACTTATTTTCCCCGCTGTATGCACACAGGTAGATACTCAAGACATTGTCGACTCGAAAGCTCACATGGCAAAAAAGTGTGAGCACCCCTATTATGTCATTTTTGACGCATTCCAAGGCGCTGTCATGACGGCAGCTGCCCTGCCCCCCCAGCTGCTGCTCGTCACCTCTGATTCACTCCACCTGTTCACCTGAGTATATATTGCTGCCATGCAGCTCCACTCACTGCTGGAACGTCAAGTCTTCTGCCTGATTCCCAGCTTACGCATGCTCTGTGTTTACAGTCTTCAGCCTGTCTGCAAACCTGCCTTTTGCTCCATGCTCTCAAGCTCTGACCTTCAGCCGCCTGCCTGCCTGCCTGCCTGCCTGCCTGCCTGCCTGCCTGCCTGCCTGCCTGCCTGCCTGCCTGCCTGCCTGCCTGCCTGCCTGCCTGCCTGCCTGCCTGCCTGCCTGCCTGCCTGCCTGCCTGCCGACTCCCAGCCTCTCTACTCTACCCTTAATTCCAAGTTTTCAACTATCAACTTACCTGCCTGTGACCTCCATTTACACATTGCCAAGTCCTCTCTCGAGATACCAAGCAGTAAGACTTTCCTCTTCTATAAACTCTTTGTTCACGGACTTCCTCATTCCAATACCGGCTCTGGACTTCTCCGTTCCCCTCCTCCTCTCATTCCTCATCACCCACAAGTCTCCAGCCATCATCCTGCCTGCTCTGACCCTCAAACTCTGAAGTTCTTACTCCTGGGTCTGTCATATTTTGTTGGTCCTCAAGACCAGGGGCCTCATTTCTAAACGTTGCGTACGTACAAAAGAAGGCGTACGCCACTCTCTACGCAATAGTTGAGATTTATAAAAAGCAAACTTGAGGGGAAAATGTGCGGTCCTTCATCAAGCTCTGACCCAGGCGTACGCACAAAAACGGGTGAAATGAGAAACGGCGACACCGTCTGCAGATGGAAGAAACACGTGAAAGTGAAAATGACAATACTGCCTCATGAATAACATGAAGACTTCACAAAGCAAGTCTCACAATAACAGCTACATGAACACCCGTTTGATCGATCAGCAGTTAAACAAACAAAAAAAATCAAATGAAAATTACAACAGAAATTCAAATGAACACATATTTGCAAAAAGAAAAGTGAAATATGTTCTGCAATATTGGCATGTTGTGCAGGTTATCCTCATAAATAATATAGTTAACAGAACAAAATAATGTACAAAACTGATATTCTCCTCAATGTGTCCATCTGGAGGAGCAGATATAGTCAAAGTCAAAGTCAAAGTCAGCTTTATTGTCAAATATGCTGCATCCATAAGACATACAGCACAGATGAAATTGCTTTCCTCTCACCCCACAGTGCAAGCAGCATATAAAATAATAAATAAACGACTTAAAAATACATTCTTTTAAAAACAATAAAGCTGATAGAGCCGCTGCGTGTGAATCAGACAGACAGACAGACAGACAGACAGATGTATTAATTGTCCACTGGGTAAAGTTGTTTTCATAGTAAAACATTTCTTCATAAGCTACAGAATTATGGTATTCATGCATATGCCTTTAGTTTGTTTTATTTCTGATAAAACAATGTATGGCGTATGTCTCAACCATTCAGAAAGCAACAAGAAATGACATTTGATGAACAATTTCCCATTTCCACGTGGATTATTACCCACATCTGTAGCTTGTCAGATGCAGTTAAATGGATGGAAATAAAATGCCCCATCACAATGCGTAATGACCACAATGGCTGATCTTGGATCTTAGAAGATGTGGCAAATGGAAGAATTGGGAGTCAACGCATCTTTAGACAGCAAGAAGACTTGCTGGCAAACGAGGACCAGTGGCTTATGAGCCGGTTCCCACTTCCTCCAGCCGTCCTGTTGGAGCTTTTGGGGGGGTGTCACCCGGTGCATCTGGTGCGTCGTGCCCCCCCCCCCCGCCTCAGTCACCACTCCACTTAAAAGGGATTCCCCAATAATTGCTGCCAGTCTCTCATCAAGAGGGGTCAGCTCCGGTGTCCGTCCCCCCCACCCGTGGCAGACACCCTCTGGCGCAGACGCAGACGTTTTTCTGCCTCGACTTCGATGTCCGACCATTTCTTTTTTATTTCGGCGTCTGCCACGGTTTGCCACTCACGTGCCTTTTCGGCATTAGTAATGCCCACACTGTGCCCTCCAAACAACATTTTTCTCCTCTTCTCCACCTCGCCAACGATAACTTCTACTTCACATTGAGTGAAGTTACGTTTCTTTGATTTCCTCTCTGTGTTTGCCATGATTTCACTATCTATGAATATTCATTTGTGGGCGATTCACGGACTATTTATGGGCAACTATGGGCGTGTCATGAAGCCGCAAAAGCTGCGCAGCATTTAGAATTGATTGTGATTTATTAAAGGAAGGATGCGTAGGATGTGCGTGCGCACGGTTTATAAATCCAAATATTTCTGTGCGTACGCACTTCCTATGTTTCATCAGTACGCCACTTCTGACGCAAATCCTAGGCAAGGTTTTATAAATGAGGCCCCTGGTCCTCAGGGCACTCTTCTCGGTCACGTGATTGGTTACCGCTAAAATAAAACCCAGGAACTAGCAAAATGAGTAAAAAACAAAACGTCTTTAGAAAGTTTCTTTGATGAGGATAAAAGGCCCAGCCAGGAGACAGAAGAGGAGCCTTCAACTTCCAAAAAAAAGAAAGCTACATTTAATAGACAGTACTTCTTTTTTGCACCATGAGTGTAGGAAGGGGGTAGGATGATGACACCTGTGCCATGTCAACTGTTAAGCGTGTCAAAATAAAACCTCAGGGTTCGTCTTGTCTCATATTTGATCCTCCATCATCCTAGTATTGCTTAAATAATCATCTGCCTATATTTGAAAGAGCGGTCCATGAAAGTTTGTGTGACGTCATACCGGTCTGTGGCATGGAAAAAGGTTGGGGACCACTGGTTTAGAGCAGTGTTTTTCAACCTTTTTGGAGCCGCGGCACACTTAAAGCTTGACAAAAATCTCGCGGCACACCAGCATTCAAAAAAAAAAAAAAAACGGGAGAAACTCAGTCTGTTTTGAACAGTTCCTCCACAATCTCACATTCTTTTTTTATAATTGTGGCAGAAAACGCTGGAAGCTGCAGCTGTTTTTTTTTCTCTAAAGGATGTAATAAAAGTTAAGTTAAAAGATTTAAAAACTGTTTGATTTGTGTTCGTTGTGGTTTCAAGACGTTAAGAGGAGAGACGAGTTGGGTTACTTTTAACCCAATGCATCATGGGAGATGTAGTTCAATAATCCGCCGAATGCAGAACGACTAGCGTCTCTGAGCTTTATTGTTTTAATCACTTGTTCCAAGGTCTGATACCGGATTCTGTGGAAAGCTACACCGCTAAAGACGAGCTTTAGCTGGTATTTTATTTGAAACTGAGCGACTTTATCAGCAGAATCTAAACAAGGAAGTGAAGACTTTAACCACTTCTGATTGGTCAGACTGATGACACGTGATTAAGAATCCAAGAATGATTGGTGGAGACAGTTAAAGGGGCGGGACTTTTGCTAAAACGGAGATTAAGCTGCAGCTAAATCGGTACCGTCATTTTTATCAAAATGTCTTTAATAGAATCAAATAAACACAAAGAAAAATGTATTTTATGATCTGTCATATTCCTTATTTCTTAGTGTTTTTTTAGGGCTTGTTTGGATGAACAAAGAGGTGAAATCCTGGAGATCATAAATGTTTCAGTTGAGGGCAATTTCCCACGGCACACTAGTGTGCCGCGGCACACTGGTTGAAAAACACTGGTTTAGAGGATGTTTTTGGATGGTGGGAGGAAGCTAGAGAAAACCCATACATCCACAGGAAGACACATGCAACTCTGCACAGAAAGGTCCCAGCCAGGATTTGAACCAATGATATTTTTGCTGTGAGGTGGGAGCGCTTACCACTGCACCACCATGCAGCACTAACAGCATGGGGTTATTTGATCATAAAAATATACACAACATATGGATATTCTCTGACATCACCTTTTAGATTGTGCATGGCTATAAAGGAAGCTTTCAAGCCAAAGAGACAACCTGCCAATCAGAAAGACAGCAGATTAACCCCCACCCCTACAAACAATAAGCACAATAGCTTCATAAACCCATAAATCGCAAATACTTTTTGGTTTGCATTAAGTTGAGGAATAGAAGGTGAGGGTTAATTTTAGAGGTGGAGGTGTTCTGACTTTTTTATCACCAGGACATGTTAAACTCAAGTAAGTCTGTGTCTGGAGACTTTGGTGACTCATCAGAGGTAACTAGAGAGCAGAAATCAGCTTCAGATGAAAGTATTGCTTTTTTCACACTGTGTGGTGTCTTCTTATTGTAGCCACTGAGTTGCTTGTATCCATCCTGCATTGCTTCCTGCAGCATTGCCTTCATCCTTTGGTGCCACAAGCAGCAGGACTTCTGTAAAAAATGCTTTTATCATTCTAAAAATAAAGAGACAAGTTTTGGATCAGTAGGTTAGCTTTCTACTATTCTGGAATTCAGGCTTTGGAATCACTTTTAAAAATGTGGTCATTCAACACATCCATGCAGTCTGCATGAAACTGAAGTCTGTGTTCAGTCACATAGTATTTTGAAAGCATAGTGTGTCCCTTCAGCTCAAGAAATCACAACCAAAGTTAAATATCTATTTGGACTTTAAATAAAGTTGTGAGCCTATATGGGATGGGTGTATGTGTGGGTGTGTGTGTTGGGGGGGCAGTTATCTTCAAAGACTCTACTTCTTAGAACCCATTTGTCTGAAGAAAAGAGGCGTCATACCTAAAGCTTGAATGAAGAGCTCAACTCACACAACATTCTTCTGCTTTTTTAGAGATGATCCAATATTATATTTACATGTGTGAGACACGCTCCCCTTGAAATCTAATTGAATCCATCTTTTTGAGTGTCCTGGTTAAAAGACTGACCATCAAAGCAATGAATAATATTTAGTAATAGATATGTAACCTTGGCAAGATATTATGCATCCTAATGAGCTGAAAGGGATGTAGCCGAATAAATAAATGGGGTGTTTTTGAAAAGGAGCAGGATTTAATCATGACCTTATTGTCAGACCTGATTTACCAGGCAAACAACAGGAGGGAAGTCTTGATGGCTTTGAGTGAAACCATGGAGGAAAGGGCAGAAAAGTAATGAGTTTTTGCTCTTTTTTGTTGTTTTTCTTTTGGCAACATTCAGAATAAGGTATATTTAAATCAACTGAAACACCTGCATAGATACAGAGATCTCACAGCTTCAACTCGAGTCATTCAAGGAGCTGCATCCCTATCACAGCATCCCAACCTGAAGTGCAAGCACTGACTACACACACAAACACACATGCATTTGCATGTGTTTACACTGAAGTGCATGAGCAGCCTGAGGCAAGGAGAGCCTAACCACTGGTCTTAGGGCTACAAATCCCCTCCAGGCTAAAGCAAACTCCTTGCATACTACAGAAAGAAGGCAGTTTACACTCCCAGACCACCTCATTAACCTGAGCCTCTGCTCCTCCCTTCATCCAGCCAATGCTCGACTCCACTGCACTTACAATTCATACCAATATCATTTATTCATCTGCTCTTGTTGATTGGACTCCCTCTTGCCCACAAGACAGATCAAGCACTGACTGAAAACTGTGTGAAGGACTTTCAGGACTGTTGTAAACAAGTAAGTTTATTTAAGATCACAGGGAAAGAGGCCAGGCACATCTCTCAGATAGGGCTGCCCTTGTCTAATGAGAAACACATGATTCTGTACCAAAGGCACATAATGGACACTGCTTTAGCTTTGCTATGCTGCCAGTTCTAAGTGTAACCCTAAGTGTAAAACTGTGGTAGAGCAAGGGTCAGTGCATGTACACTTATGGGAATTGTAGGCAAAACCTTTGCTGCAAAGCGCCTTCGTACTTATCGACCAGCCAAACTTATATTTTCACACAAAAACTGGTTAGTTATGTCTTTTGTTTGTGTGAGTCAGCTGGTGCGGGCTTTAACCCTTGTGCTGTCTTGGATGACCCCGCCCTTACATTGACGTGTTCTCCCTACCATAACAAAGGTGGATAAAGGTGGAAAAATTTCATGTAATCCATTGAAACAATGAAAATCACAAATCATTGAAAAAAAAAGGTTCAGAGCTGTCTAGTGGGTCTAGATGACCCCACTTCCAACGGTAAAGTGCCTAGGATAGCACAAGGGTTAAGAAAACCTTTCTTTTCTTATTATGTAAATTACAATTATGAGTATTCTAAATAAATTTGACCATTTACATGTGGAATATCACAACAATGTTTCAATAGACACATTTGATTGAATTATCAGAGATAATTTAAGCGTTTCTGGTAATTGAACTACATTTTGTCCTGTTTATATAGGAGGGGCTTTTTCCACTGGGGGGATTCATCTCCCATCATTTTCATGGTGAGCTAGGCAGAGCTCAACCGGACAAAGTGATCACTTCATCCTACTGACGTGGTAGGACAGACTTTCAGACGCAGACTGTAACAATAGCTAAATTTCACCTACACCATTCAGCAAAAGCAACAGGCATTGGAGCTCGTACCTAACTACTCAATCCATAAACCTTTTATCTCAACACCCAAAAAGGGCAGACTTTAGCAACATAACCGGACTGAAACAATTGTATAAATTTGCTTTGTCAGAGTCTATGTTTACAGTAACTGCAGTCTCTTTACAGAGACATTTAGTGTTTTTGGTGTGATTTTACAGTCTTACCTTTCCTCCATGAGATGAACCAGCCTAGTCCAATTTATTCTAACATTGTATTACATTAAAAGACGCTACAAAAACTGAGGTACAAACAGCTAAACTTTCATTCACTAAAATCTATTTGATAACAAATGGTAGAAAGTTTGAATAAAACGTCTAATTTCCATTCTATCTGTCTTTACAAGTAACTATTCATTTTGGCAAGGATTCATTTTGCATTTAATTCATATCATAAAGGGTAGTTGCTGATCCAATTCATAGTAGGCCTTAGTTAATTTTAAATGATCCGATTAGATCCGATTCACTGACCTAAAGTGGATCCAGATCATCTTTATCCAAAACTTCCAGCAGTGAGACTCAGACAGAAATTCCTGCTACTGAACAGAGAAGTTTTCCAGATTCTTGGATTTCTTCCAGATCATCAAGTGTAAATGAAATGTGTCCCAACAAACAAGTAAACAAGAATGAACGTCAAATCCATTCACATGTTAGTTTCTAAAGTTCACCACAGTTGTTTTTCCACATCCAAAGAATCCAAAGGGAACATTCTTAGAACATTCTAGCACATGGGATGGTCAAGTGTTATTCTAAATTCAAGGTGTTTCCAAACATTGGACTGGAATGATGGATGATCAGTTTTTGCTGACATCAGTTGAGTCTTGTCTGCTGTAATGTAAGTGGTTGTTTTTACCTTATAGTAAAATAAACCCCAATCCAAATGGTATTTTCCAAAATCAATTATTGTTTATCAATTATTATTTATCAAATTTTAAAAATCTTTCTTTTAATGGTTTAAGTTGATTTGATTCGATTAACAACTTGTCTCAGACAGAGCGATCTGGTTGGATCGCAGGAATAGAAATTGGTTCACTGATTAATCGATAAATCGTTATTCCCCTAGTCTTCACAATGCCATTTCCTTTTTGTTTCAGCAACAGGATTAAAGTAAATGCTTTTCCCTTCAAAGGTTTTTTTTTGCAAACCTTTAAATATGTGTGGTGAGCAAAGAGGATAAGAATCTTTGTTTAAAATAGCCATCTTTGTCATGGTGCCTGTCAGACTCCTCCCCCTCCAGCTGTGACTACTCAACTCATCAAGCCACCTGCTACAAAAGGAGACCCAGCTTCATCATTCTTCGCCAGTCCGTTAACCCTGATGGTGCTTAGTCTCCAGAAGCTCACTACGCCTGGCCCCTTGTCTTGTCCTGAGTTAACTTTGTCTGTTTTCTGCACTCCAGGTTTTCACCTCATGCCAAGAGTGTCACCTGAATCTAACCACCTCGAGCAGCAGAAGCCACAGCCGTCCTGTTCTGACGCCACCTGTGAACGTGAGCCACACTCTCTGTGCTCTTCTAGTTCACCAGCTACGCCACGCATCAAGCCACAGCTCTCCTCAAGATCTCCAGCCACGTTACCCACAGTCTTGCCAGGAACCAACAAGAACTTTATTAAACATCTTACTTACCACTCTCCTATTTGTCTCTGCCTCTGGGTTTCAGCATCTGGGTCCATCCCGTGTTCTAGTCATGACAATCTTTGTTTTAAGTAGAAATAAATATTTGTAATAGTAATTAGATGTGATGAGCAGGCTTTTTCTGTCATATGGACCAGAATGAATGTAAAAAAGGAGGAACAAAGCAGAAGCAAAGAGTTGTGTACTGGATTGTCTCTGAGTGTTTGTGTGTGAGCATGGAGAAGGGAGCGTAAACCTTCTGGAAATGACTCAAACGTGACGATTATGTTTCCTCTCAACATGCTACTCTATTTCAATGAACTTGCCCTGTTCTGGTTACCAGGTGAACATTCTCCTACATGTATGTCTCTGTGGGTTGACCCCAAGATACAAACAAACCCCCAGTGCCTTGTAACATCAGAATACCAAGACTGAGGTAAAGCTTCATTGAAACATTTTGTCAGTTCATTTGTGTTTTTCTATTGATGCTTTGATTTTAGCAGAAAAGACAGGAAACACTTTTACAGAGTATTAAGTGCATGTTTGTACTACAAAAGAATGCTATGCTAGAGAAAATCCACATAAACAGTTATGGTTACATAAACCCTGGAAGCCTTTTCTTTTTCCTTACACCACTTTTGCCTTTACCTAAACTCAAACACAGACACCTTTCTAAAATAATGATGCATTAATACAATATACCCAGCTTTTCAGCTGCTCTTCTGCAGACATCATGCAGGTCCATCGCGGCGGTCGGGTTTGGGAAGCCGCAGCACGCGTCGCCTGCAGCCAGCGGCTTTGCAGCCAATGGCAGAAGATAAGGCTCGCTGTCCTCCTCGTCCTCCTCAGAGCCGAGGCTGATGGACTTCTCTCCGGAGTCAGGCACAGTGTCCACCATGTCCTGGAAATCCGGGGGCGCGGCCTCCTGCTCCTTCATGCCCTCGAGTGGCGCGACCGCATCTAGTTGGTCGCCCCAGCTCGTGCCTGCCACCTCTCCCCGAGTAGACTCAGCTAGCTCTGGTAGTGGGGGGCTGGTTACCCCCAAGACCGGGTCCGCCTTGGACAGACTAGCTTGGCGCGCTAGTCTGCGTCTCAGGGTCTTGAGGGAGAGGCGCGCACAATGCTCGCAACTAGCCGGAGATGCTAACGCGTCCTGGGCATGTTGCAGCCCCAGACACGCAGCACAGGCAGAATGGGTGTCTGCCCCCGCAATTTTGCTGCTGCATGTGCGCAAAAAACTAGTATGGTGGCTAGTTAAAACGGGTGCTGTTTGGAGACAGACCAACCGCGTAACCCAGACAAGCTTGAGTAACACCGACTAGCGTTCAGCGACCGAGTTGTTAGCTCGCTCTAGGAACAGTTAAGCTAGCTTCGGATACTACACCTGCCGTCTGAGGATGGTTCTGGGAGCGAGAAGAGGTGTTAGACTGAGGAGAGAAGATGGCGTCAGGCTCTTATACCAGGAGGAAGTCCCGCCTCCTGAGAGCAGACGTCACCTTCTGTCTGCCAGTCAGGACTGGCGTAATGTAAAAGAGCTTCTGGGGGACAGCGCAGGGGGCGTGTCCCATAGTGAGATACCAAAACGAATGTTGAAGAGAACTGATTTATTGCTGTCGGCAAAGTGGGCCAAAGTTCTGCAGAACCTCAAAGCGATAGCTTCTAGTTTAATGACCTGATGGATCAGAGTGATGTGTCCAACGCTCTGAAAAAAGGCCAACGTCGTGGCGATGAGCGGTGAAATCCGTGTTTACTTCCACGTGTGAGAAAGTGGAGCTGCAGAGCAGACTGTCATGGAAATAAAGCATCTTAGCCACATTTAAGCGTCTCCTTCATCCTGCCATGCTGCCTCATCATCAAACTGTATTGTTTGTTTCTGGAAAGAAGTTTTTGTTTCTTTTATTTTGAAACACCGTTCCGGCTCCTGAACCATTTAAAAGTAGTGGAGAAGCTACATTAAGCAATATTGAAAATAAACAGAACTTTATTTCCTTAATCATACTTTTAGAACATTATTGATTAAGGCACATTTGTTCCATTTTTTTTCTTATACTGAAAATATTTTGTGGTGGAAATCAGACAATGTTGAATGTTCCCTTTAAGAACAAATACATTTTAAGGTACCAAAATAAAACCACTACTAATTTGCCTGGGTAAAAGCAACTTGTATATGAGATACAGTTGCAGTGCTTAGAATTGTGATCATTGAATAAAATGAATGTCACCATTTTATTACAATGAAAGACGTATCAATATTCAGGTAGAGTTTTTTCTAAGTCATACTCTTAAGAAAAAAAGAAAATTTGTTTTGGTAATATCCCAATATGTATCGTATCGCCAGAGTCTTGCCGATAATAACTAGTTACTTTTTTTAAAGGAAAATTGCCAACAATGCAGATTTTGTCCTTCTTGTCTTAAGAAACATGGGACTTACTTTACTAACTTTCCATCAAGCAGATAAAGCATTTCTGCAAAGCGGTCTTACATCATCTTGTTTCTTGCCTGGTAGAACTGTGAAGCAGCATAAGTCAACAAGTTGCTGGATGTTTACAATCATTACAGTCAGGTTTATAAGAAATATAAATCCAAAAGGGGGCGGGGCCTGTCCACACAGACACCCAAATCCCACAAACATACCTGTTGGCTCCAAAAATGCCCACATACAAGACATGTCAACATGTACACAATACCACTGTTTTCCAACCTTTTTTGAGCCACGGCACACTTTAACCTTGACAAAAATCCCACGGCACACCAGCATTCAAAAATTAAAAAAAAAGAGGAGAAACTCAGTCTGTATTGATCTACAGTCCCTCCATGATCTCACGTGCATTTTTGTGATCATTGTGACAGAAAAAGCTGGAAGCTGCAGCTGTTTTTTTTCTAAAATATGTAATAAAAGTTAAGTTAGAAGATTTGAAAACTGTTTGATTTGTGTTGGTTGTGGTTTCAAGACGTTAAGAGAAGAGACTCGTGCGCACAGAGAGACACTCACGCTATCATTTTTAACTCAATGCATCATGGGAGATGCAGTTCAATTCCTAACTACTCAGTGTTTTATCAGGGCCTGTTTGGATGAACAAAGAGCTGAAATCCTGGAGATGGGAAATGTTGTTAGATCAGTTAATGAGGGCAATTTCCCACGGCACACTTGACCATCTCCCACGGCACACTAGTGTGCCGCGGCACACTGGTTGAAAAACACTGCACAATACAACTAATGTTCACACACGCATACTTATGCATTCAGACAAACACGTGAAATATTTCATTTAATCACTCAAAGTATGTGTGTAAAGGTGAGATAGCACCTGTGCTGGAGTGGATCTTTATGTTCTTCTAAAGTGGATGATGGAATGTGAAGAGGCGGCAGTGGCTCAGGTGGTAGAGCAGGTCGTCCAATGACCGAAGGGTCTGGACCAGCTCTTGTTGTGTCCTTGGGCAAGACACTTCACCCTCCCTGCCTCCAGTGTGTCTCCACTGGTGTGCGAATGTGTATGAATGTCCCGGTGATGGTCAGTGGGGCCGTAGGCACAAACTAGCAGCCACGCCTCTGTCAGTCTGCCCCAGACTGACAGAGGCGTTACCATCACCAAGAACGAATGAGGAGTGAATGAATATTGGACACAATGTAAGCGCTTTGAGCAACATGAAAAAGTGCTGATAAATCGAATCCATTATTAGCATATAGAGAGGTCTTTGACAGGCGGTCTTTTGTAGAAAATTGTTTGTTTTTCATTCATTCATTTTCTATTCCTTTTATTCCCTTTCGGGGTCACAGGGCTGCTGGAGCCTATCCCAGCCACTTCTGGGTGAAGACAGGGGATGCCCTGGACAGGCCAAGCGTTCATAGTGACGTCGCTTTTTGATCTTTCGATGTCGGCTCTTCCTATCATTGTGAAGCAGAATTCACCAAGCGTTGGATTGTTCACCCACTAATAGGGAACGTGAGCTGGGATTAGACCGTCGTGAGACAGGTTAGTTTTATCCTACTGATGATGTGTTGTTGCAAAGGTAATCTTGGATACAATCTCTCCCACAGACTATGGTTTGCCCAGGTTCCTACAGTTAAAATAAAGCATATTTTCTACTAATCTACACTTTGACAGTGTCTACCTTGTTCAGGAATTACCCAACTATCTACGAACTCTAACGGCAACATTTGTTGTGGATGTCCAGCTTATGCAGTCTGAGAACTGTGACTCAGGAGGATAACTTTTAAAGCTTGTAAAAGGAAAACAAGAGCTCTGCCTGCTGAGTTTACTGGATGACAGCAGCTATAAGGGTCAAAAGTTTGATTGTGCAAACATGAACAAAAGTAATTTTTGGGTTTTTTTTTTAAATGAGGTATTTTATAGAGACTTTCAAAACAGATGTGAGCCGTTTTCCGAAATGAAAAACAGCAATTGTCAACATTATTTATCATTTTTAGAATGTGATCGATCTGTCTCATTGTTTTTTAAGCTTTTTGCAGTAACAATAAGTTTCATTAGGATTTCAATAATTAGGTTATTTTCTTTCAACTGGAGTATTTTTTCAAATCATTTTCAGATCAATATTTCCCATAGAATATTGAACCAAAAAATGCACTTTTAATGTTGATAATAAAGTTGTTTGCATGCAGACCATCTGCCCCAGAGGAAATTTACAAAAAAACATAACTCAGCTTTTGATTTAACACAGCCCATCCTACCTCCAACTGTCTGTCATTCTAGCAGCAGAAACCAACACAAACTGTATTCCATAACGACCAAACAAACATTTGCATAAATATAAAGAAAACAAGAACAAGTACTGACGCCATTGTCAGCAATTAAAAAGGAAGCTGTGGATCTAGCAAACTGTCATCCCCGAGGGAAATCTGCCTCTTCATTATGATCTGAGAAATATTTGAATATGTGAGGAGTGTTTGTTAAGCATTTCAGCTCAAAACAAGGTTATAGATACATTTAAGTAAAGAATGTCATTGTAAATTGATAAAAGTGAGTGAGAGGGGCTTTGTCAGGAACAGCTAGAAACCTTGTTGAATGAAGTGTTTTGATAAAAAAATGTGCCAAAACAAGTTGAAGTAATGTGAAAAGGCAGTAGTGTTCTTTAAGATCTACCCACACCAGGCTATCCCTACTGTACCCTAGAAATGTTTGACATAAAAGTACAGTTTGTTTGGTTCCTGCAATCACTTCTTCCATGCTTATAAAAAGCCCTTAACCTCTTCACGCCATATGTCACTAATTCACGCAGTACTATGAAATCCAGGACTCCACCTGATTTAGTATCACCTTGAAAGGAATAACACTGAAGAATATTGTTTTTAAAACAAGAAAGAAATTCTGGCTTGAAGAGGTGCTGGTCCCCTGCTGTTAAGAAGGACTTTTTAAATACAAATTTATCAACTTTTATTCTCGTTCATGCACTCATGGAAAACATCACTGCATTGTGCTTTACCATCTGAACAAGCATCTGGCTGAAGTTGAACTGCTGCTCTTTGCTACTGTTTGCATTATTCTCCATACAAACATGATAATGTGTGTATCTGCATAATGTGTCTAGGCAGACACCAGTGCTTCACCAAAGCTGTCATTATAAAATACGTTCAGTCATTCCAGCTAACTCTGCCTTTTTACACTGCTGCTAAGTTTCAGTGGGGAAACATACTCATGTTAATATAAGTATGAACCTTTAATTGATGCTTACAATACAATTACATGCTATGTATTTTCTTTCCTTATTTTTTATTCATGTGTATTTGGATGTTAAATCTGCACAGACTGTTTTGAATGTCTTCAGTTAAGCTGACAACACTTTTATGGTCTTTCACACCACTTTTGCGTAGGTTCAAATCTAGTTAAAAATGTCATGTGATTGTAGTCACAGCAAGGGTCTTGCACATAATTGTTCACACAATTAAAAAAAAGACTTTGGTGCACGAGTTAGGTTAGTCTGTTAGTCTAAGCTGAGCATCTGACATAACATAAATACAAGCTTATAGTTTCTGTAAGTTTCCAGAAACTTCCACTAGAAGGGGCTGGTAAAAATAATCCAACTGAAGCCAATCACACAAATGATGCCATCATTTTATCTAGATGTAAGCACAATAGCAAAAGACAAGAAGAGCACGTCTCTTTCTGCATGTTTGGAATAGCAGACACATGAGGCACAGGGTAAGGATCTGGACCAGATCTGGCCACAGAAACGGATGCAGTAGCATATTAACCACTTGACTGACAAATCAAAAAATTGTAATTATTGACTTCCTTTTACTTATAAATGAAGTCCATGCACCGCTTTTTCTGAAGAAACTATAGACATATACCGTATTTTCACGGCTATAAGGCGCACTTAAAAGTCATAAATTTTCTTCCGCCAGCAGGGGGCGCCCTATGAGCTGGTGCGCCTATTGTGTAGTTGTGGGTCGTAGAAGAAGATGGAGTGAGGGAGGGAGAGAGACGTAAAGGCCAAGTGGAACCTAACTGCAGTGCAACTATCTACATTTTAAAGCCTTCTATGCTCCTTCTACCTCATAATAATCCTCAACCATTTCAGTACAGGAGGAGTAAGCAGAGAAGCAGCTGGAACACTGCTTTAAGCTGCTGCTTTCGCTAGCGCAAAGGAGAAATGCAGAGAGAGACTGGTGCAGTTCTGTGTGAGTGTGTGTGTGTCTGTGTGTGTGTGCTGAAAGAAGCAGGTTTTCGCCAGCGCCTATGAAGAAAGGAGATTCGCAAGTCTGTGTGTGTCTCTGTGTGTGTGCTGAAAGCAGCGCCGTTTTCTAGCTCATAGAAAGGAGACCGACCACGCAGTGTCTGTGTGTGTGCTGTGTGTTTAGCGCTTGTAAGGAGGAAGGGAAACGAGCCGCAAGTGAGTGACCATTCAGTTTGTGATCAGTTAGGGACAAAAGTAACAAAATAAAAATGTTTCCTCTAAAAAAAACAGAGACTGGATGTTGTATTAACCCACTCTAGAAGCGCTGAGGTTCTGAACGGGGCATTAACGTGCGCGTGCCTTAACACCCGGTGCGCCTTTTGTATGTGTCAAAGACGGGAAAAATCCCCCGTGACTGAGACCACGCCCTATCATCCGGTGCGCCCTATGGTCGTGAAAATACTGTATATAAAAGGACGGACGGATCATCTCTGTCACCCATCGACTTTTACTGTCCCGATACTTGAAACCTAAATTGTCAGCTCACAGGCGCTGGTAAGTACTTCTGTGCTTTACTCATAGTATGTAAGGGCTGCAAGTGACCTTTAGACAACAATTAAAACACATTTTCCTAAATGACGTAGTTTGCAAGAGCGCGTCCTTCAGCTCAAAACAAGTTTAAAATTGGTATTTCTAATATAGACTTTCAAAATGTAATATCTTATTGTACCCTTTATATATCTATTTATTAAACAATACATCATAACAGTAATAGATAAATGTGTTAACATCATTTTTCCTCTCATTTTAAAGAAGTGTTAACATGCTGTATGATCACATATAGTGTTGTGTTGTGATTCATATGTATCCAGAGCATAAACAAGATGAAATATTTTCCATTTTCAACACATCTTTGCGAAAACAGCATGTGTCCAAATTTCAAGTCAAGTGTTGAAAGAGGTCCCTACTTTCTATAAATGAAGGATCAAGTGTTCCTAATTGAAAAAATTAATCCAGGGGTTGACATAGCCCAGAAATTTGCACTGGCCCACAGGGCCAGTAGTTTTTGAAAGTTACTGGCCCAACACTGTGCACAGCGCGACCCGCCGCTCCGCAGGTGCTTGCAACTTTAGGGGGTCTGGGGGCATGCCCCCCCGGAAAGTTTTAATATGGTACAATTTGGTGCATTCTGGTGACATTTAGCACTTATTTATACACTTTTCAATGACTGAAAATAGAGCATATCAAACTTAAATCTGCTCTAGTCTGTTTCAGATGTTTTGAAGAGAGCACTGCAGTGTAGTAGGTAACACTAGTTCAGAAGGTTTCATGCTGCTTCTAATCACTGCTATTTCACATCTGTTCATAATCAATAGTTAAGAAGTTTTATTTACTTTTCTGCTCTGACTGCCTTGACATTCTGCTTTATGTTACTGTTGCAAAGTTACATTTACTTTTTAGTTACTTTAGTTACATAATTAAATTAAATAATTGAAAAATTAAATAAAAATAAATTACTGCGATTAGGCCTGCACAATATACCGCAAATTTATCGTTATCGCAAAATCCAGCGCTGCACTATGCATATCGCAAAAGACGGCAAATATCTCAATAAATCATAAACCTTAAATGTGTTATAACAATCTAATGGCAGCTTGAACCATTTAATGAATCAAATAAATCCCTTAATGCATTTGACCAATCAGATGGACGCCTTCACATTGTTGACCAATCAGATGAGCCCTATTATGTTAGATGTTTGTCACCTATGTTGACGAGGGTCATTTGGAGTATAATTTTTAAACTGTTGCAATGAAATGGGAATAGTTATTTGGTTATTTTGCTATTTGTTTATATACTGCAAATTATATCGTTATCGCAATTTTAATCTCTAATATCACATATCCCAAGTTTTCCTCATATCGTGCAGGTCTAACTGAGACCATTCAGCTAACTAGAAATACTTACTGCTTACAGTGTTGTAAAGAAAAACAAAATTAAGTAGTTTGACATTCTACTGCATTAGAGTCTGAGATTCAGGTATTTAGAGTTGCCTTTGATTCTTTGTTTTTCAGCTTAAAGCTTAGTGCAGACAGTTTCATCTTCAATGCATTCATTCAATATCTTGCTGTCTATACTACTAATTCCATCCATTACTCCATCTAACATATTCCTATCTACTCCTGCCATGTCTTCCACATCTCTGACATGCTTCAGTCTCTCTTCAGTGACGGTGTCGGATTTATGATCAAATGTAATAATAACCCACTGGCTTGTTCCTTCGTTGTTGCTGTTTAACATTGTTTTGTATTGAATTGTTACATTCAATAAAGTTTGAAAAAAAAAAGTAGTGAGCGCGTGCCGCGTGGTGCTGGGAGAGAAGGAGAAGAGTGATCAAAGGTTTCCCATAGAAACCCTTGAAGTCTGAACACAGGACTAGCAGATAAAGTAAATTATGAAGACGAGGTAAATCTACACGTTTTCGCAAAATATACTTTATTGAAAAGGTGAAAAATATATTAACCGTTAGATATTTTAGTGGCCCGAGCGGACAAGTGAAAAATAAAGTCTTGTGGTCCGTACTGCTAGAAAAACAGGACCGGGCCAGCGGACAAATGGCTATGTGGAGCCCTGTAATCTGTTTCAATATAAAATTAAAGCCGCAAGCGGCGTTGTATGGCCCGCAGACGCAACCCGCCTTCCACGCCCAACTCTACGCACCACCGCCGCCCTCACCGCCGCCCTCACCGCCGCCCTCACCGCCCTCACCGCCCACCTTTGTTGAGGGTTAGAAAAAGCTGCATAAGCTAATAATGCTAACTATGCTAATCATGCTAGCTATGCTAATTTGGCTAAAAGTGCTAGCATAGCGATCAGCATCATCAACTCGCTCGGAAAAACACATTACCAAAAATGCTAATTATGCTAACTATGCTAGCTATGCTAATGTGGCTAAAATTGCTAGCATAGCGATCAGCATCATCAACTGGCTCGGAAAAACACATTACCTAAAATGCTAATTATGCTAACTATGCTAGCTATGCTAATGTGGCTAAAATTGCTAGCATAGCGATCAGCATCATCAACTGACTCAGAAAAACACATTGTTTAAGATGCTAATTATGCTAACTATGCTAGCTTTGCTAACAGGGCTAAAACTGCTAGCATAGCGATCAGCATCATTAACTTACTCAGAAAAACACATTGCTCCATTGGTGAAAGCTACATGTCATGAGTTGACAAAAAACCCTCTTTTTTTCAAAATGGCGGCTTTTCTGTTGATTTTATCTCCATAGCAACCATTTTATGTTTTGTTTGCCTCGGGAGGACGAACGGATTAACGTCAGTTTCGGACGAATCGGGAAAAGTAAAATTTTTGTTGTCCTTAGCAACAGTGGTTTTATGCTCACCACGCCCACATTCCTTATATGTCCTTGTCCAGTGTTTTTCCATGTATTCAGATCCAGGCATAAATGCAAGCATTCAATTTTCACTGTATTGTATTGAAAGGCATGGGAGTTATAACAGTGCGCCACTTTGCTAGCTCGCCACGCGCACGCCGTTCAAATTCTACAACTTCTAATTCCAACATTTTTTCCACAGTAGCTTGCCATTGATGCCCAAAAAGTTTCAAGATGATCGTTGAAAATTCCAACGACGAGTTTACGGTTGAATCTGATGGTAAAGGTGTTTTTTATAGAAAATTCAAGATGGCGGCCTTTTCCCGAGGTCAAAGGTCGACAAAACTCCAGTGGTGATTGTAGACTTACGCTAGGGACATCCGAGTCAAATTTCGTGAAAATTGCTCGAAAAAAAGTTCATTTTTCCATATTGTGTAAAAACGCGAAAATCTCAAAATGGCCGATTTTGGCACAAAATGGCCGCCAAACCATAGGTCGTGTCGCCATGACGTAATGATTTCAAAAGTTTGATTGGATATATCCAACAAAGTTATCTGGGTTTCGTTAGCCGATTCTTAAAAAAAAAATCCGAATTTTTTTTTTTTTGCCGAGTCAGCACTTTTTTTTGCGATCGTTTTTTGCTTACCACGGCCATATTCCTTTATGGATTTTGTTGTGAGTGACACCGTTTTGTTCAGAGTGAGCCAGGGAATCGTATATTTCATTTTCACAACATTCCGATAAAATATGTGCGACCTAGCTAAAATGGCGACGGTTGCGAATTCGCCACGCGCACGCCGTTCAAAATCTACAACTTCTAATTCCAACATTTTGTCCACAGTAGCTTGCCATTGATGCCCGAGAAGTTTCAAGATGATCAAAAAAAATCCCTAGCACGAGTTTTCGTTTGTATCCATTACTAAAGGTGCTTTTTTCGGAAAATTCAAGATGGCCGCCCCTTCCCAAGGTCAAAGGTCAACGAAATTTCTCTGGTATTTGTAGAATCAAGCTGTTGGCATCTGTATCCGATTTCGTGAAAATCGCTCAAACAAAAGTGTCGTTTTCCCATATTGTCGAAAAACACGAAAATCGCCATTTCTGTGAGTTCGCCACAAAATGGCCGCCAAGCCGTAGGTCGTGTGGCCATCCCATAATGATTTCATAACTTCTTTGGGATATCTCCAACACACGTGTTTTGGTTTTATAACTGTATTTCAAAATATTTTTTTTTGGCCCCATAAGCAATTTTCGGCCCATTCATTTTTTTTACGGGAACGCTCGCCGTGATGTCATCGACTTCGGGGGGGTGAAGTTCTCTTTGCCGAAAATTCATTTTTAATTTATCCTAGGTGTGTGCCAATTTTGGTGAGTTTTCGGGTATGTGGCGGGGGTCAAATTTTCGCTCAAAGTGGAAGAAAGAAAGAAGAAGAATAATAATTAAAGCCGCAAGCGGCGTTGTATGGCCCGCAGACGCAACCCGCCTTCCACGCCCAACTCTACGCACCACCGCCGCCCTCACCGCCCTCACCGCCCTCACCGCCCTCACCGCCCACCTTTGATGAGGGATAGAAAAAGCTGCATAAGCTAATAATGCTAACTATGCTAATCATGCTAGCTATGCTAATTTGGCTAAAAGTGCTAGCATAGCGATCAGCATCATCAACTGGCTCGGAAAAACACATTACCTAAAATGCTAATTATGCTAATTATGCTAACTATGCTAGCTATGCTAATGTGGCTAAAAGTGCTAGCATAGCGATCAGCATCATCAACTCGCTCGGAAAAACACATTACCTAAAATGCTAATTATGCTAACTATGCTAGCTATGCTAATGTGGCTAAAAGTGCTAGCAATGCGATCAGCATCATCAACTGACTCCAAAAAACACATTGTTTAAAATGCTAACTATGCTAACTATGCTAGCTATGCTAATGTGGCTAAAAGTGCTAGCATAGCGATCAGCATCATAAACTGGCTCGGAAAAACACATTACCTAAAATGCTAATTATGTTAACTATGCTAGCTATGCTAGCTATGCTAATGTGGCTAAAAGTGCTAGCATAGCGATCAGCATCATCAACTGGCTCGGAAAAACACATTACCTAAAATGCTAATTATGCTAACTATGCTAGCTATGCTAATGTGGCTAAAAGTGCTAGCATAGCGATCAGCATCATAAACTGGCTCGGAAAAACACATTACCTAAAATGCTAATTATGTTAACTATGCTAGCTATGCTAATGTGGCTAAAAGTGCTAGCATAGCGATCAGCATCATCAACTGGCTCGGAAAAACACATTACCTAAAATGCTAATTATGCTAACTATGCTAGCTATGCTAATGTGGCTAAAATTGCTAGCATAGCGATCAGCATCATCAACTGACTCAGAAAAACACATTGTTTAAGATGCTAATTATGCTAACTATGCTAGCTATGCTAACAGGGCTAAAACTGCTAGCATAGCGATCAGCATCATTAACTTACTCAGAAAAACACATTGCTCCATTGGTGAAAGCTACATGTCATGAGTTGACAAAAAACCCACTTTTTTCAAAATGGCGGCTTTTCTGTTGATTTTATCTCCATAGCAACCATTTTATGTTTTGTTTGCCTCGGGAGGACGAACGGATTAACGTCAGTTTCGGACAAATCGGGAAAAGTAAACTTTTTGTTGTCCTTAGCAACAGTGGTTTTATGCTAACCACGCCCACATTCCTTATATGTCCTTGTCCAGTGTTTTTCAATGTATTCAGATCCAGGCATAAATGCAAGCATTCAATTTTCACTGTATTGTATTGAAAGGCATGGGAGTTATAACAGTGCGCCACTTTGCTAGCTCGCCACGCGCACGCCGTTCAAAATCTACAACTTCTAATTCCAACATTTTTTCCACAGTAGCTTGCCATTGATGCCCAAAAAGTTTCGAGATGATCGTTGAAAATTCCAACGACGAGTTTACGGTTGAATCTGATGGTAAAGGTGTTTTTTATAGAAAATTCAAGATGGCCGCCTTTTCCCGAGGTCAAAGGTCGACGAAACTCCAGAGGTGATTGTAGACTTACGCTAGGGATATGCCAGTCAAATTTCGTGAAAATCGCTCGAAAAAAAGTTCATTTTTCCATATTGTGTAAAAACGCGAAAATCTCAAAATGGCCGATTTTGGCACAAAATGGCCGCCAAACCATAGGTCGTGTCGCCATCACGTAATGATTTCAAAAGTTTGATTCGATATATCCAACAAAGTTATCTGGGTTTCGTTAGCCGATTCTTAAAAATAAAATCCGAAAAAAATTTTTTTTTTGCCGAGTCAGCACTTTTTTTTGCGATCGTTTTTTGCTTACCACGGCCACATTCCTTCATCGATTTTGTCGTATGTGACATTGTTTTGTTCAGTGTGGGCCAGGGAATCCTATATTTCATTTTCACAACATTCCGATAAAATATGTGCGAGCTAGCTAAAATGGCGGCGGTTGCGAATTCGCCACGCGCACGCCGTTCAAAATCTACAACTTCTAATTCCAACATTTTGTCCACAGTAGTGTGCCATTGATGCCCGAGAAGTTTCAAGACGATCGAAAAAAATCCCTAGGACGAGTTTTCGTTTGTATCCGTTACTAAAGGTGCTTTTTTCGGAAAATTCAAGATGGCCGCCCCTTCCCAAGGTCAAAGGTCAACGAAACTTCTCTGGTATTTGTAGAATCAAGCTGTTGGCATCTGTATCCGATTTCATGAAAATCGCTCAAACAAAAGTGTCGTTTTCCCATATTGTCAAAAAACACGAAAATCGCCATTTCTCAGAGTTCGCCACAAAATGGCCGCCAAGCCGTAGGTCGTGTGGCCATCCCATAATGATTTCATAACTTCTTTGGGATATCTCCAACAAGTGTGTTTT
The DNA here is from genome assembly GCA_023969325.1 of Oryzias curvinotus. NCBI lineage: Eukaryota > Metazoa > Chordata > Actinopteri > Beloniformes > Adrianichthyidae > Oryzias > Oryzias curvinotus. The sequence continues at coordinate 38,368,223 of CM043718.1, forward strand.
GGTTTCGTAACTTTATTTCAAAATATTTTTTTTTGGCCCCATAAGCAGATTTCGGCCCATTCATTTTTTTTACGGGAACGCTCGCCGTGATGTCATCGACTTTGGGGGGGTGACGTTCTCTTTGCCGAAAATTCATTTTCAATTTATCCTAGGTGTGTGCCAATTTTGGTGAGTTTTCGGGTATGTGGCGGGGGTCAAATTTAAGCTCAACGGATCCGTTAGTAGACAAGAAGAATAATTAAAGCCGCAAGCGGCGTTGTATGGCCCGCAGACGCAACCCGCCTTCCACGCCCAACTCTACGCACCACCGCCGCCCTCACCGCCCTCACCACCCTCACCGCCCCCTTTGATGATGCATAGAAAAAGCTGCATAAGCTAATAATGCGAACTATGCTAATTATGCTAGCTATGCTAATTTGGCTAAAAGTGCTAGCATAGCAATCAGCATCATCAACTCGTTCGGAAAAACACATGACCTAAAATGCTAATTATGCTAACTATGCTAGCTATGCTAATGTGGCTAAAAGTGCTAGCATAGCGATCAGCATCATCAACTTGCTCGGAAAAACACATTACCTAAAATGCTAATTATGCTAACTATGCTAGCTATGCTAATGTGGCTAAAAGTGCTAGCATAGCGATCAGCATCATCAACTGGCTCGAAAAAACACATTACCTAAAATGCTAATTATGCTAACTATGCTAGCTATGCTAATGTGGCTAAAAGAGCTAGCATTGCGATCAGGATCATCAACTGTTTCAGAAAAACACATTACCTAAAATGCTAATTATGCTAACTATGCTAGCTATGCTAATGTGGCTAAAATTGCTAGCATAGCGATCAGCATCATCAACTGACTCAGAAAAACACATTGTTTAAGATGCTAATTATGCTAACTATGCTAGCTATGCTAACATGGCTAAAACTGCTAGCATAGCGATCAGCATCATTAACTTACTCAGAAAAACACATTGCTCCATTGGTGAAAGCTACATGTCATGAGTTGACAAAAAAACCACTTTTTTTCAAAATGGCGGCTTTTCTGTTGATTTTATCTCCATAGCAACCATTTTATGTTTTGTTTGCCTCGGGAGGACGAACGGATTGACGTCAGTTTCGGACAAATCGGGAAAAGTAAACTTTTTGTTGTCCTTAGCAACAGTGGTTTTATGCTAACCACGCCCACATTCCTTATATGTCCTTGTCCAGTGTTTTTCAATGTATTCAGATCCAGGCATAAATGCAAGCATTCAATTTTCACTGTATTGTATTGAAAGGCATGGGAGTTATAACAGTGCGCCACTTTGCTAGCTCGCCACGCGCACGCCGTTCAAAATCTACAACTTCTAATTCCAACATTTTTTCCACAGTAGCTTGCCATTGATGCCCAAAAAGTTTCGAGATGATCGTTGAAAATTCCAACGACGAGTTTACGGTTGAATCTGATGGTAAAGGTGTTTTTTATAGAAAATTCAAGATGGCGGCCTTTTCCCGAGGTCAAAGGTCGACGAAACTCCAGAGGTGATTGTAGACTTACGCTAGGGACATGCGAGTCAAATTTCGTGAAAATCGCTCGAAAAAAAGTTCATTTTTCCATATTGTGTAAAAACGCGAAAATCTCAAAATGGCCGATTTTGGCACAAAATGGCCGCCAAACCATAGGTCGTGTCGCCATCACGTAATGATTTCAAAAGTTTGATTGGATATATCCAACAAAGTTATCTGGGTTTCGTTAGCCGATTCTTAAAAAAAAAATCCGAAATTTTTTTTTTTTGCCGAGTCAGCACTTTTTTTTGCGATCGTTTTTTGATTACCACGGCCACATTCCTTTATCGATTTTGTCGTATGTGACATCGTTTTGTTCAGTGTGGGCCAGGGAATCGCATATTTCAATTTCAAGACATTCCGATAAAATATGTGCGAGCTAGCTAAAATGGCGGCGGTTGCGAATTCGCCACGCGCACGCCGTTCAAAATCTACAACTTCTAATTCCAACATTTTGTCCACAGTAGCTTGCCACTGATGCCCGAGAAGTTTCAAGAAGATCGATAAAAATCCCTAGGACGAGTTTTCGTTTGTATACATTACTAAAGGTGCTTTTTTCGGAAAATTCAAGATGGCCGCCCCTTCCCAAGGTCAAAGGTCAACGAAACTTCTCTGGTACTTGTAGAATCAAGCTGGTGGCATGTGTGTCCAATTTCGTGACAATCGCTTAAACAAAAGTGTCGTTTTCCCATATTGTCAAAAAACACGAAAATCGCCATTACCCAAAGTTCGCCACAAAATGGCCGCCAAGCCGTAGGTCGTGTGGCCATCCCATAATGATTTCAAAACTTCCTTGGGATATCTCCAACACGAGTGTTTTGGTTTCATACCTGTATCTTGAAAAAAAAAAATTCGGCTCCATTTGAGATTTTGGCCCCATTCATTTTTTTTACGGTTTTGCCAACTGTGATGTCATCGGGTTTGGGGGGGGGACGTTCACTTTGCCGAAAATTCATTTTCAATTTATCCTAGGTGTGTGCCAATTTTGGTGAGTTTTCGGAGTATGTGGCGGGGGTCAAATTTGAGCTCAAAGACGCAGTAAGAAAGAAGAAACGTAATAATAATAATAATAAAAATGAAACGAAGCAGAAACAATAAGAAGTTTTTTCCCCAGGGTGCTTCCTATGTATTTCAATGCAGCCTGTCTTTTACTATAGGCTGGGCATGTCTTTTTGGCTTTAAACCCGTCCTTTGATGGCTTTTTGGGGCTTTTTCGTGTTTTTGTCGTCATTTTTGCGACTACAATTTTGTCGTTTGTGCGTTGGTGTTGTGCGTGTGTGTGGTTTTTTTTTGTTGCGTTACACAATTGTTGTGTTGTTTTGTGCTTTGGGCGACTTTTGACCCCATTTTTTGGCGTTTTGACGCGTTTTTTTGACGTTTTGGGCTTTTTGAGTGTTCGACCCTCGTAGCAGTTACAATATGGTCCTTGCAGTTGTGACTGCTGCGGGCCATAATAATAATAATAATAAACATTCGAAAAACAATAAGAAGTTTTTTCCCCAGGGTGCTTCCTATGTATTTCAATGCAGCCAGTCTTTTACTATAGGCTGGGCATGTCTTTTTGGCTTTAAACCCGTCCTTTGAGGGCTTTTTGGAGCTTTTTCGTGATTTTGTCATCATTTTTGCGACTACAATTTTGTCGTTTGTGCGTTGGTGTTGTGCGTGTGTGTGTTTTTTTTTGTTGCGTTACACAATTGTCGACTTGTTTTGTGCTTTGGGCGACTTTTGACCCCATTTTTTGGCGTTTTGACGCGTTTTTTTGACGTTTTGGGGCTTTTTGAGTGTTCGACCCTCGTAGCAGTTACAATATGGTCCTTGCAGTTGTGACTGCTGCGGGCCATAATTAAAGCCGCAAGCGGCGTTGTATGGCCCGCAGACGCAACCCGCCTTCCACGCCCAACTCTACGCACCACCGCCGCCCTCACCGCCCTCACCGCCCTCACCGCCCACCTTTGATGAGGGATAGAAAAAGCTGCATAAGCTAATAATGCTAACTATGCTAATCATGCTAGCTATGCTAATTTGGCTAAAAGTGCTAGCATAGCGATCAGCATCATCAACTCGTTCGGAAAAACACATTACCTAAAATGCTAATTATGCTAACTATGCTAGCTATGCTAATGTGGCTAAAAGTGCTAGCATAGCGATCAGCATCATCAACTCGCTCGGAAAAACACATTACCTAAAATGCTAATTATGCTAACTATGCTAGCTATGCTAATGTGGCTAAAAGAGCTAGCATTGCGATCAGCATCATCAACTGGCTCGGAAAAACACATTACCTAAAATGCTAATTATGCTAACTATGCTAGCTATGCTAATGTGGCTAAAATTGCTAGCATAGCGATCAGCATCATCAACTGACTCAGAAAAACGCATGGTTTAAGATGCTAATCATGCTAACTATGCTAGCTATGCTAACATGGCTAAAACTGCTAGCATAGCGATCAGCATCATTAACTTACTCAGAAAAACACATTGCTCCATTGGTGAAAGCTACATGTCATGAGTTGACAAAAAACCCACTTTTTTTCAAAATGGCGGCTTTTCTGTTGATTTTATCTCCATAGCAACCATTTTATGTTTTGTTTGCCTCGGGAGGACGAACGGATTGACGTCAGTTTCGGACAAATCGGGAAAAGTAAACTTTTTGTTGTCCTTAGCAACAGTGGTTTTATGCTAACCACGCCCACATTCCTTATATGTCCTTGTCCAGTGTTTTTCAATGTATTCAGATCCAGGCATAAATGCAAGCATTCAATTTTCACTGTATTGTATTGAAAGGCATGGGAGTTATAACAGTGCGCCACTTTGCTAGCTCGCCACGCGCACGCCGTTCAAAATCTACAACTTCTAATTCCAACATTTTTTTCACAGTAGCTTGCCATTGATGCCCAAAAAGTTTCGAGATGATCGTTGAAAATTTCAACGACAAGTTTACGTTTGAATCTGGTGGTAAAGGTGTTTTTTATAGAAAATTCAAGATGGCGGCCTTTTCCCGAGGTCAAAGGTCGACGAAACTCCAGAGGTGATTGTAGACTTACGCTAGGGACATGCGAGTCAAATTTCGTGAAAATCGCTCGAAAAAAAGTTCATTTTTCCATATTGTGTAAAAACGCGAAAATCTCAAAATGGCCGATTTTGGCACAAAATGGCCGCCAAACCATAGGTCGTGTCGCCATCACGTAATGATTTCAAAAGTTTGATTGGATATATCCAACAAAGTTATCTGGGTTTCGTTAGCCGATTCTTAAAAAAAAAATCCGAAAATTTTTTTTTTTTGCCGAGTCAGCACTTTTTTTTGCGATCGTTTTTTGATTACCACGGCCACATTCCTTTATCGATTTTGTCGTATGTGGCATCGTTTTGTTCAGTGTGGGCCAGGGAATCGCATATTTCATTTTCACAACATTCCGATAAAATATGTGCGAGCTAGCTAAAATGCGGACGGTTGCGAATTCGCCACGCGCACGCCGTTCAAAATCTACAACTTCTAATTCCAACATTTTGTCCACAGTAGCTTGCCATTGATGCCCGAGAAGTTTCAAGACGATCGAAAAAAATCCCTAGGACGAGTTTTCGTTTGTATCCATTACTAAAGGTGCTTTTTTCGGAAAATTCAAGATGGCCGCCCCTTCCCAAGGTCAAAGGTCAACGAAATTTCTCTGGTATTTGTAGAATCAAGCTGTTGGCATCTGTATCCGATTTCATGAAAATCGCTCAAACAAAAGTGTCGTTTTCCCATATTGTCAAAAAACACGAAAATCGCCATTTCTCAGAGTTCGCCACAAAATGGCCGCCAAGCCGTAGGTCGTGTGGCCATCCCATAATGATTTCATAACTTCTTTGGGATATCTCCAACACGTGTGTTTTGGTTTCGTAACTGTATTTCAAAATATTTTTTTTTGGCCCCATAAGCGATTTTCGGCCCATTCATTTTTTTTACGGGAACGCTCGCCGTGATGTCATCGACTTCGGGGGGGTGACGTTCTCTTTGCCGAAAATTAATTTTCAATTTATCCTAGGTGTGTGCCAATTTTGGTGAGTTTTCGGGTATGTGGCGGGGGTCAAATTTGAGCTGAAAGACGCCGTTAATGGACGAGAAGAATAATAATAATAATAATAATTAAAGCCGCAAGCGGCGTTGTATGGCCCGCAGACGCAACCCGCCTTCCACGCCCAACTCTACGCACCACCGCCGCCCTCACCGCCCTCACCGCCTCACCCCGCCCTCACCGACCACCTTTGATAAGGGATAGTAAAAGCTTTATAAGCTAATAATGCTAACTATGCTAATCATGCTAGCTATGCTAATTTGGCTAAAAGTGCTAGCATAGCGATCAGCATTATTAACTGATTCAGAAAAACACATTAGCTAAAATGCTAACTATGCTAACTATGCTAGCTATGCTAATATGGCTAAAAGTGCTAGCAATAGCGATCAGCATCATCACTACTCGCTCGGAAAAACACATTACCTAAAATGCTAATTATGCTAACTATGCTAGCTATGCTAATGTGGCTAAAAGTGCTAGCATAGCGATCAGCATCATCAACTGGCTCGGAAAAACACATTACCTAAAATGCTAATTATGCTAACTATGCTAGCTATGCTAATGTGGCTAAAAGTGCTAGCATAGCGATCAGCATCATCAACTGGCTCGGAAAAACACATTACCTAAAATGCTAATTATGCTAACTATGCTAGCTATGCTAATGTGGCTAAAATTGCTAGCATAGCGATCAGCATCATCAACTGACTCAGAAAAACACATTGTTTAAGATGCTAATTATGCTAACTATGCTAGCTATGCTAACGTGGCTAAAACTGCTAGCATAGCGATCAGCATCATTAACTTACTCAGAAAAACACATTGCTCCATTGGTGAAAGCTATATGTCATGAGTTGACAAAAAACCCACTTTTTTTCAAAATGGCGGCTTTTCTGTTGATTTTATCTCCATAGCAACCATTTTATGTTTTGTTTGCCTCGGGAGGACGAACGGATTGACGTCAGTTTCGGACAAATCGGGAAAAGTAAACTTTTTGTTGTCCTTAGCAACAGTGGTTTTATGCTAACCACGCCCACATTCCTTATATGTCCTTGTCCAGTGTTTTTCAATGTATTCAGATCCAGGCATAAATGCAAGCATTCAATTTTCACTGTATTGTATTGAAAGGCATGGGAGTTATAACAGTGCGCCACTTTGCTAGCTCGCCACGCGCACGCCGTTCAAAATCTACAACTTCTAATTCCAACATTTTTTCACAGTAGCTTGCCATTGATGCCCAAAAAGTTTCGAGATGATCGTTGAAAATTTCAACGACAAGTTTACGTTTGAATCTGGTGGTAAAGGTGTTTTTTATAGAAAATTCAAGATGGCGGCCTTTTCCCGAGGTCAAAGGTCGACGAAACTCCAGAGGTGATTGTAGACTTACGCTAGGGACATGCGAGTCAAATTTCGTGAAAATCGCTCGAAAAAAAGTTCATTTTTCCATATTGTGTAAAAACGCGAAAATCTCAAAATGGCCGATTTTGGCACAAAATGGCCGCCAAACCATAGGTCGTGTCGCCATCACGTAATGATTTCAAAAGTTTGATTGGATATATCCAACAAAGTTATCTGGGTTTCGTTAGCCGATTCTTAAAAAAAAAATCCGAAATTTTTTTTTTTTGCCGAGTCAGCACTTTTTTTTGCGATCGTTTTTTGCTTACCACGGCCACATTCCTTTATCGATTTTGTCGTATGTGGACATCGTTTTGTTCAGTGTGGGCCAGGGAATCGCATATTTCATTTTCACAACATTCCGATAAAATATGTGCGAGCTAGCTAAAATGGCGGACGGTTGCGAATTCGCCACGCGCACGCCGTTCAAAATCTACAACTTCTAATTCCAACATTTTGTCCACAGTAGCTTGCCATTGATGCCCGAGAAGTTTCAAGACGATCGAAAAAAATCCCTAGGACGAGTTTTCGTTTGTATCCATTACTAAAGGTGCTTTTTTCGGAAAATTCAAGATGGCCGCCCCTTCCCAAGGTCAAAGGTCAACGAAACTTCTCTGGTATTTGTAGAATCAAGCTGTTGGCATCTGTATCCGATTTCATGAAAATCGCTCAAACAAAAGTGTCGTTTTCCCATATTGTCAAAAAACACGAAAATCGCCATTTCTCAGAGTTCGCCACAAAATGGCCGCCAAGCCGTAGGTCGTGTGGCCATCCCATAATGATTTCATAACTTCTTTGGGATATCTCCAACAAGTGTGTTTTGGTTTCGTAACTGTATTTCAAATATTTTTTTTTGGCCCCATAAGCGATTTTCGGCCCATTCATTTTTTTTACGGGAACGCTCGCCGTGATGTCATCGACTTCGGGGGGGTGACGTTCTCTTTGCCGAAAATTCATTTTCAATTTATCCTAGGTGTGTGCCAATTTTGGTGAGTTTTCGGGTATGTGGCGGGGGTCAAATTTGAGCTCAACGGATCCGTTAGAAAGAAGAAGAATAATAATAATAATAATAACGAAGCAAAACAATAAGAAGTTTTTTCCCCAGGGTTTCCTATGTATTTCAATGCAGCCAGTCTTTTACTATAGGCTGGGCATGTCTTTTTGGCTTTAAACCCGTCCTTTGAGGGCTTTTTGGGGCTTTTTCGTGTTTTTGTCGTCATTTTTGCGACTACAATTTTGTCGTTTGTGCGTTGGTGTTGTGCGTGTGTGTGTTTTTTTTTGTTGCGTTACACAATTGTCGACTTGTTTTGTGCTTTGGGCGACTTTTGACCCCATTTTTTGGCGTTTTGACGCGTTTTTTTGACGTTTTGGGGCTTTTTGAGTGTTCGACCCTCGTAGCAGTTACAATATGGTCCTTGCAGTTGTGACTGCTGCGGGCCATAATAAAGCCGCAAGCGGCGTTGTATGGCCCGCAGACGCAACCCGCCTTCCACGCCCAACTCTACGCACCACCGCCGCCCTCACCGCCTCACCCCCTCACCGCCCACCTTTGATGAGGGATAGTAAAAGCTGCATAAGCTAATAATGCTAACTATGCTAATCATGCTAGCTATGCTAATTTGGCTAAAAGTGCTAGCATAGCGATCAGCATCATCAACTCTTCGGAAAAACACATTACTAAAATGCTAATTATGCTAACTATGCTAGCTATGCTAATGTGGCTAAAAGTGCTAGCATAGCGATCAGCATCATCAACTCGCTCGGAAAAACACATTACCTAAAATGCTAATTATGCTAACTATGCTAGCTATGCTAATGTGATAAAAGGCTAGCATTGCGATCAGTCATCAACTGGCTCGGAAAAACACATTTCCTAAAATGCTAATTATGCTACAATGCTAGCTATGCTAATGTGGCTAAATTGCTAGCATAGCGTCAGCATCATCAACTGACTCAGAAAAAAACATTGTTTAAGATGCTAATTATGCTAACTATGCTAGCTATGCTAACAGGGCTAAACTGCTAGCATAGCGATCCAGCATCATTAACTTACTCAGAAAAACACATTGCTCCATTGGTGAAAGCTACATGTCATGAGTTGACAAAAAACCCACTTTTTTTCAAAATGGCGGCTTTTCTGTTGATTTTATCTCCATAGCAACCATTTTATGTTTTGTTTGCCTCGGGAGGACGAACGGATTGACGTCAGTTTCGGACAAATCGGGAAAAGTAAACTTTTTGTTGTCCTTAGCAACAGTGGTTTTATGCTAACCACGCCCACATTCCTTATATGTCCTTGTCCAGTGTTTTTCAATGTATTCAGATCCAGGCATAAATGCAAGCATTCAATTTTCACTGTATTGTATTGAAAGGCATGGGAGTTATAACAGTGCGCCACTTTGCTAGCTCGCCACGCGCACGCCGTTCAAAATCTACAACTTCTAATTCCAACATTTTTTCCACAGTAGCTTGCCATTGATGCCCAAAAAGTTTCGAGATGATCGTTGAAAATTCAACGACAAGTTTACGTTTGAATCTGGTGGTAAAGGTGTTTTTTATAGAAAATTCAAGATGGCGGCCTTTTCCCGAGGTCAAAGGTCGACGAAACTCCAGAGGTGATTGTAGACTTACGCTAGGGACATGCGAGTCAAATTTCGTGAAAATCGCTCGAAAAAAAGTTCATTTTTCCATATTGTGTAAAAACGCGAAAATCTCAAAATGGCCGATTTTGGCACAAAATGGCCGCCAAACCATAGGTCGTGTCGCCATCACGTAATGATTTCAAAAGTTTGATTGGATATATCCAACAAAGTTATCTGGGTTTCGTTAGCCGATTCTTAAAAAAAAATCCGAAATTTTTTTTTTTTTGCCGAGTCAGCACTTTTTTTTGCGATCGTTTTTTGCTTACCACGGCCACATTCCTTTATCGATTTTGTCGTATGTGACATCGTTTTGTTCAGTGTGGGCCAGGGAATCGCATATTTCATTTTCACAACATTCCGATAAAATATGTGCGAGCTAGCTAAAATGGCGGACGGTTGCGAATTCGCCACGCGCACGCCGTTCAAAATCTACAACTTCTAATTCCAACATTTTGTCCACAGTAGCTTGCCATTGATGCCCGAGAAGTTTCAAGACGATCGAAAAAAATCCCTAGGACGAGTTTTCGTTTGTATCCATTACTAAAGGTGCTTTTTTCGGAAAATTCAAGATGGCCGCCCCTTCCCAAGGTCAAAGGTCAACGAAACTTCTCTGGTATTTGTAGAATCAAGCTGTTGGCATCTGTATCCGATTTCATGAAAATCGCTCAAACAAAAGTGTCGTTTTCCCATATTGTCAAAAAACACGAAAATCGCCATTTCTCAGAGTTCGCCACAAAATGGCCGCCAAGCCGTAGGTCGTGTGGCCATCCCATAATGATTTCATAACTTCTTTGGGATATCTCCAACAAGTGTGTTTTGGTTTCGTAACTGTATTTCAAAATATTTTTTTTTGGCCCCATAAGCGATTTTCGGCCCATTCATTTTTTTTACGGGAACGCTCGCCGTGATGTCATCGACTTCGGGGGGGTGACGTTCTCTTTGCCGAAAATTCATTTTCAATTTATCCTAGGTGTGTGCCAATTTTGGTGAGTTTTCGGGTATGTGGCGGGGGTCAAATTTGAGCTCAACGGATCCGTTAGAAGAAAAAATAATAATAATAATATAATGAAACATTCGAAAAACAATAAGAAGTTTTTTCCCCAGGGTGCTTCCTATGTATTTCAATGCAGCCAGTCTTTTACTATAGGCTGGGCATGTCTTTTTGGCTTTAAACCCGTCCTTTGAGGGCTTTTTGGGGCTTTTTCGTTTTTGTCGTCATTTTTGCGACTACAATTTTGTCGTTTGTGCGTTGGTGTTGTGCGTGTGTGTTTTTTTTTGTTGCGTTACACAATTGTCGACTTGTTTTGTGCTTTGGGCGACTTTTGACCCCATTTTTTGGCGTTTTGACGCGTTTTTTTGACGTTTTGGGGCTTTTTGAGTGTTCGACCCTCGTAGCAGTTACAATATGGTCCTTGCAGTTGTGACTGCTGCGGGCCATAATTAAAGCCGCAAGCGGCGTTGTATGGCCCGCAGACGCAACCCGCCTTCCACGCCCAACTCTACGCACCACCGCCGCCCTCACCGCCCTCACCGCCCTCACCGCCCACCTTTGATGAGGGATAGAAAAAGCTGCATAAGCTAATAATGCTAACTATGCTAATCATGCTAGCTATGCTAATTTGGCTAAAAGTGCTAGCATAGCGATCAGCATCATCAACTCGTTCGGAAAAACACATTACCTAAAATGCTAATTATGCTAACTATGCTAGCTATGCTAATGTGGCTAAAAGTGCTAGCATAGCGATCAGCATCATCAACTCGCTCGGAAAAACACATTACCTAAAATGCTAATTATGCTAACTATGCTAGCTATGCTAATGTGGCTAAAAGTGCTAGCATAGCGATCAGCATCATCAACTGGCTCGGAAAAACACATTACCTAAAATGCTAATTATGCTAACTATGCTAGCTATGCTAATGTGGCTAAAAGTGCTAGCATAGCGATCAGCATCATCAACTGGCTCGGAAAAACACATTACCTAAAATGCTAATTATGCTAACTATGCTAGCTATGCTAATGTGGCTAAAATTGCTAGCATAGCGATCAGCATCATCAACTGACTCAGAAAAACACATTGTTTAAGATGCTAATTATGCTAACTATGCTAGCTATGCTAACAGTGGCTAAAACTGCTAGCATAGCGATCAGCATCATTAACTTACTCAGAAAAACACATTGCTCCATTGGTGAAAGCTACATGTCATGAGTTGACAAAAAACCCACTTTTTTTCAAAATGGCGGCTTTTCTGTTGATTTTATCTCCATAGCAACCATTTTATGTTTTGTTTGCCTCGGGAGGACGAACGGATTGACGTCAGTTTCGGACAAATCGGGAAAAGTAAACTTTTTGTTGTCCTTAGCAACAGTGGTTTTATGCTAACCACGCCCACATTCCTTATATGTCCTTGTCCAGTGTTTTTCAATGTATTCAGATCCAGGCATAAATGCAAGCATTCAATTTTCACTGTATTGTATTGAAAGGCATGGGAGTTATAACAGTGCGCCACTTTGCTAGCTCGCCACGCGCACGCCGTTCAAAATCTACAACTTCTAATTCCAACATTTTTTCCACAGTAGCTTGCCATTGATGCCCAAAAAGTTTCGAGATGATCGTTGAAAATTCCAACGACAAGTTTACGTTTGAATCTGGTGGTAAAGGTGTTTTTTATAGAAAATTCAAGATGGCGGCCTTTTCCCGAGGTCAAAGGTCGACGAAACTCCAGAGGTGATTGTAGACTTACGCTAGGGACATGCGAGTCAAATTTCGTGAAAATCGCTCGAAAAAAAGTTCATTTTTCCATATTGTGTAAAAACGCGAAAATCTCAAAATGGCCGATTTTGGCACAAAATGGCCGCCAAACCATAGGTCGTGTCGCCATCACGTAATGATTTCAAAAGTTTGATTGGATATATCCAACAAAGTTATCTGGGTTTCGTTAGCCGATTCTTAAAAAAAAATCCGAAATTTTTTTTTTTTTGCCGAGTCAGCACTTTTTTTTGCGATCGTTTTTTGCTTACCACGGCCACATTCCTTTATCGATTTTGTCGTATGTGACATCGTTTTGTTCAGTGTGGGCCAGGGAATCGCATATTTCATTTTCACAACATTCCGATAAAATATGTGCGAGCTAGCTAAAATGGCGGCGGTTGCGAATTCGCCACGCGCACGCCGTTCAAAATCTACAACTTCTAATTCCAACATTTTGTCCACAGTAGCTTGCCATTGATGCCCGAGAAGTTTCAAGACGATCGATAAAAATCCCTAGGACGAGTTTTCGTTTGTATCCATTACTAAAGGTGCTTTTTTCGGAAAATTCAAGATGGCCGCCCCTTCCCAAGGTCAAAGGTCAACGAAACTTCTCTGGTATTTGTAGAATCAAGCTGTTGGCATCTGTATCCGATTTCATGAAAATCGCTCAAACAAAAGTGTCGTTTTCCCATATTGTCAAAAAACACGAAAATCGCCATTTCTCAGAGTTCGCCACAAAATGGCCGCCAAGCCGTAGGTCGTGTGGCCATCCCATAATGATTTCATAACTTCTTTGGGATATCTCCAACACGTGTGTTTTGGTTTCGTAACTGTATTTCAAAATATTTTTTTTGGCCCCATAAGCGATTTTCGGCCCATTCATTTTTTTTACGGGAACGCTCGCCGTGATGTCATCGACTTCGGGGGGGTGACGTTCTCTTTGCCGAAAATTCATTTTCAATTTATCCTAGGTGTGTGCCAATTTTGGTGAGTTTTCGGGTATGTGGCGGGGGTCAAATTTGAGCTCAACGGATCCGTTAGAAAGAAGAAGAATAATAATAATGAAACGATCGAAAAACAATAAGAAGTTTTTTCCCCAGGGTGCTTCCTATGTATTTCAATGCAGCCAGTCTTTTACTATAGGCTGGGCATGTCTTTTTGGCTTTAAACCCGTCCTTTGAGGGCTTTTTGGGGCTTTTTCGTGTTTTTGTCGTCATTTTTGCGACTACAATTTTGTCGTTTGTGCGTTGGTGTTGTGCGTGTGTGTGTTTTTTTTTGTTGCGTTACACAATTGTCGACTTGTTTTGTGCTTTGGGCGACTTTTGACCCCATTTTTTGGCGTTTTGACGCGTTTTTTTGACGTTTTGGGGCTTTTTGAGTGTTCGACCCTCGTAGCAGTTACAATATGGTCCTTGCAGTTGTGACTGCTGCGGGCCATAATAATAATGAAACGATCGAAAAACAATAAGAAGTTTTTTCCCCAGGGTGCTTCCTATGTATTTCAATGCAGCCAGTCTTTTACTATAGGCTGGGCATGTCTTTTGGCTTTAAACCCGTCCTTTGAGGGCTTTTTGGGCTTTTTCGTGTTTTGTCGTCATTTTTGCGACTACAATTTTGTCGTTTGTGCGTTGGTGTTGTGCGTGTGTGTGTTTTTTTTTGTTGCGTTACACAATTGTCGACTTGTTTTGTGCTTTGGGCGACTTTTGACCCCATTTTTTGGCGTTTTGACGCGTTTTTTTGACGTTTTGGGGCTTTTTGAGTGTTCGACCCTCGTAGCAGTTACAATATGGTCCTTGCAGTTGTGACTGCTGCGGGCCATAATAATGAAACGATCGAAAAACAATAAGAAGTTTTTTCCCCAGGGTGCTTCCTATGTATTTCAATGCAGCCTGTCTTTTACTATAGGCTGGGCATGTCTTTTTGGCTTTAAACCCGTCCTTTGAGGGCTTTTTGGGCTTTTTCGTGTTTTTGTCGTCATTTTTGCGACTACAATTTTGTCGTTTGTGCGTTGGTGTTGTGCGTGTGTGTGTTTTTTTTTGTTGCGTTACACAATTGTCGACTTGTTTTGTGCTTTGGGCGACTTTTGACCCCATTTTTTGGCGTTTTGACGCGTTTTTTTGACGTTTTGGGGCTTTTTGAGTGTTCGACCCTCGTAGCAGTTACAATATGGTCCTTGCAGTTGTGACTGCTGCGGGCCATAATAATAAAAAAACATTCGAAAAACAATAAGAAGTTTTTTCCCCAGGGTGCTTCCTATGTATTTCAATGCAGCCAGTCTTTTACTATAGGCTGGGCATGTCTTTTTGGCTTTAAACCCGTCCTTTGAGGGCTTTTTGGGGCTTTTTCGTGTTTTTGTCGTCATTTTTGCGACTACAATTTTGTCGTTTGTGCGTTGGTGTTGTGCGTGTGTGTGTTTTTTTTTGTTGCGTTACACAATTGTCGACTTGTTTTGTGCTTTGGGCGACTTTTGACCCCATTTTTTGGCGTTTTGACGCGTTTTTTTGACGTTTTGGGGCTTTTTGAGTGTTCGACCCTCGTAGCAGTTACAATATGGTCCTTGCAGTTGTGACTGCTGCGGGCCATAATAATAATGAAACGAAGCAGAAACAATAAGAAGTTTTTTCCCCAGGTGCTTCCTATGTATTTCAATGCAGCCTGTCTTTTACTATAGGCTGGGCATGTCTTTTTGGCTTTAAACCCGTCCTTTGAGGGCTTTTTGGAGCTTTTTCGTGATTTTGTCATCATTTTTGCGACTACAATTTTGTCGTTTGTGCGTTGGTGTTGTGCGTGTGTGTGTTTTTTTTTGTTGCGTTACACAATTGTCGACTTGTTTTGTGCTTTGGGCGACTTTTGACCCCATTTTTTGGCGTTTTGACATGTTTTTTTGACGTTTTGGGGCTTTTTGAGTGTTCGACCCTCGTAGCAGTTACAATATGGTCCTTGCAGTTGTGACTGCTGCGGGCCATAATAATGAAACAAAGCAGAAACAATAAGAAGTTTTTTCCCCAGGGTGCTTCCTATGTATTTCAATGCAGCCTGTCTTTTACTATAGGCTGGGCATGTCTTTTGGGCTTTAAACCCGTCCTTTGAGGGCTTTTTAGGGCTTTTTCGTGTTTTTGTGGTCATTTTTGCGACTACAATTTTGTCGTTTGTGCGTTGGTGTTGTGCCTGTGTGTGTTTTTTTTTTGTTGCGTTACACAATTGTCGACTTGTTTTGTGCTTTGGACGACTTTTGACCCCATTTTTGGCGTTTTGACGCGTTTTTTTGACGTTTAGGACCTTTTTGAGTGTTCGACCCTCGTAGCAGTTACAATATGGTCCTTGCAGTTGTGACTGCTGCGGGCCATAATTAACCCCCATTTGTCATGAGGCTTTGAAACCAATATCAGTTTTCTTTTGTATAACTCTAACATACAAAGTGCTGCCCAACAAACAACAAAGTCTGTAAAATTATGTTAAAACACGAGAAAAACAATACTGATTGAAAGGATAAAAATGACAAAGACATTTTAAATCCAGCTGTTAGCCTGTGAAAAAGGTCAGTTTTCAGTGATGATCAGAGTTTAAGCAGCTCTGATGTGCAGAAGTTCCACATTTAGGTTTAGCAAAAGCTCTACCTTATTTAAGTGTACTCCAAATATACTTAGCCTATGAATTTAACATAAAGAAGTACTCAGCTAGTATACCTCCAGTTAGTATACACTACACATACATGGACTATAGTATACTTGCTACACTTAAACTTCATGAAATAATCTTAAAGTGTAATACTTTTTGCGAAGGACCTTTTATCACATTCAGGTTCAGTCTGAAGGGAGGCACCTGCAATGGTATCTGCAAAGAAGACCTTAGTTCCTCCGCAGGAGCATGTGTTTGATTAACAACAGCGCATCAAACCATTTAAGGATTAAAAAAAAGAAGTATAAACTTCATTCTAAAAACACCAGGAAGTCATTCAGGAATTCCTCAGAAAGGTTGTTGGTTTTTGTAGGACTGCAATGTTCCATCTGGTGCCGACTTGGTGACCTGTAAACAGCCTCCATGAAGCAGATAAAGCAGCAGGTTAAGTTTGTAGTCTTTTTCCTTAGATATTGGATTAAGTATAAAGCTTTTGGAGGAAAGGAAGTCTCCAGCTCGCAACATCACCTACACTGACCCTCAGAACATCTGCGCCACCTTCAGAATTTTTAACAACACTAGGATGGACCTCTTCCCATCCACAAACCTTCTCTCTGAAAACATAAAGCAGCTGTCCCAGAGTCTGTTAACCCTTGTGCTATCCTATAGGGTCCAGATGACCCGATCCCTACATTGACGTGTTCTCCCTACCATGACAAAGGTGGATAAAGGTGGATTTCATGTTATCCATGAACACCAGTGAAGATCACAAATCATTAAAGAAAAAAGGTTCAGCGCACTGTCTAGTGGGTCTAGATGACTGAACTCCCAATGTTAAAGTGCCTAGGATAGCACAAGGGTTAAATAATCCATAATTATCTTTTCCGCTTCTGAACCTGCTCCTGCAGACGTAAGGCAGTACAACTGTTAACTCTTTGCATCCGGAGGACAAACTGAAGCTACTGCTTTGCTTCAGTGGGGCTCAGAAATCGAGGGATGCACTGACAAACTTCAGTCAGATGGAGCGGTGAGTGCGTGAAAAACCTCAGATGCTGCAGAAATCTTTCTCTAAAGCAGGTCTGTCTTCCAAACTTTTTTTTAACTTTGTTGCCTTCTTTGGAACAGAGTAATCATTAGATCAGTCTGCTGTTTCACCTTTGTAAAAGGAATAATTTACATTTCCAGATAAATCATTTATTTAGTTTGATTTTGATTCAGAGCCAACAATCAAATACATGTGTAACCGGCAGGTCTCCCTGTGACAGGTGCAGGCCTGCTGATTGGGGATTTGGTACAGCTGTGTCTGTCTCTATATAAGAAACAGGGAGTGAGTGGCCAGACAGTGGCTGCCTCTTTGCATGGTGGTATGTATGGCTGAAGCTCCTCTTGTTGGGAGGATGTAGATCACATTTTACTCATTCTACTCTTTTAACTAGATGCTGTAAGCGGCTGGACGTGTTGCAGATTTCATGAGCCACTGCGTGTTCTGTACCCACCCTTTTTATACATTTTAATGTGCTTTTAGTGATGTATGTATTGTGTGGTTAACTCTGATTTATCTTATTGTTTTATAGGTCTGAGTCGGGCGCCGGTGCGTGTGGCGTCGGTGAGGGGGCCCCTGGTGGCAGCGTCTTCCTCACTCCGGTTCCCTCACTGTATTTGTTTATTTCCCTTTTAGTGTAGTGGAAGTTTCTTTGGCATGTTTTTTTTTCCTTATCTTGTGTGGGTTTGTTTTAGTTGTTTTCAGCACGGATTGGAGTGAGGTGCGCTGCCTCTTACTGGCTTAGTCCATGGCCTCTCTCTTTCCCTCTCCTCCTGCACAGGCGGTCGTCTCGGCCTTCCTGTTTTTATTCCTTCATCTTTTTTATTGCTTTTGTGTCCAGCTAATCAGAGTAAAACTGCAACAGTAGATTTTTTTTAACTTGTAAATTAAAAATTTACCAGCTTTTATTGTCTCAGCCATTTTTGTGTTTGTGGCTCCACTCTGCACTGACGGTACCTTGGTCACACATGTTTAAGAATTTAGAGTACCAGTAGATAAAACTGTTTTTAGGTAAACTTTCAATCTAACCAACTGGAGACGGACCACATTCCAGTCTGTAATGTGGATTAATTGATTTGACTGATTTCAAGCATTAATTGTGGACAATACAATAAAAAGACACAGATTTATCAAACTCATTACCAAAATAATGAAATGCATAGGTTAAAAAAACAAAAACATTGAAGTCATATTTGTTTAATTAAATATAGTAATCATAAACTAAAGTCAAGTAGAGCTGGATTTATTGCTTGGCAAGGAGTGGAAAGAAGCAAGTTTATATACCACCCCCCCCCCCCCCCTTCTGAGTTAATTCATTTTACATAGTTTTTGTAAACCGGTTCTGATATTAAGTGAGGATTTTTTTTCAAGTAAAAAAAATCAAATGCTTATTGATTATCTTCAGAAAAGATTCATTCATGATTTCAGTAAACAGTGTGACTCATACACCATGTAACAGATATATAAAGCTCATTGATTCTAATCAGAATACAATTTTTTTTTATAAATCCAAATATCATTGCTACACATTGCAGATCAAGTTATGAAGTAACAAAATCAATTGCTTATTAGAAGTAAACATTGAATAAATATTACCATATGCGATCAACCAATAAATCGGTGAAAAACATGCACACTGATTTTAAATTAGCCATTATACTATAAATATATTTCATTTTGCTTTAAAAACCTGTTCATTATTTAAAAAATATTTTTTAATCATGTTGAATATAAGTCCATGTCTTTTTTTCAGAAACTCGGATTTCAAAATCAGTATTTTCCAAAGTAGCTTTGTTTTTATTTCACATTGCTGTTTTTCAGAATACTTATTTATTTCATAATGAGCTTTTTCAGCAGAATGAGTCTATCTGTCAATCAGTGAAAGCGGGTGGGATCTAAACGCACATTGGCTCATCCCTGAAAATTGACTCGTATTCCGGTGTGCCAGTCAGAGAGATGGCATATTTCGTTGACATCTGCACGGCTTTGTTGACATTAGCTGATCAAATAGAGACAAACGATCTGTCTGCTGCAGAAGATGCAAATATCGACTTTGTCTCAGACATCACACACCTGGTCCTCAGAACACATTTTTGGCAGCGCTTTTTAGCAGCATTCATAAAAGATGCTAGTGATTTGTGTCAAAAGAAAAATTAATACTCAACATTAGCGAACCCACCCCCCCTTACTCTCCCCAAGCATTTGAAACAGGGAGCATGCAGCCCACCCAGTGTACTTACAACCTCTCTGCATCCTGGGCAAGGATGTGGAAGTGGTGGAGGAGTACAAATACCTGGGTGTGACTATCGACAGCAGACTGAGCTGGAGGAGCCACAGTTCTGCTGTGTACAAGAAGGCCTGCAGCAGACTCTCCTTCCTAAGGAAGCTGAGGTCTTTCAACGTGTGCAGCAAGATGCTGAGGATCTTCTACCAGTCTGTGGGGGCCAGCACCTTGTTCTCCTCTGTGGTCTGCTGGGGAGGCAGCATTGCAGTCAGTGACGCCAACAGACTGAACAAGCTGATCAGGAAGGCGGGTTCTGTCATTGGCTGCAAACAGGACACATTTGAAGCAGTGATGGAGAGGAGGTCACTGAACAGACTCCTTTCAATCATGGACAACCCAGAGCATCCTCTCCACCCTGTTCTGGACAAACAGCTCCGCTCCAAAACTGCCCGGTACTGGAAAACCTTCCTACCCAATACAATAACCCTGTACAACAACTCACTATGCAGAAGATAACCTTGGCACATTTTCTTTTTTCTCTTCTTCTCTATTTTGCACATCTCTTTACCTGCACTGTTTGGTAAAAAGCTTTTTAAATTATACCACGTTTTTCTTGTTCTTGTTTTTATCTTCATTTTTTATTTTTATTTTATTCTATTTTATTTTATATTATTCTTAGTCTTTTTTTCCCCTGTCTGTTGTTATGGTAACAAACAAATTTCCCACGTGTGGGATCAATAAAGTATTTTTGATTCTGATTCTGATATTTTCTACATCACAAATAAGCTATTTTTCTAACAGCGTTTTTTTTAATCTGCCCCTGATTTACGACAGTTTAAGTAAAAAAAATTCTCAGAAATACAAATTTGAGCTTATTTTTCCAATATTTTCCTAATCATCAGGAAAAAACACAATTTCAAAAGCAAATCAAAAATACATATTTCCTTAGAGTGAATCGTAAAGTCATATAAGAATTAGTGTACCTCCAATGTTCTACTGTTAATGTAGTAGCAAATAACAACTCAGAGAAATGATGTGTGTGAACTTTTGCAATAATTTATACAGGTTTGTGAATGATGTCTGGGTTTGACTATCATGAGCTTTCTAAGTGAATTTAGGAAAAGTAAAATTAGCAGCTGGGGTGGCACAGTGGTTTGTCCCCTGCCTTCGCCTGCAAGTGGCACCGGCAGCCCAGTGATCCCGAAAGGGACAAAACGGAATAGAAGATGAGTGAAAATTAGCTGTGTATCAGGAGCATGTTGATGTAAAATTTCTGTCCACACTGGCTGCCTCAGTGTACCCACATGCTTTGTTTGTTAAAGCCACTCCACATTGTACAGCATGCAATACCACATCCACATAATATGAAGAGGCTTGTAGAGTGTTTATTTATTTCAATATTTCCTTTGCAAGAGTCTGCTTTATAACACTACACAGGCTGCTTAGTACTTCTATCAAATTAACACTCCAGTGATGTTTTTCAATATCTTCTTATTTCAACAAGGTTTTCACTTTTAGAAGCACTCTCCCTCTCCAGAACAGCCCTCTTCTCATATATATATTTGTCCCTTTTTCTTTCATCTTGCACTCCTTTTATGAAAGAAAAGAAAAAAACCCAAAAAACAAAAACTCGAGAACCACAACACAGCCATTTGGGAGCTGGACTTCATCTGCTATGATAATGTTTAATGTCAGATACCTTTTTTTTGGCCTGCATCAGGTTTGTTTTGACAATGATTAATCTCAAAGTTTCCAGGTGTTCAAATATGTAATTATTTCGACAAGTTTCCTTGTATTTATTTTGTTTAACTTTGTGTTTGCCACATTGATAAGTTCCCTATGATTGTCTGTAGAATAGATAGAATATATTTGTGCCATCAGCAAATAATGTGAGTTTTAAACGTTTTGAAACATATATAATTTATGTAAATATTGAATAGCATCAGGCCCAGAATTGAACCTTATGGGACACCACAACTTCTCCTTGGTCTCTGATGTAAAATTATCAATCTTGATGAATTGTTTTCCTGTTAAATAACTTTTGACCCAAGTTAGCGGTAGTCCTCTTATCCCAGTTTGTCAAGTAGGATGTCATGATTGAGAGTGTCAAATGCTTTTTTTAAGTCAATGAAAATTCCAGCTGCATATTTCTTTTTGTCCAGAGCATTTATGATTTCGTCCACAGCATTAATGATAGCCAATGAGATAGATCTGTTTTCTCTAAAACCATATTGGTTTTCATTTATAATGTTATGTTTATCAATAAATGTGGCTAATTTATCATTAAGTATTTTTTCTAACATTTTTGAAAATTGTGTAAGAAGAGAAACAGGTCTATAATTTGTAAATTGGAGTTTGTCCCCGGTGTGGCCTTATAAATAGGAATCAGTTGCAATTTTCATTTGGTTTGGGAATCTCCCAGTTTGTAATGATAAGTTACATACCAGTATGTATTTTAAGGCTTAGAGCAGTGCCTCTCAAATAATGGGGGGGCGCGATGCCGGGGGGGGGGGGGCACGCAGTAGTAGCGGTTTTAGGCACAGGTAAGGCGGAATGAGGCGGTGGCGGGGGGCAGTGCTTGGAAAAAAATCCGCTCCACTATTGGTTTCCTATTATCTGTTCTATCACAGTTTGTAATAGAAACCTGTGAAGTGCTGTCCCTGCAGCTGCTCCTGTCTCCTGTCACACATGCAACACCAGGATCACCGCATGCCTTTTGATGACTCAGCTCAGTGGTGGTTCTACACTAACTTACTCCCTGGGCGAGTAACCCCCCCACACACACACACACATACAAAATTTGACAACATCCTGTTGAGTTCCTTATCTTCTATTTAGCCATTTTACACAAAAAATGCATGAATTTTCTAGACTCGTATTACAGGGGGGGTCAAACTCAGTCACACAGGGGGCCTAAATTAAAAACACGCTTAAGGTTTTGGGCCGAAGAAGATAAACATTAACTGAACACACTAAAGCTAAACTTTTAAACCCTTTAAACTGAACTTTTTGAACATAAATATGAATAAAAACAGGAACATTAATCCAGAGTAACTCAAGTTAAACCTTAAAAAACTTGTAATATTTTGCTCTCCATAGAAATATATTCTGTCAAAATTATACAAATATGAACATGTTGCAGAACAGAACAAAGAAAGCCTGGAAATAATAAGAAGAAGAAATAACAAATCCAATAATTCCCTTTTCTTTGGTCTTTTATCATTTTTTAAGAGCATTTTTTTAGAGCTGGACTCCTGCTTCATTTTAAGCAATAATTTCTTAATGTGTGACGTCCTGTGTGTGTCTTTGTGAAACATATCAGAGGGATAAGTAAAAAAAACAAAACTTATTGTGAATACTATTTTTAGGTATTATAAAACATTTAAAAACGAAATCATAGAACTCATCAGTGGGATTATTCTAAAAATATTTGGCATTTCCCTAAATTTGTGCTACACCAACAGTAGAAATCCTCCAAAAAACCTCAATCCATAAAAATGGTCTGCGCCCACTGTAGGCATGTCAAAATAAAAGCTCAAAGCTGCCTCTTTGAATTTAGTAGTATAGTATGTGTAATGCAACGGGCACGGAAAATGCTGCCCCCTATGAAGTGCCGCCCTGGTTCATCGCCCATTTCGCCCATATCAAAAACCGCCACTGACTCAGCTCATGCAAATATTAAATGATGACATGACATAAATAATGTCATTTTTATGAACTATTGTAGACATTTTGATGACGTGTTTCTATTTTCCAACAATGTATTCTTTGTCTGCGTGTCGTTTATTGGTGTCAGTATTTGACAGAAAGACAGCAGGAAATGCAGGAAAACAGCTGCACTTTATGAGATCATAAATAAACAATCATCATTGAGAAAATAAATCAGCACAATGTTTTTTACCTATTTCTTCAGACTAATAAAGTTAAATATATCGGTGCTGCTGTGTGAATGTTTCAGATCAATTTACATTTAATATTATTTATTGATTGAATTATTTTTCTCTGCATCAAATTCAGGCACTTTAAGCTTCTTTTCTGTCTTAGACTATAACAGGGTTTCTGTGTGGCAAAATTAAGTTATTTCTTGAAAGTGGATTTATATTGCTTTTTTTCTTTTGTTAATTTTAAAAGATACATTTTTAGGTACACTTTAGTGACATGCAGTGAGGTTAATGGCTGGTGAGGCACCGACTCCTCTGGAGTCAGATTTACAATGAAAGAACTGAATATTTCACCATTCATCCAATGGCTAACAGCTTATTAAATACACACCAGATCATATTTGTCCTACAGAGAATATTTCTTTTATAGATGGATAGAACCCTCTTCTTGTGTATAAATTATTCATATATACTGTCAACAAAATAAAGTGTACAGATGTGTTTAGCACACATTTGACCCTCAGTAACTATTTCTGGTATTTTTCCAACTTCAAATTCTGGAGCTTTAATCAGTTATCAAATATTGTCTGTGAAAATGGTCATTAAAATAAAAGAAATGATTTTACTTACATTTTTATCCACTTACTCCCATGTTATTATGTTACATTGAAAAACATGTTTGTCCTTACTTTTCGAGTCCATGTGTTGATCCTTCTCCACAAAAAGCTCTATGATCTGGCCTGGCCACCCCCTGGCCACCCCTGGCCACTATAAACTGTGGTAGCATCAGTTGTGCGTTTCATCCCAAATCTACAGCCAGCAAGCAGGCAAATCGCTCTGATCACCTAAACAGGCCCACACCCCCTCCCCTCCCTGCTGCCTTTGAGAGTGCAGACATCTACAGACGAGCCGCTGGACGCAGAACAGGAATAAGGCGCGGGGTTCACTTCCGCGTTCGAACCCTCAGAGCCTCCGGGCCGGTTTGACAAAAGAACCAGTCTCAGTTACTAAAGATGAACGTTCTTTATTACTTCTTCCTTAAGTCCAAAACCGCGACTGATCGCGCGTGTATGCGCTCCACACACTCACACGCGCTCTCCCCCTCTCTTCCTGCATCGCGAGCAACGGTTTCAGCACACACACACGCGCGCGAGTGAGAACGCACGCACGCACACACACACACATGCGCACGCACACAATCATACATTCCAAAACTCTACATTTCTTTGCATGCCTGTTAAATATTTTCTGTGGGTCTTTTAACAATCTCTTTACTGTACTTTAGATCACCTGATCTATATTGTGTGCAAATACACCACATCATCAGCGGTGGTGGATGTGCCATTACTTTGTATTAATAAGTAAAAAAGGATTTTTCCTGTTTTCCTGCGCCTCTCATTTTTATGGCACTATTTAAGCACTGGTTGTTGTGTTACCACAACCTTCTGATGTATTTGTGTCCCATTTCCACATAGTTACCTATAATCATTAGTTGATGCTTGTGTCTGTCAATTTTCAGAGAATAAAGAGAAATTCAACATTATATATGTTAGAATATTCTTATTTTAAGAAGAAAAGTACAGCAGAAGGAGGGAAAGAGATGGTAGAAGAGAGACAGAGGAGTAGTGAGGAGGAGGAAGATGAGACAGAGCAGCATGATCCACAGACAGCATGAATGACAGAAGAGAATGAGGAAGACAAAGATGAGGGACAGTGAAACAAGGCAGAACTCAGCAAAAAGTCCTCCACCTGTTCCTGGACCAACTGTTGAAGTTAGAATGAATGCAGTGTTTTTTAACCAGTGTGCCGTGGGAAATTGCCCTCATTAACTGATGTAAAAACATTTCCCATCTCCAGGATTTCAGCTCTGTGTTCATCCAAACAGGCCCTGATAAAACACTGAGTAGTTAGTAATATGAAAGATCGTTACATACTTTTTTCTTTGTGTTTATTTGATTCTATTAAGGACATTTTGATAAGAATGACGGTACCGCGATTTAGCCGTAGCTTCAGCTGTTTTTGGAAAAGTCCCGCCCCTTTAACTGTCTCCACCAATCATTCTTGGAGGCTTAATCACACGTCATCAGTCTGACCAATCAGAAGTGGTTAAAGTCTTCACTTCCTTGTTCAGATTCTGCTCATGATTCTCTCAGTTCCAACAAAAATACCAGCTAAAGCTCGTCTTTAGCGGTGTAGCTTTCCACAGAATCCGCTGTCAGACCGTGGAACAAATGAACAAAACAATGAAGCT
Organism: Oryzias curvinotus; assembly: GCA_023969325.1. Classification (NCBI taxonomy): domain Eukaryota; kingdom Metazoa; phylum Chordata; class Actinopteri; order Beloniformes; family Adrianichthyidae; genus Oryzias; species Oryzias curvinotus. The sequence continues at coordinate 38,393,624 of CM043718.1, forward strand.
CAGAGAAGAGAGTCTGTTTGCCATCACTACATCTCCCATGATTCATTGGGTTAAAGTGACAGCGTCTCTGTGCACAATGAATCTCTCCTCTTAGCGTCTTGTAACAACAATGAACACACATCCAACAGTTTTTAAATCTTCTAACTTAACGTTTATTACATCTTTTAGAAAAAACTGCTGCAACTTCCTGCTTTTTCTGCCACAATTAGCACAAAAATGCATGGGAGACTCTGGTGGAACTGTACATCAATACAGACTATTTTTGAATGCTGTGCCGTGGGATTTTTGTCAAGGTTAAAGTGTGCCGTGGCTCAAAAAAGGTTGAAAAACACTGTACTAATGATATCTACTAGAATCTATTGTAGTATCTACTGTAAGTTAATGTTCTAGAAAAAAATCAGTCGGCATTTAACTTTCTGTTGGTTTTCTAAAGGTTGTTTTACTACGTTTAGTAGAATGAATTTAAAAAATATCAGGAATCAGGAAATCTTTATTGTAATTTTATCACATGATAAAACGAACTTAGGCTCTCTGGTCCCAGGCCAGCCGTTTACATTCAGACATAATAAATAATATAATATCAATAGGATATTAATATGTTACGGTGTGGTTCTGATGAGTATTGCACAGAAAGTATGTTTCAATTTGCACAGTATATTGTATTAGGTATTGCACTTCAGAATGAGTTTGTTGTCCATGGAGGGGGGGGGGGTGTTGTGGTGATCCGGAGTTCAGCAGTCTGACTGCTTCAGGAACGAAACTGTTCCTCGGTCTGGTGGTCCTGCTTTTTATGCTCCTCAGTCTCCTGCCTGAGGGGAGCAGGGAGAACAGAGGGTGTGAGGGGTGGGTGGGGTCTTTCAGGATGCAGGAGGCTCGTTTCCTGCATCTGGTCTTATAGATGTCAGTGGTGGTCGGCAGGCTGCAGCCCACAGTCCTCTGTGCAGCTTTGGTCACTTGTTGCAGAGCTTTCCTCTCTGCCGCAGAGCAGCTGCCGTGCCACACAGTGATGCAGGAGGTCAGGACGCTCTCCACCACACACCTGTAGAAGGAGGTCAGGACTGAGATCCCATCCCAGCACCCCTGAGCCTCCCCAGGAAACAGAGGCGCTGATGTGCCTTTTTCACCAGGCAGGAAGTGTTGGTGCTCCAGGTGAGGTCGTTGGAGATGTGCACACCCATATACCTGAAGCTGGAAACCACTTCCACCATGTCCCCTCCGATGTGAATGGGGGGAGGTGGGCATCTGTCCTTCCTGAAATCCACAATCATCTCCTTGGTCTTCTTCCCGTTAATGCAGAGGTTGTTGTCTCTGCACCAGCCCTTCAGATGTTCCACCTCCTGCCTGTAGTCGGACTCATCATTGTTGGAGATGCATCCAACCACAGCTGTGTCATCCGCAAACTTCACGATCAGACAGCTGGGATGATTCGCTGTGCAGTCGTGAGTGAGCAGGGTGAACAGGAGGGGGCTCAGCACACATCCCTGGGGGGAGCCCGTGCTGAGGGTGATCGGGGAGGAGGAGACGTCGTGAATCTTCACAGACTGGGGTCTGTCTGTCAGGAAGTCCAAGACCCAGTTGCAGAGAGTGGGGCTCAGTCCAAGTATGTGTAGTTTTTGGGTGAGGGTCTGCGTGATGATGGTGTTAAAAGCTGATGTGAAGTCCACGAAGAGCAGTCGAACGTACATGTTCTTGTTCTCTAGGTGGGTGAGGGTTGTGTGGACCACAGAGGAGATGGCGTCCTCTCTGGATCGGTTTGACCTGTATGCATATTCGTGCCAGTCCTTGGTGATATCTATGGATTCTGTGATGCGGGTCATGACCAGTTTTTCGAAGCATTTCATGACTATCGGTGTCAGGGCAACTGGCCGATAGTCATTCAGACCTGTCACTGTGGATGTTTTGGGGATTGGAATGATGGTGGCGGTTTTCAGGCAGGTGGGGACCACTGCCTGCTTCAAGGAGGTGTTAAAGATGTCTGTCAGCACCTCTCATTCGACGTAAAGTGTCCCTGAATCCTCTGAGCATAGGCGGCCATGGCCCTCCTCACCCCAGCATGCAGCTCCCTTTTTGCTGCTCTGAGTCCCTTGTCCTACCTTGTCACCTGACTGGAACGCAGCATTCCTGTGTTTCAGCAGGGTTCATCCAGGGTTTCTGATTGGGGTAGTTTGTTACTGTTCTGGTGCTGGTGACATCCTCCGTGCACTTACTGATGAACCCGAGGACTCCTGATGCATAATCCTCCAGGTCCACCTGCCCCTCATGCGAAGCTGCCTCCCTGAGGATCTGCCAGTCTGTGTGCTGGAAACAGTCTTGCAGAGCTGATGCGGCCTCACTAGGCCACACTGTGATGGTCCTCTGCGTTGATGCCTGTTGTCTTAGGAGAGGGCGGTAAACAGGGGCCAGCATGATAGCTATGTGGTCGGAAAAGCCCAAATGAGGATGGGGGACAGCTCTGTATGCGTCCTTTTTGTTGGTGTAGACGCAGTCCAGAATATTATTTCTGCATGTTGGAAAGTGGATGTGCTGGTGGAACTTGGGCAGAGTGTCTGTCAGGTTTACGTGGTTAAAATCCCCTGCAACCACGTAAAAAGCCTCCGGGTGCTTGTGCTGGAGAGAGCTGATGTTGTTGTGTAGCTCCGTTAGCGCTTCGTTAGCATTAGCATTACCGCCCGGTGGGATGTAAACAGCCATGGCAAACACTGCCGTAAACTCAAGAGGCAGATACCATGGCCGGCATTTAACAGTCATATGCTCTATTGGCTCAGAGCAGTGGCTGTTCACCACTGTGCAGTTCGTACACCAACCTTTGTGGATATAGATACACAATCCGCCCCCACAGGTTTTTCCCGACTGCTGGTTGCGGCCCGCCCGGAACAGAAGCCGCCCGTCAAGCTGACAGGCTGGGTCCGGCATGTTGTCGTTCAGCCAGGTTACCGTGAGACAAATCACTGCAGAGTTCCTCATCTCCCTGGAAGCCCCCAGCCTCAGTCGAAGCATGTCCATCTTGTTGTCCAGGGAGCGGACGTTGACCAGGAACAAAGACGGGATCGGCGGCCTGCCGGCGTTAGCCTTTAGCCTGGCTAGCACTCCACCTCATTTGCCCCTCTTGCGTTTCCGTGCCCACCGCTTCCTCTTGCCATTCATTCGGCCAACATCCTTGCGCCACCTCTGTGTCCTGAGGAGATGCAACCCGCTTCTTAACGCTGGTAGTATCGGTGAGACTGACCATAGAGTCTGTTAACAAAGCATAGTCATCCAAAGCAGTCCTGGAAATGGCGTTGGCACCGGGAGTATAAGAGGCCGCTGCACTACGGCGCGCCGCCATCTTGCACTCATGGTTCATGGTTTTCAGCTCATGGTTTTTGTGTGCCACCCCAAGATTTAATGTGGCCCCCTACCGGCCACCCCCGAGAAAAATTTCTGGAGGCGCCACTGGGCTCTGCCTCACTTGCCTCACCTGACCGCACATCACTGGTATACTTACACATTTTTTATTGATACTAACCTAATATATTGTCTCCGCGGCAAGTGTGTGTGTGGGGGGTGGGAGGATGGGGGGTTGTAGGGGCGCGAAACATTTTCTTTTTCCTAGGGGGGGGGGGGGGGGGGGGGCTTGCAAAAAACAATTGAGAAGCACTGGGTTAGAGATAATATTAATGACCTTTTTCAACACTGTCATTTCTATATCCTCACTATCTTTTTAGTTTTTACTCTTGAATTTATTTACATTTGATATCATCTTATTTTCATTCACATCAGAGAGAAGAAATGAGTGTGGGATCCTTTCGATGATGGATTATTGTCTTTGCTGGTTTTGCATTATGGAATTTATGCTGCCAAATCTGGACCCATGTTTACAAAAAACTCCTTGCACTTTTAGTAGCACTCTCCCTCTCCAGAACAGCCCTCTTCCCATATATTTATTTGTCCCTTTTTCTTTCATCTTGCACTCCTTTTATGAAAAAAAAAAAGAAAAAATAACTCAAGAACTACTACACAGCCATTTGGGAGCTAGACTTCATTTGTTATGATGCAACCCAGTCTCATCCTAAAATGTGTAGTAGCTACGTTTGTCCACATGGACATACGTGAGAGTTTCACAAAAATGCCCCCTAAATTGTGAGATGGATACATTTCATTTTCCTATTCATTTTCTAAGAGCCTTCTCAGGGTCACGTGACTTTGGAGGTTTTGCCTGCCGTGAAAAAAAAAAACATGGCGGATGCTCGTTAATTTTTCGGTGGAATATCCCACAAAAAAAGATATTTTGAGGACTAATTTCTATTTTGACAACATTTCTAGTGAAAAATATACCATTTTCTTTTAAAATATGCTTTCATTTTGGACATACAGTTTGTAGTTTGCTTGTTTCGTTCAACTTTTTCTCCCAAAGGCTCTGTTACGTTGAAGAATAACGTTAACTTTCATTCATATCTGCAGACGTACGCGTGGGTCACGTGATTAATATGTTTCTCTTTTTTTTACCGCAGAAGTGCCATAAAATACCAGTGATTGCGGACTAATTTATATTTGAAAACATTTCTAGCAGTATATATACCCTTTATTTTCATAATATCCATTCATTGCAGACATGCAGGTTGTAGTTTGTTTGTTACGTTCAACTTTTCCTCAAAGGATCTGAAAGTGTTTGATCTTTTCCATTCATATATGCGGGCTGACGTGGGTCACGTGACGTGACGTGAGTTTCTCTTTTTTCATACAGAAGATCTCGTTAAAAGGTACGTTGCTATTTAATAATAACTTTTATTAATAATAACTTTTATTTACATTTTGAAGGATTTTATATTTCTGCTGTCCTTATTTTTATCATTATTGGCATTAATTTTACTTTTTACATTGTTTTACTGATGAAGTGTGTGCTCCTAAATCTGGACTCTGGAAGATGCATCTTGACCTCACATTCCTGAGATGTGACCTATGGACTGCAGCTGTGACCCCTTCCTCTGCTGAGAAGGGGAAATGTTGATCTTTTAGGATACTCTTTAACAGAAGTCAGTTGTGATGAAGACAACCCCATTATTCAAACCACCTCTGGAACAGATTATATCTGTGAGAACCTCTCTGGATGTCCAGTTCTCAGGAAGAACAAAAGACTGAACTTTGACCCAGAGCCTCCATGGATTTCTTGCTGTCAATCTGATTTGTGGTGGACAGGAAGGGACGGAGTTTACTGCAACACTAGGTGTCCCTTTGAAGTCATTCCCTGAGGAGAGGAACTGGTCACGGAGAATGACCCTCTACGATTGGCTGAAGGAGGAGACGGATCATTGATCAGCCAATGCGAGTGTTCCAGGGCGGAGATTCGACGTCATGTTTTCCCCGGGAGGAGGGAACCCCGATTGTCTTTAAAAGTCTGAGCAGAGTACAATTTTATTGTCTTCTGTCTTGTGGCCTTTCATGTAAAACGCCTGTAACTTCTTGCGTTTTGAAGGCCTTCTAAAATGAGGACCCAGATCTGTTTTAATTCTGTCTTAGAACTTTTGTTAGGGAATAAACCTTCTGTGACTTTATCCGGCTGAATCCTGGTCTTCTATCTCTCCCGACTATTAGAACACGCATGGAAAAATCTCAGAGCGAAAGATTTTTTCCAACAATTTCTACTGAGGTTTCATGTTGTGTTGTTGCAACTTTGAATGACATTTAAAAACAAACCGGATGGACTGAAGAGCTCTCTAAATGTACTTAGCGATTTTTTTATTCAATATTCTTTTACATGTTAATGTATTCACACTACGAGTCTAAATGCTGTGTACAATGTCTGATCTTTTCCATAATATCTGTAGGCAGACGTGAGGTCACGTGACGTGAGGTTTTTTTTCTGTGGAAAATCTCGTAAAATAAGATCGACTGAGGTTTAATATTTACTTTTAATAACGTTTCTAGGGACCCATGTACTTTGTCGTAACGTCCATTCAAGCGTATTTTTTCAACATCAACCCCTTAAGTTTAGAAACACGCTGTAAATAATAAATAATAATTAAAAAAAATGACATTTGGCTCTTTTAAACTGGTTTTGTGATTGGTTCCATGTTTATCGGAAGGTTAGGTTCTAATAATAAGCCCTGCGACAAACAGGTGGTTTTCTTAACAGAAATTAATGTTTCTATTACTAATGCAAACTTTTTGTTTTGCAGATACTTACAGAAACAAAACATCAAATGTTTCTCAGAGGGAAGGCATCATGTCGCAGAGGAAACGACAGATCGCAGTATTTTTTTATACAAACTTTATTGAATGTAACAATTCAATACACAACAATTCAAAACAGCAAAAAGAAAGGAACAAACCAGGGGATTACTATTACATTTTTCACAAAGACATTGAAACTGACGCACAGATTGAATGTTTTAATTGCTGTCTTATTATCAGAGTTTATTATTGTGTTCATGTATTGTTTGTGTCATGTCTGCTGCAGCACTCACCTTGTTTGGCCAGGCTTCTGGTGGAGCAATCACGCTCTATGGAGGACACCTGTTCATGCCCCTTCATAAGTCCACGCCTGTGCTGCAGTCATTGCCGGAACGTCAGTCTTCTCTGATTTATTCCAGCTAGATTGTCCACGCATCCGCACGGATCGTAAACTATCGTCACGTCACGTCAGGTCACATCGCCTCGCCTCGCCTCGCCTACCCTTCGCCATCCACACGGATCTGCATTGTAAGCCAAGACTGTCCATTGACTTTATAAAGTGGAGATTCCTCTGCCGAGGTCTCCTATTGTTTACATCTTCATCACCGACATCCAGGCTCTCTCCCCCCTCCCAGCTCGGTCCGCTCATTTCCTCTCACGGCTGTGAGTCTACTAAATCCTGCTCCCCCTGCTGGCGGGAGGTTTCCACGCTCCTTCATCACTGCAAAACTTCTGACCAGGACAATAAACAGACTATTTAACCTTTACTCTTGGGTTTGCTTTTTGGCTGTCCTCGACAAAACCTGACAGAACGTTCCGGCCATGACGGACCCAAAAGCAACTCAGGATTGGAAGGCATGAGTGGAGTCTGCAATCTACAGCTCCGAGACTCAGCGGGGGAATTATCCTCCGAGTTAAAAGAGATCTCCAGAAGACTGGACAAAGTCAGTATTGCCGCCAGTGTGACACCGGCCGGACCAGTAAGTCAACCTGCTCCTGTACCTCATACCCACCCTCCGGAGAGATATGATGGGGATCCCACTTCATGTCGGACCTTTTTGACCCAGTGTGAAATCCAGCTTTTCCTGCACTCATCCTCTTTCTCCTGTGAAAATGCCAAGGTGGCATATGTCATCTCCCTACTGACGGGCCGTGCTGCTCAGTGGGCTACTGCTGAATGGTCAAGGGGTTCAGAGGTTTGCTCTTCATACCAGAGTTTTTCAGCGGAGCTGAGTCGGGTTTTTGATCCAGTGAAACCCCGGCAGGACGCAGCACACCGGTTGTCCCGTTTGCGCCAGAGGAAAGACTCTGTTAATGATTATGCCATCAGGTTTCGAACACTGGCGGCCGACAGCCAATGGAACAATTATGCCTTGTTTGACATGTTCTACCAGGGTTTGTCTGAGCAGGTTAAGGACGAATTGGCAGCTCGTGAGTTGCCTCAAGATGTCAACAACCTCATCGCTCTAGCCTCCCGTATTGACCGGCGGATCCAGGAGAGGAGAGAGGAGAGGGCGCGAAGACCTGCTTCTCACAGTTTTTTCCAGTCACGTCCTTCTCCCTCTAGTACATCACCTCTGGTTCATCATCCTGTGGAGGAGGAGCCTATGCAATTGGGTCGAACCAGTCTCTCCCGGGAGGAGAGAGAGAGACGCCTTAACGAAGGACTTTGTTTTTACTGTGGTTCTCCAGATCACCAAATCAATGGGTGTCCAGTAAAAGACATGGCTCCACGCGCAAGGAGGAGACGTGTGTGAGCCGTTCAATGTCCTCCTTTTCTGGTTCAGATCATCAGACCCGGGCCTTTTTCCATGTCGGAGGTGAAGTTTTCCCAGAGACTGTGTTCATTGATTCCGGTTCCGACAGTAACTTCATGTCTGAAGATTTCGTCAGAAAGTGGGGAATCAAGGTCTTCTCCCTACCTAAACCACTATGTGTCAGAGCCATTGATGGGCACGTCATCACGTCTAGTCATCAGCTCACAGAACCAATAAGGATGCAGATTGATAATCACTTTGAGCAAATAAAGTTTCACGTCATTAAACAAACTAACTCTCCCCTTCTTTTGGGCTTAACTTGGTTGAAGGAACACAATCCTCAGATCGATTGGTTGTCTGGAAGAGTCTTGGGTTGGGGGTCTGAGTGTCCTACTAATTGTCTTTGTGCTGTGGCAACGCCTTCACCAGGTCAGAAAGTCACCACCATAGAAACCTATCCTGATCTATCCAGAGTTCCTGCAGTCTACCACGATCTCAAAGAGGTGTTTAACAAGATAAAGGCCTCTTCATTGCCTCCTCATCGTCCCTATGATTGTCCCATCGACCTGCTACCAGGTACGTCACCACCTAGGGGACATTTATATTCTCTATCAGGTCCTGAGAGGGAGGCAATGGAGAAGTACATCAAGGAATCACTGGCAGCGGGCCTTATCCATCCATCCTCTTCCCCGGCTGGTGCTGGCTTCTTCTTTGTCAAGAAGAAGGATGGAGGCCTACGCCCCTGCATTGACTACAGAGGCTTGAACCAGATCACTATCCGCAACAGGTACCCTCTTCCTCTAATGTCATCTGCTTTTGAACTCCTCCAGGGAACCAAAATCTTCACCAAACTGGACTTGCGCAATGCTTACCACCTAGTCAGAATGAGAACTGGAGACGAATGGAAGACTGCCTTCAACACTCCCTCAGGTCATTTTGAATACCAGGTCATGCCTTTCGGTCTTACCAATGCACCTGCGGTTTTCCAGAACCTCGTGAACGATGTCCTAGGTGATATGATTAACAAATACGTGTTTGTCTACCTAGATGACATCTTGATATTTTCTCGCTCCAAGGCTGAACACATTCAGCATGTCCGTGCAGTTCTCCGGAGACTTCTTCAAAATCGACTGTTCGTCAAGGCTGAGAAGTGTGAATTTCACGCTTCTACCACATCATTCCTGGGCATGGTTATTGAGGGGGGTAAGGTAAAGATGGACCCGAGTAAGGTCCAAGCAGTCCTTAGCTGGCCAAGACCTGACAACCGCAAACGACTCCAACGCTTTTTGGGTTTTGCCAATTTTTACCGGCGGTCTATAAAGGACTATAGTCGGGTTGCATCTCCATTGCATGCCCTCACTTCCTCCAAGAGGGTGTTTTTCTGGGATGAGGCTGCTGACAAGGCGTTTCTAACATTAAAGGACCTATTTACTTCGGCTCCAGTACTGATTACTCCTGACCCTACGAAACAGTTTATTGTAGAGGTGGATGCATCAGACATTGGAGTTGGGGCGGTACTATCCCAGAGATGTGGTCTTGACCAAAAGATCCACCCATGTGCTTTTTTTTCACGGCGGTTGACAAGTGCAGAATACAATTATGATGTGGGTGACAAGGAAATATTGGCCATTAAAGAGGCTTTGGAGGCATGGCGTCATTGGCTGGAGGGGACTGAACTTCCTTTTCTGGTTTATACCGACCACAAGAACCTGGAGTACCTGAAGTCTGCCAAGAGGGTTAACTCTCGTCAAGCTAGATGGGCGCTTTTCTTTAACCGTTTCAATTTCACCCTGTCCTACAGGCCCGGATCGAAGAACACAAAAGCGGACGCCCTGTCCAGGAGGGAGGGGGAGCCAGTAGCAGTGCCACCACCAGAATTTATCTTACCTCAGTCGGCACGAGTGGCTGTGCTCAATACGGACATTGAGGAGGAGGTAATGGCAGCTGCCAGTAACACTGGATCTCCATCTGCCTGTTCCACAGACTGCATTTTTGTTCCTGACACCCTGAGGTCCAAGGTGTTAAACTGGTTCCATGCGTCTCGCCTGTTTTGCCATCCGGGTTGTAAGCGCACTTACGCTCTCATCAGACAACGTTTCTGGTGGCCAACTCTGAAAGAAGATGTCCAAGAATATGTATCTGCCTGTCCTGAGTGTGCCCAAGTCAAACCTACTAATAGACCTCAGGCAGGTTATTTACATCCCCTTGCGGTTCCCCAGCGACCATGGTCCCACATCTCCATGGATTTTATCACTGGTCTGCCCCTTTCCAACGGTAACTCGGTTGTCCTGACGGTAGTCGACCGATTTTCCAAGATGGTTCACTTTATTGCCCTACCCAAACTTCCTTCTGCTAAAGAAACGGCTGAGGTGCTCCTTCAGCATATTTTTCGTTTACATGGCATTCCTAGGGATATCGTTTCTGACCGGGGCCCGCAGTTCACCTCAAGATTTTGGTCTGAGTTTTGCCGTCTTCTCAATGTCTCTGTCAGCCTGTCGTCCGGTTTCCACCCACAGTCCAACGGCCAAACGGAACGACTGAACCAACAACTGGAGACCTCTCTGCGTCTTTTGTGTGGCAGTAACCCTTCAACCTGGTCTGGTAACCTCATCTGGGCAGAATTCGCTCACAACTCTCTTCCATCTTCTGCTACTAGACTGTCCCCATTTCAAATTGTCTATGGTTACCAACCCCCTCTGTTTTGCTCCCAGCAGGTGTCTGTGTCTGTCCCTTCTGCCCACGCTTCAGTCCGGCGGTGCCAAAGGACTTGGAGACAAGCTCGACGAGTGCTCCTACGCACTGTGGAGGGTTATTGTAAGGCGGCCAACAAGAGACGGACTCCGGCGCCCTCTTATCAGGTCGGCCAGAAGGTCTGGTTGTCTACAGCGGACCTGCCCCTTCGAGTGGAAAATAAGAAGCTCGCACCCAGATTTATTGGGCCTTTCCCTATTACCAAGGTGGTAAATCCTGTTGCAGTGCGGCTTCGATTGTCCAGACCCCTTCGTGTCCATCCGACCTTTCACGTGTCTAAAATCAAGCCGGTCTGTTCTAGTCCTCTGGTTCCCCCTGCTCAGTCACCGCCTCCTGCTCGGTTCATCGATGGTGGTCCTACCTACACTGTGCACCGTCTCCTACGATCCCGTCGCCGTGGCCGGGGTTTCCAGTACCTGGTGGACTGGGAGGGCTACGGCCCGGAGGAGCGATCCTGGGTTCCCTCTCGTTTCATCCTGGATCCGGATCTTGTTGCACAGTTCCATCGTGAGCATCCGTCGGGTGCCGGTCGTTGAGGAGGGGGTAATGTCATGTCTGCTGCAGCACTCACCTTGTTTGGCCAGGCTTCCGGTGGAGCAATCACACTCTATGGAGGACACCTGTTCATGCCCCTTCATAAGTCCACGCCTGTGCTGCAGTCATTGCCGGAACGTCAGTCTTCTCTGATTTATTCCAGCTAGATTGTCCACGCATCCGCACGGATCGTAAACTATCGTCACGTCACGTCAGGTCACATCGCCTCGCCTCGCCTCGCCTACCCTTCGCCATCCACACGGATCTGCATTGTAAGCCAAGACTGTCCATTGACTTTATAAAGTGGAGATTCCTCTGCCGAGGTCTCCTATTGTTTACATCTTCATCACCGGCATCCAGGCTCTCTCCCCCCTCCCAGCTCGGTCCGCTCATTTCCTCTCACGGCTGTGAGTCTACTAGGTCCTGCTCCCCCTGCTGGCGGGAGGTTTCCACGCTGCTTCATCACTGCAAAACTTCTGACCAGGACAATAAAACAGACTATTTAACCTTTACTCTTGGGTTTGCTTTTTGGCTGTCCTCGACAAAACCTGACAGTTTGAACTCATTGATAAAGATAGAAAATTGAGGAGTATGATTTGTAAATTTGGATTTATGAATGTGCTGTATGCATAAAAACAATAAAAGGTTAATGATATATAATTGTTCTTTTTCATGAGGTGGACAGTGGGTGAGGCACAACAGATTGCAGTAAAACTATAAACTAGTTGGCGCATGAAACTGACGTCACTTGAAGTCCGTGATGAAATTCATGACCCTGATTTTTATTCTGTCCTATTTCTGAGTTAGCGTTACACTAAAATCTCTATTAAAATGTCAGTTATTTCTTCTAATTATGTTTATTTAGTCGATGAAACTGCTACCACAATAGTGTTGAACTTCTGTTGTAAATAATTCATTCATAAATCTGTCTATATATTAGAAAATCAGCATCTGGATCATTTATAACGTCAATTTTAACATAAAAGAGGCTAAAAAAGGACATAACAGCAACAAACCACAAGTACTAATAAATACAATAGGAAATAAGGAAACTAAGTATAAAAAAGTAAAACAAAAGAAATGTACACAGTATATATTTTATTATTTACAATAATAAAATAAAAACATAAAAATGTCTGAGTAAGGGTGGGGTGTTGAGGTCTGGGGTTTTTTGTCTCTTTTTTGGAATCCAGAGTCGAGGCCATGACCCCCCCTGCAAGAAAAGTAGAGAAGGTTCCATCATGCAGTGATAGAAGAATAGAAGACAATGGGCTACAGTTTGTCCACTCAGTGCTTACAGGACGACTGTTTTTAATTTGATTAGTGTCAATTATCCTTTGTAGGAAATATTAGTATTATTCAAATATTTATGAATAATTACAATATTACATTGATTTTTAACGCATAGCACAAAAGCATCAAATAATCAATATCTAACAACTTGTAGAACATGAATAATATCATCTACCCTATTTGTCCTTTTATTGACAAAGAAAATTAGAAAATATGAATATAATTTTAATTAAACAAACAAACAAATTAGGCTGATAATTATTTAGACGTATTTACATGCGACCAAGAAAAAAAAACAAAAAAAAAAACTGATGGAAATTTGTGTTGAAGAGGAACGTTGCTGGATTGTCTGCATGTATTTTAACCATAACCCCACCGTCTTTACTTGCAAGTAGGCACTTCAAAATAAATTCACTAATTCATTAATAATATATACAACATAAAACATGACCAGCACTCCATTAACTCCATCTGGTTCTCATAAATATAATAAAACCGTTTACTACTCAAAACAATCTTCAGAACTCTAACACAGTAAACATGCCAAACTAATTAATAAAAAAGCATTTATGTACATTAGAGTTCTACTTTAAAATAGTAATAATGTAAAAACAAAATTGTTTTTAAAAGAATGTATTTTTTAAGTCGTTTATTTATTGTTTTATATGCTGTTTGCACTGTGGGGTGAGAGGAAAGCAATTTCATCTGTGCTGTATGTCTTACGGATGCAGCATATTTGACAATAAATCTGACTTTGACTTTGACTTTGACTATATCTGCTCCACCAGACGGACACATTGACGAGAATATCAGTTTTGTACATTATTTCGTTCTGTTAACTATATTATTTATGAGGATGAATGGCACAACATGCCAATATTGCAGAACATGTTTCACTTTTCTTTTTGCAAATATGTGTTCATTTGAATTTCTGTTGTAATTTTCGTTTGATTTTTTTGTTTGTTTCACTGCTGATCGATCAAACGGGTGTTCGTGTAGCTGTTATTGTAAGACTTGCTTTGTGAAGTCTTCATGTTATTTATGAGAGGCAGTATTGTCATTTTCATTTTCACGTGTTTCTTCCATCTGCCGACGGTGTCGCCGTTTCTCATTTCACCCGTTTTTGTGCGTACGCCTGGGTCAGAGCTTGCGTGAAGGACCGCACATTTTCTCATCAAGTTTGCTTTTTATAAATCTCAACTATTGCGTAGAGAGTGGCGTACGCCTTCTTTTGTGCGTACGCAACGTTTATAAATGAGGCCCCTGATCTCTGCGGACAAATCGCTTTCCGGATGAAAAAATGGTCTGAAATTGGCTAATTTTAGCTTTATTTTCTACATTTCTCCGCGAATTACTTCCTCTATGGTCGCGGCCATCTCTCGTCTTCCCGGCCTAATTGACCAATGACGGAACGTTTTTGTCATGGCCTGTCAGCTACTCCCTCCTCCCCCCTCCTTCCTGGGTTGATTGCGACCAGCTGGATCCACTTACCTCATCTACTCCTGCCTTCATAAACTCCTCCTGGATCATCAGCCGGTGCCAGTTCGTTGTTCCTCCTATGGTGCATAGTCTGGTCAGCTCATGTTTATGTCTCACGTCTCTTTGCCTCATGCTCATGGTTCTCTCTCGCTCTGCCTCAGGACACAAAACCTATTGGATCCACACCTGGTCGTTTTCCTCCAACGCTGCTGTCACGCCGCCTCAAGAAACCTCCAGCCAGCCGCCTCTGCTCGTTTGGGTTCAAGCCTCGCCTCCGCTGCAGAACCACCTCAAGGAATTTCCACCCCAAGATACCTCCAGCCTGCACCCGCTCTCTACCTAGGGAAAAGCCTGTCAAGTTTCAGCCAAATTAAATTCTCTTCTAACTTACCGTTGAGTCCGAGCCTCTTTCCGGGTTTCAGCTTCTGGGTCATTCCGAACTCACGTCTGGATCATGACAGAACGAACTGGCCAAACGCCTGACCCAGCTGACCCGGAAGGGCTTCGTCATGCCGTTGCCTTCCAAGGTAACCTGTTATTTCGCCAAGCCGATGCTCTTACGCAAATGTCTTCTGCCCAGCAGGAATTATTCCGCCGTCTCGACGGCATAACGCAATCTCTTATGGAACTGACCGGCCAAGCTACTAACCCCGCCACCGGAGCTTCCTCCGCTGCTTCCGGCAACAATGACACTTCCGTTTCCCCTTTCACCCCGGAAAATGTCCGTCTACAGCCGGAACCTTTTTTCGGGGATGTTTCTGCCTGTGGAGGGTTCCTATTACAATGTGACCTGATTTTCCAGCAAGCCCCCAGGTATTATCAAACCGACCACGCTCGCATCTCACTAATAGTAAACTCTCTCCGCAGTAAGGCGTTACAATGGGCTCAAGCTTTCCTGGCCTCCCATCCCATCACGCATCTCCCTTTCGAACGCTTCCTGGGAGAATTCCGCCTCGTCTTCGACCAACCTCGAAAGCAGGAAGAAGCCACCCGGCGGTTGCTAAGTCTCAAACAAGGTAACCGTCCGGTAAGCGAACACCTAATAGACTTTCGGATTCTTGCTGTCGAGGCTGGATGGCCGGATCCCGCGCTCAAAGGAATTTTTTACCAGTCTTTGAACGAACGCATTAAGGATCATCTTTGCACCCAGCCAGAAGCAGACACCTTCGAAGAACTCGTCACGGCCGCCCTGCGGTCGGACATCCGCCTTCGTGAACGCCAAGCTGAGCAAAGATGTAAGCCTCCACCATCTTTTGTCAATCCCGTTCGCCAATTGCCTCAGACGGCTTCTGCAACCCCAGCTTTACTTCCCGTTAAACCTGAGGAACCCATGCAAATTGGTCACTCCAAGCTCTCTCTAGAGGAGAGAAAGAAGCGTCGTGATGAGGGTTTATGTTTTTACTGCGGGCAGGCGGGTCATCAGGTTTCACAATGCGTGGTTCGTTTAAACCCCAGATCCCCCCGTTAAGTGACAGGCCACGGGGGGAGAATTCTGAAACTTCTCAAGTTCCCAAGTTTCTGTTGGTTCCTGTCAAAGTCTGTAATCAGAACAAATTTTTGGATTCTCAAGCTCTTATTGACTCTGGGGCCGAACATAGTTTAATAGACCAAAGCCTCGTTCATGAACTTTCTCTTCCCGTTGAAGTCCTCGACTACACTGTTAATGCTGCTGGTCTGGGGGGGAAACCTCTTTCCCGCATCACTAAACGCACCGGTCCGGTTCTCGTCATTACCTCCGGTAACCACCGGGAGTACCATCACTTTTTCATCACTCAATGTCCCCAGACGCCTTTAATTTTCGGGTTTTCTTGGCTCCAAAAGCACAATCCCTGCTTGGATTGGGGGTCGTCCCGCATTTCCAACTGGAGCACTTTCTGCATGGCTAATTGTCTGCAGTCGGCGGTTCCCCACACCAAATTACCTGACTCCGTTTCGGATAAAGACATCGATCTGACTAATATACCCTCCTGCTATCATGACCTGCGTTCCGTTTTCAGTAAATCCAGGGCTAGTGCTTTACCCCCTCATCGACCGTACGACTGCGCCATAGAATTACTAAATAGAGCTCCTCTTCCTAAGAGTAAACTGTACAATCTTTCCGGTCCTGAAAGAATTTCCATGGAGGCCTATATTCAGGAGGCACTCTCCCTGGGTCATATACGTCCTTCCTCTTCTCCAGTCGCTGCCGGGTTTTTCTTTGTGGAGAAGAAGGATAAGACGTTGCGTCCATGCATTGACTTTCGTGAGTTGAATCAGATAACGGTCAAGGATAAATACTCCCTTCCTTTATTAGATTCCGTTTTCAACTCGGTCCAACACGCCAAAATCTTTTCCAAACTTGATCTCAGGAACGCTTACCACCTGGTACGCATGCGCGAAGGTGACGAGTGGAAAACGGCATTCAACACCCCGTTAGGCCATTTCGAATATTTAGTGATGCCTTTTGGGCTTACCAACGCCCCCGCAGTGTTCCAACGTTTGGTGAACGATGTTCTCCGTGACTTTCTGAATCGCTTCGTCTTTGTGTATCTGGATGACATACTGGTTTTTTCCTCCAACGAAATGCAACACGAACATCATGTTCGCCTCGTCCTTGAACGACTTCTCGCCAATCAGTTGTTTGTCAAAGCTGAAAAGTGTGCGTTCCATGTGCCCTCCGTCCCTTTCTTAGGTTATATTATCGAGGCTGGCAATATCCGCCCTGACCCCGCTAAGATCGAGGCAGTCGTTCAATGGGAAATCCCTCAATCTCGCAAAAAGCTCCAACAATTCCTGGGGTTTTCCAACTTCTATCGTCGTTTCATACGTAATTACAGCAGTATAGCCGCCCCACTCACGCAACTCACTTCCACCCATCGCCCCTTCATTTGGAACTCTGCTGCCGATGCCGCCTTCAAGCGCCTAAAGACTCTGTTTGTTTCAGCCCCCATCCTCATCCAACCCGACGTGGCCAAGCAATTCGTGGTGGAGGTCGACGCTTCAGACTCGGGGGTGGGCGCGGTTTTGTCCCAACGCGAGGACGGGACGGGTAAACTGAAGCCCTGTGCTTTCTTCTCTCGCAAACTGAGCCCCGCCGAGAGGAACTATGATGTCGGCAATCGCGAGTTGCTCGCCATCAAGCTCGCATTGGAAGAATAGCGTCACTGGCTGGAGGGGGCGGAACAGCAATTTATAGTTTGGACTGATCACAAGAACTTAGCTTACTTACGCAGCGCGAAACGGCTCAACTCCCGCCAAGCCAGGTGGTGTCTATTCTTCGATAGGTTCAACTTCGCCATCACCTATCGCCCAGGCAGCAGGAACGTTAAACCAGACGCCCTCTCACGCAAATACTCCAGTTCTGACGAAAACTCTGTTTCGACCATTCTGCCCTCGACCTGTTTCATTGGCAACCTCACATGGGAAATAGAGAACAAAGTCCAGCAGGCCCAGAGCGAAATCCCGGCCGACGCTACTTACCCCCCTGGTACCCTCTACGTCCCTGACTCGCTCCGGTCCGAGGTTCTCACCTGGGGACATACCTCTCGTCTGGCCTGCCACGGAGGTGTTTATCGGACTATTCGCCTCCTGAAACGGCGGTTCTTTTGGCCGACCTTAGAACGTGACGTCAGGGAATACATTGCCGCCTGCAGCACTTGTGCTCGCTCTAAGACTTCCAACCGGCCTCCCTCTGGTCACCTGTTGCCGTTGCCCATCCCTGGCCGTCCCTGGTCCCATATTGCCGTGGACTTCATCACGGGACTCCCTCCTTCTCATGGACACACGGTCATTCTGACGGTCATAGACCGTTTCTCCAAGTCAGCTCAGTTTATTCCCCTTCCACAATTGCCCACGGCCACTGAGACCGCCGACGCTCTGGTCAACCACGTCTTTCGCCATCATGGCATTCCGAGTGACATTGTGTCTGATCGTGGCCCTCAGTTTACGTCCCAGGTTTGGAAAGCTTTCTGCTCTGCCCTGGGGGCCTCGGTCAGTTTAACTTCTGGGTACCATCCGCAGGCTAACGGCCAGGCTGAGCGGGCGAACCAGGAGCTGGAGGCCGCCCTCAGATGTCTTGCTGCCCAGAACCAGGAGGATTGGTCGAAGCACCTTGTTTGGGCGGAATATGCCCACAATACCCACACCTCTACTGCCACGGGACTGTCACCTTTTGAAGCTGCTCTTGGCTACTCACCCCCCTTGTTTCCTTCCCAGGAATTGGATCTGGCGGTTCCCTCTGTTCAGCTCCATCTGCAGCGCTGTCAGGAGATCTGGCTGCAGACCAAAGCCGCTCTCGTCCGCACCGCGGAGAATAACCGCCAGATAGCCAACCGTCACAGGGGGGTGAGTCCCGCTTACCAACCGGGTCAAAAGGTGTGGCTGTCCGCCCGTAATGTCCCTCTCCAGGCGTCCTCTCGCAAGCTGTCTCCCAGGTTTATCGGGCCTTACGTAATAGACAGGGTCATCAATCCGACCTGTGTCCGACTTCGTCTGCCGGCGGCCCTGCAAATACACCCCACGTTCCATGTGTCGCAGATCAAGCCTGTGGCTGAGAGCCCTTTGTGCCCGCCGGCCTCGTCCCCGCCACCCGCCCGTACCATCGATGGGGCCCCCGCCTTCACTGTCTCCCGGATCTTGGACGTTCGGCGTCGGGGTCGTGGGGTCCAGTTCTTGGTGGATTGGGAGGGGTATGGTCCGGAGGAACGCTCATGGATCTCGCGTTCGCTCATCTTGGACCATACCCTCATTGACGATTTTTATGCTGCTCATCCTGATCGTCGCTGTGGACCGCCTGGTGGCGGTCGTTGAGGGGGGGGTACTGTCATGGCCTGTCAGCTACTCCCTCCTCCCCCCTCCTTCCTGGGTTGATTGCGACCAGCTGGATCCACTTACCTCATCTACTCCTGCCTTCATAAACTCCTCCTGGATCATCAGCCGGTGCCAGTTCGTTGTTCCTCCTATGGTGCATAGTCTGGTCAGCTCATGTTTATGTCTCACGTCTCTTTGCCTCATGCTCATGGTTCTCTCTCGCTCTGCCTCAGGACACAAAACCTATTGGATCCACACCTGGTCGTTTTCCTCCAACGCTGCTGTCACGCCGCCTCAAGAAACCTCCAGCCAGCCGCCTCTGCTCGTTTGGGTTCAAGCCTCGCCTCCGCTGCAGAACCACCTCAAGGAATTTCCACCCCAAGATACCTCCAGCCTGCACCCGCTCTCTACCTAGGGAAAAGCCTGTCAAGTTTCAGCCAAATTAAATTCTCTTCTAACTTACCGTTGAGTCCGAGCCTCTTTCCGGGTTTCAGCTTCTGGGTCATTCCGAACTCACGTCTGGATCATGACAGTTTTAGTTCCTTTCGGATGCGTCGGCGGCTCTGACTGGCTCTGTCTGTACCACGTGGTTAGCGTGACGGATTCCCTAGAGATCAAAACTGGTGGACCCAGGCTAAACTTTCACAAACAAATCTGAAGAGTTTGCGATCAAATTTGTGTTAAAATAATGGCGGGCATCGTCATTATTGAGCGTGGTCACGACCTCAGTTGTGAGAAGACGATAACAAACAAATTGAAGTGGTCTTGGCTGGAAGAAAAAGATTTTTAAGGTAGTGTAGGTCAAATACTTTTTGTGTAAAATAATCTCAAAACCAAATTTAGAAATAATTTCAGTTTTAGTTTTGAGTTTCAGTTTTTATTTTGAATACATTTCTCTATCTAATTTATTTGTATTTCCTAATTACCATGATTTAGTTCAGTATAATTGACATTAATTATAAGTATTTGATGGTTTGGACCCAGACTCCCTTAAAAAAGAATGTTTACAATGTTAAGTTTTGTTTGTATGTTTGTTTTGATATTTCCCTGATTACTTAGTATTGGTGGTAAAGAATTGATGTATTATGTTATAGAAAGATAGTTTAAAGCAGATCCCATATTTTGATGTAATTATATTTTGAGAAAACAGTGCAAGTGGATGTTTTACATCTGTCATTTCTAAAGCAGAAATCATGTACAAATGAGGTGCTTTCATAGAATATCATAGTTACCGGTGTTCTTTTTGCCATTTGGGGCTTTGATGTTACTATATTTTAGCATTTGTATCTTTTGCAGCTTTTAGGAAAAGCTTAGATTGTAGGATTGTGTTACTTTAAGCAATTATCCAAATTCTTTTTTAGGACCAGCAAGTCCTTAATGATAAGTCAAACTAGGGGCTTGAATGACAAATCATGATGCTCCAATTAGTCTTAGTTTCTTGATTAAGAAGTGAATAACTAGCTACCAGAATGTACCAGAATGCATCTAAAACTATGTATTTTTCCAAAATCTCTCTCCGTGCCGCCATATCGCTCAAAGAAAAGTTCAGGGATTTTTTCCTTGTCAGTTTTATCGTTGTCAGTTTTAAAAAAAATTCATCAAAAATGCTGGAATTTCCTAAAATATTGTGCATCACCGCTTGATGGATTATTGAAACATTATGGGTACTGTAGTCAGGAGCCTGGCACAGTAATATGTACTTTACCTCAACTGTTGAGTAGATCACCAAGTTGAGTAAAGTTTGACTTATATGACTGTTTTGTTTTGCGTGATGCGCTGTGTAGTCCGAAAAATAGGATATTTGTTTGAATTAAAATCACTTTTATTTTTTGTCAGAGAACCACAAAGGAGGGGTCAAGGAGGCAGGCTGCGGAGCCTCAGGCTGCAGACCCCTGGTCTAAACAATTATGACTGATTTGACCACATTTATTCATCCTAGTATTATCAACAAAGTCAAAGAGCCGCTCCAATGGAAATCATGTTCTTGGTGTTTTTAAGATCAAAAATTTTTCTCATTATTGAGGACATTTGCAAAAATATAAACATATACACAATAATGTAAGATTCAAACTGTTTCTGAGTATTTCTTTATTCAAATCCCAATGGATCAGGAGAAGATGAAACTCGTGTCAAAAAGCTTATAGTTGTGATGCTCTAACTGCCATGAACGGCCAAAGTCTCTGCTCTGCTCCAATTCTGATGCATCCACTGCAGACAAATACCGGTAGATCCATTAATGTTCTGAGATCCTCGTCTGAGCTGGTGTCTGGCTCAAAACTGTACAGCTGGATAGCTCCAATGTTACTCATTGATTTTTTTTGCTACGCTAACGTCGGCTCGGGCTTGTGAGGTGCTATAAGCTAGCAGGAGAGAGAATCAACAAACGGTTGATGGGAAATTAGCAGAGGCTAACGTCTGCTCCAACAGTCCCACAGCTCTGATGTGCAATTCTTATGAGCTGCTGCGCTGCAGAAAAAGGTTTTTTAAAAAAAAACAACATGATCGTAATTAAAAAAAAAAAACCCTGGGAACGATTTTATAATAGCTAAAAATTCAGTTGGAGTGGGACTTTAAGTCAGTCGACTAATGTATGATTCACGATTCTTGTATGTGTGTACGTATGTATATACAGAAAATAACCCCATGTTCTTCCCCCTTTCCTCTATCAGACTGGTCAGTTATGTGGAGACAACATGCACAGATAGTTAATGGACTGATCCTCTGCTAACTGTGAGGTGGAGAGGATCTGAGGTTAATCTGTTTCAGTGTCCTGCATGCCCTCCCTCCATGTTGGCTGTAGCAGTGGATGGAAATTGCAAACTTTACTGTTTTGAGAGCCAACTGGAGTGTGTAAAATTATTTTCCACCTACATTTTAGATGGTCTAAATCAGGGGTCGGGAACCTATGGCTCGTGAGCCATATATGGCTCTTTTGATGGTCAGATGTGGCTCGCAGACAAATCTTTAATTACACAATTTTTTTCTCATTAGACCAGTCCTTCTCGGGCATGATGGGATGCCGGAAAAAAAAATCTGCACCATTATCAATTTACTCTTATCTATTATTTCACAGAGTTTGTAACAGCCTGAAATCTGTGAACTGCAGCTGCGCGTTCCCGTCTCTTAGAAAGAGCACGCATGCAGTTGCAGGGACAGGATGTGTGAGGAAGAAGGGGGGCACAGGCAGCAAGGTGAATCGCGCAGGGATAGACCTTTTTCACAAAAACCGGAAACACGTAATCAACGTGTAAAACTAGTATCGGTGTGTTCCTCACTGGCGGAGGAATGGCAGAGCCTCGAGTGTTTTCAAAGAGCCTTAGTTGTGTTCCGAAGTTCACCAGCGCCGATGTGGTGAAGAGTGTGAAGATGCATTCGTCCACTAAAGGAAACAAATTGGACAAGGGATATAAATTCGTCCACGAAGAGTTTATCCACCATTACCAAGGTAAGCTTTAGCTAGCTTTAGCCATAGCCGCATCACCGGTAACTCTTTGTTTACGTCAACTTTAAATCTTGGTGTTATTAATTTGTAATTTAATGTATAACACATCGCAGTGAATATGTTGTGTGTATGTTTAAGTGAAAAGGCATGAGATTAACATTACAACCAAAAATTTGGTGAAGCTGTACTAGTAGGTACAGTAAAAAAGCAATGTTAACGACATTCAAGTTGCCTGTATGCGTCTTCATTCTTTTTGCTGTGGTTGCAGCACTTTCTTCACTTACTATTAGTATTATTTTTCTGAAAGTAGGGTGACCAGACGTCCTCTTTTTCCTGGACATCTCTTTTTTGATACCTATATAATAAAATAACATTGAACATAGATTAAATGTAATCATATTTGCTTCATGTACGCAGCTCTGAACACCAATTACTCTTTTAGAAATATCTCACAAACTCACTTCACTCCTCTTTTTTACAAACTCAAATCTGGTCACCCTACTGAAAGTTATAGTTTCATGTTACATTGATGTAGCAACATAAGTATGTCTTAATTGTAACCTATTTAATTTATTGTTTCCAGATATCACTGGATGCAGAAAGTGCCAACCTGAAAGCTTTCTCCTGCAGTTGTGCGGCTGGTAAAGGATTCTGCAATCACATAGTTGCCATCCTGTTCCAGACCGCAGATTATTCACAGCTGGGTCTGCAGGCTGCCCCCCCCCCCCCCCCTCCCCTGGCCTTCACGAGCGGCTTGCAAAGATGGCACAGACCAAGAACACAGGTGGGTTTGTGATCAAATTGTCATTATGATTCAAGAACGGATGTGTATCCATAACAACTGTAAATTATTATAAAAACACCCCCAGTAGTGACTACAGACTAATTGCTTTTTGCCTTTTATTTATAAGGAAATCCATCCTGAACCGGTTAGTGAGCTGGTGTTGCAAAAGCCCAAAACAGTTGGCAGGGACGGTCTGAGCTCCACACTGTAGAAGGCATATACAGGTGAATAATTTAACTTTTTTTGCTTTGTGAGAGCAAGTTAAGTTTTTTTAAATGTTATAACTAACCAAATTATGTTTATTGCAGATATAATTAATAAAATGTAAATGTAGTTATGCACTTATGTCTAACTTTTCTTTTGTGTGACCAATAATCTTGTGTTTCTCTTGTGTAGGACCACAGCCAGATCCATATATGATGACATCTAGAAGTAAATTAAGCCAGGTGCAGCCCCAACCTCTCATGGCTGTGTTGGATGGGGTTTCTGAGATGGAATGAAAGAGAAATTGGATAAATATTATGGCAAATGCATGAATGCATACCTTACATTACGCTTATCTTGTCTTTAACAATCAGTTCAGGATTCTGTTTTACTGTTAATGATCTGTAATGTTATTTTTTATTGTAAATGTTTGATGTTATTTGTGTTGTGATTAATCAGTTGATGTTACGCATACCAAAAAATTAAATGAGGCACAATTTTGACCAAAATTGTTTTATTTGTTCATCTAATTTTTTGTGAAGTCAAAGTCACATTTCAACTGAAAAATATAAAGAATATAACAATTATATTTAATTAGATTTTAAGAATATGTGGGAACACTACATTTTTCCATACTATTTGCACATTATACATTATTTACATACCAAACATTAATTCACTCTTCAAAACAAAAAAGTCCTTGAGAATTTGCCAAAACACAGCAGTTAAGCCAGATCTGATTCACACTGCCCATCAGTGTGAGAGTCCCTGATGTGAAAGGACTTTATCCTACTGATCACACTTTCCACTATAATTCTGAGGCGGGTAATGGCTTGTGTTTGTTCCGTTTCCTCCTTGCTGAATTGAGCGGAACGCTTGAAAGATAGAATGATGAGTTTAATTCCAATGTCAGTAAGGAGGTCTTGAACGAGGAACCCTTTGTCCGCCATGACATCATCTCCTGGCTCCAGCAAGGGAACTTGGCTTCTAAGTCATGGATGTATCCAAAGCCTCATCCAGAGCAACTGTGAAGATAAAGAAATTAAAAACCAGTCTTAACACATTTTTACTACCTTTCAACACAACACAGTAATCATGTTTTGAAAAGTACGTTAAGTATTTAATTACAAATACATTTCATTTATTTTTGTTAAGGAAAATACAAAATGGCAAAATACTCAAAAGTAATTAAATACATGTAATTAAAATAGGGGAGAGCGTGAACAGCTTATATTATAAACATTAATTTGTTAAGGTAGAAATGCATTTATCCAATAACGGTACACATAGTTGACTAATGTTAACCAAACACATTATGAACAACCTTACCTGCAGGTGGGTGTGTCACGTAGTCGTGATCCATCTTTACTGCCTTAGCTTAGCTTAGCCGCCATGTTGCTATCTTCACAGCATAGCTGCATAGACTGACAGTTGAGGTTCTTTCATATACTGACTCCCTTCTCAAAGGAGCAGTAAAGTTGTTCCAAGGGAAAAGGCTCGGGCAACACCACTCTTCAGGCGACGAACGACGCAGCTGAACCACAATGTGGGGCAAAGTGCCGGCAGCAGACGGTGCTACCTGTGTTTACATTAAAACTATGCCTTTCCTCTCCTGCGGATCGCCTGTATCCATTTGTGTTTCAGGTTTGGATCCACAGGAAAATAATGAAATGAAAGGTTGGGCTGTTTTTGGCTGGAAGACGAACAGCCAACAGAAACTGCAACTCTTATACCATTCTTCATATCTGCCGTTATGCTAACAGGAAGTTGTTTTACACGTCACTGACGTATTTCCGGTCGAAAAATGCGGAAGTGTGAAAAAGGTCTATTGTCAAAACTAAAAACACGCTGCCCGTCTCTCACTGCAGCGTGTGAGTGTGTGTTTGGCTCCTCGTCTGCATGTGAGCAGTCTTTGTCACCTATAAAGAACATTCACGTTTAACGTCTCAATGCCTGCATGAAGCTGAAATTCACCACGTATCAACCAGACTATTTTTTTCCGATACTGTATTTATCCTTAATGGGGAAATTCGTCTCTGCATTTGACCCATCCCCTGGGGGGAGCGGTGAGCTGCAGCTGAACCGCGCTCGGGAGGCGGTAGCATTAAGGGTCTTGCCTAAGGACCCTCACTGAGTGATTGCTCGCCATTGATATGGTAATTGCCCCCAGTACCATTGCTCATTCCCCTCCGGGAATCGAACTCTGGATTGGTAGCTTTTCACCTTACCAACCGAGCTACTCAGCCACTACGACTAAACCAGCAAAAAACCACCATACAGAAGTCGTAATAATGCTAAGAAATACTCATCATTTATTAGCAATTAAAAAGAATCCACAGACTTATTGTACTTTAAAATTGTTGAAATTACATCAAATGCTCACATTCACTTGTATTTTTAGTTTTAATTTTGCAGACTGAGTTTAACTGGGTGGCTGTTGGGACGTGTTCTAAATTCTGGAGTTCATTGAATGCATCAAGCAGAGATCTGATTGGCTCTCAGTTCTGTCGCTCAGCCTGTTGTTAGGTAGTTTGGACCAATGGGATTCAGCTATGGGCCGAATGAGGGAAATAGGAGGACTGGTGCGGGAGGGGGGGGATAAGAAGTCGGGAGAAGCGCTCTCAGCGGGAGATTCAGGAGTTGCTGAATTAGTTGTACAGCGTTGGTTTGGTCTCTTGCCAAATTACATTTAAAAATATGTGGCGTTCATGGCTCTCTCTGCCAAAAAGGTTCCCGACCCCTGGTCTAAATGTTTTTTTATGTAAACTTTTCTGTTCTTTTCGGCTCCGTGGTTTTTTTGAAGATGCGTTTCTGGCCAAAAACACCGTGGTGACCTCCTTTGTGGACTGCATTCATGGGGCAACAGAACATGTAAAGTTATTGTCATTTCTTCTTCTTTAAGAAAATAAACATGCCTTCCTATATGTTTTAGTGTATTTAGTGTCATATCATCATGTTAATGTACAACATTCATTTGTTTTGATAGAATCCTGGAGATGGGAGATGTGGAGCTGGTATGTTTGTGCATGTTCCATCCATCCATCCATCTTCTTCCATTCATCCAGAACCGGGTCGTGGGGGCAGCAGTCTAAGCAAAGATGCCCAGACTTCCCTCTCCTCCAGCTCCTCTTGGGGGACCCCGGGGCCAGCAGAGAGACGTAGTCTCCCCAGCGTGTCCTGGTCTTCCTTAGGGCCTCTGCCCTGTGGGAACATGCATGGAACACCCCCCCAGTAAGGCGTCTTCCTCTGGATGTAGAGAGGCAGCGGCTCCACTCAGAGTTCTCCAGGTGAGCTCTCTTCCTGACCATGTTCCTTTGAGATATATTCATGAATCCCTTCTATTTGCAGAAGCGGCGTTCTCCACAGAACGTGGAAAAGTTCTTCTGCTCTGATGTAGTCTATGAGTTCTGGACACATTTGGAGAAGGTTGTGGTTCCGTGTCCTGAGAGGCAGGACCTGTTTGACATGCGTCCTTTTCAAGTTCACTCTTGGATGTGTGAGGTAATAAATATCAATGGCTTATTTCTCATTATTCTTGTTGGAGTTTTTTTCTAACACCTTATGTTTCAAAAGTTTACAAACATACATTTTGGTTGAAATGATGAGGATCCGAGGATGAAATCAAGAAGGAACAACATGAGGGAAAGGGACCGAACCGAGTGAACAGCTTCCTCTCTTCAGCAGACGCATGTTCCGAGTACATATGTGTCAAAAACTGGTAAATACTCCTTGAAGATGCATCCTTTATGTGTAGTTTGTTTTCTCAGTTTAATGCATTTGGATCCTTTCATTCTGCACAGACATCCTCACCGTTCAGGCCGGTGGCTGGAACAAGCAGAAGTCAGAAAAGCTGGAGCAGACGTTACCAGAATGATTCCTCCAGGTAAAGATTGTGGTAGAGTTGTAGATAAGTGTTGGCTTGTTTCTTTCATGTTACTCTCATGCTGTTGATGTGGAATATTTCTTCATTTCTTCATTATTATTAATAAATTCATCTCTTCCCACAAGGACCAATCAAAATGACCCAGAGAAAAACATTGAGGGGCTTTGTCTGAGCATCAGGAAAACAAGTTTCAGCTGTGTCATCAACATGTGGTAAAAAATCTTTTTTTCTAAAGTTGTTGCATAACTGATCATTGATGATGTGATGGATTGCAGGTTATGGTGCCATGGTAAAGAACAAAAGGCTCTATGATGTCTTTCTGCTGACCAGACTGTGGTTGGTGAAGTCCAGCAGCACTGTGGGTCCTTGAAGTGTGGTTGGAGACTCTCCTTCCAGCTTTTGGAAGGTTCTGCCCTTCAAAGCCAGGAAGTTTTCTCTTTGTGATTTGCATGGATGTCCAGGACTTGTGGCATTGATATTATTTTCCTCTTCATTTCATTCTTAGGCAGCACAGAGGCATTGATGGAGAGAGGACCTGAGGGACTAACTGTCTGCTGAGGAGGAGACTTTCTGCAGTTCAAGCACCAGCTCCACCCCTAAAAAAGGGCTTATATGAAGGAAAAACCTCATTTCAACTTTGTACCAATAAGTTACTTGTAATTGAAATGAGTTTTTTTCTGCACCGCACCAATTAAGGTTTTTTCAACCTAAATTTCAACAATTACATTATTTTTACCTCCGTTCAAATTTCTACAACACTAGCTAAACATTTCAGTGCTCACATCTGTGCTGAAGGCACCAATGATTTTTACTCAAACGTTTGGCCTTTGATTTGTATGTTCAACACCTTAGAATGAAACACTGACCTATCAAACTCATATAATAAATGTGCTATGCATATCCAAATCCTTTGTCAGTGTACAGACTACATTTTAATTGTAGCAGAATTGAAGTAAAATGTAACAAAATGACAATGAGTTATCTTAAATTAGGGGTAAGTGACATGAGAAATTAAGAATATTAGAAGTGTGGAGTTATATGTGTGTTTATCAGTATGTTAGCTGCAGGATGGGTGCAGTCCATGACACGTTACTTTATTCAGACAGGATGAAATGCACTTCGAAGTGTGTGCATTTGTGACTCGGAGTGTGTGCAATTCTGAATTATGAGACTGTTCTGGCCTCATATTAAATGGGTTTCACAGACTGCAGTGTAGCCAGCTTAGCTTAGCCGTTCTCGATATAGCCGATTTAGCTTAGCCGTTGTCCAGATCACAAACAGCGGTAATAGATAGTTTTAGAAGAGAGGTGGTTTCTCTTAAATGCTTGGAGATTGTTCTTGATTCTTTTAGATTTCTATAGCGTGTACTTTTGTTTATTAAAGTTTGGTTGTAAGGGATAGATGATAGTTTCTTCACTCAACCAAAAAGCGTTGCTTCTGCATCGGTCGCTATCTTGACCGATCTCCTCTAATAATAAGCACAATATACAACCAATTTATTAGGAATTTTCCGACATTGTCATTGGCATTAAAGGGCCTGCCTATACCATGTTATTCTTAAGCCTGTTATAGTAACCTAGATCCATATATATAAGAATATATTACCTTTAACACACAAAATATTTTTTTAATTACATATTTGTTATTTTCCCAAGTTAATTTTTCTACCCAGAAGTAATGTGACTGGATCTCTGTGGTACCTCATTTCTCTCCTTGTGTGTGCCGCCCGTTCATGACGTCAACCTAGAGCCGGCCTTATAACTGATATATAGGATATATAGGCCTTAGGCAGCCATCCTCTCTTTTGCAAAGATGGATGTTCATATTGTGCATTTGAAAGGAAAGCGTTTTAGCCAAACACAGCTAGCTCATTTGCAACTGAGATGTTTTGGCAGCACATGTTTGTTTGATCTCCCAGGATGGGACTGTAACATGTCATCCATTTCATCGCCTCATCGCCGCAAGAGACTAGGCAAACTCTAACCCAGACGAGCAAGTGAACATCTTGTCAAGTTCATCAAGGTAAGGTTTCAGTGAAGGAAACATTTGCCTTACTCCAAATATTTCTGGTAAAAAAGTAGAGCGTTGAAATGCAAACTTGCACTTTAGGAGTTTCTGTCAATCCCTAATCCTGCCTCCTTCTTATTCTTTTAAAGGCAATTCTGATCATGTTATGTTTTTGTTTTTGTCACAGATGGGAACCAGCATCCAAGGTTTTCTTGATGGGATCACAGAACGCCAACAACCATTCCTCCTTTGCAGTGGGGTCTCAGAAGTGTAATTCTCAAGTACTTCATTGTGATTGTCAAACATGCAATATCTTGTAAGTCAGTGTTTTTCAACCAGTGTGCCGCGGCACACTAGTGTGCCGTGGGAGATGGTCAAGTGTGCCGTGGGAAATTGCCCTCATTAACTGATCTAACAACATTTCCCATCTCCAGGAAATCAGCTCTTTGTTCATCCAAACAGGCCCTGATAAAACACTGAGTAGTTAGGAATATAAAAGATCATAAAATTATTTTTTCTTTGTGTTTATTTGATTCTATTAAATTCATTTTGATAAGAATGAAGATACAGCGATTTAGCTGCAGCTATACCTGTTAGCTATACCAGTGCCGCCCCTTTAACTGTCTCCACCAATCATTCTTGAAGGCTGAATCACATGTCATCAGTCTGACCAATCAGAAGTGGTTAAAGTCTTCACTTCCTTGTTTATTTAGATTTAACTCAAAAAGTCTCTCAGTTCTAACAAAAATACCAGCTAAAGCTCGTCTTTAGCGGTTTAGCTTTCCACAGAATCCGGTGTCAGACCGTGGAACAAGAGAACAAAACCATGAAGCTCAGAGAAGCTGGTCTTTCTGCGGTCGGCCGATTTACGGCACTACATCTCCCATGATGCATTGGGTTAGAACGGCTGCCTTAGCGCACAATGAGCCTCTCCTCTTAACGTCTTTAAACAAGGAACACACATCAAATAGTTTTTTAATCTTTTAACTTAACTTTTAATGCAATTTTTTTTAGAAATAACAGCTGCAACTTCCAGCTTTTCCTGCCACAATTATCATGAAAATGCCCAGATTCCGGAGGGGGGGGGGCTGTAGATCAATACAGACTGAGTTTTTTTCTTTTTTTTTTTTTTTGGATGCTGGTGTGCCGCGGGATTTTTGTCAAGGCTAAAGTGTGCCGTGGCTCAAAAAAGGTTGAAAAACACTGTTGTAAGTCACCTGGTTCTCTTGCCTGTTTTGATGAGCTTTTCAGAGCTCGCTTTATATTTGGCACTTCATATGACCCTCATCTGATTTCTGTTGAAGACCTTTTCTGTTGTAAAGCCTCTGATTTGCAGATGTCATACAGTGATGGTGATGCAAATTATTATATTATACAGTACTGCTTCTTGTAAAAAGAATAAAATAAAGGTGGCTGTTAAAACATTGATTTTTTTATTTTTTATTTATTGTTTTACCAAACTATAGATGTATCATTTTTATACTGTTGCATTGTAACTTCTAAGTAAAAGTGCATTCTAATGTTAATTCCAACAAATAGTAAATAAAACTGACTAAAGTTAAGAATAAAATTGTCACTATGAGCAAAATTTGACACAAAATAAAATTAAAAAGTGATCTATAATGAGTAAAATTTTATCTGTTAGAGTAAAAAAACACACACATGTTGAATAAAATATTGCTCCAGAGAGAACAAAATATATTCCAACTAGAGTGAAATCACTGTAGAGTAGTTTTTTTTTTAATCTCCTCGCAGAGTAATATTTAATCCATATGAGTAAAATATTTGCACTGGATTGAGTACATTTTACTCTGTAATTTTAACTTTGTTAGGAGAGTAAATTTGACTCTATTTAGACTGGAACCAAATGTTGTCTTTTTCAGAGTAAAATGTTATTAATTTAAGCAAAATATACATATCAAGGTCATGGAGAGCCAATGTCAATCCTATGGAGAGAATGAAGCTCAGAGTCGCCAAGCAACAGCCACCAAATATGTTTGATTGAAGACGGGTTAAAATAAGGGCAAATAAATTTATATAAATTCTTTCAAGTTGATTTCTTTCTAGGTTTGCAATTCTGCAGAACAAGCAAGGGACAAAGACTTTTTTTCCTCCACAAAAAACTTGAAACTTCATGTGAGTTCTTGGCAACTGTCATATCCCAAATCCTGCTCATACTGGACCCACCATGTACATCTCCATGTCTTGGATATAAGTAATTAACTTGCCAATAACAAAGACTTATTAAAGGTCAGTGAGGTGAACTTGTAGGCAAGTGCTGAAACTGTATAGTGTAAGGCTGATCAGCACAAATCAAAGACCATGAAAGTCATCTTCAACTTAAGAAGGCACAGAGGGTTCACAGCTTTCCTTTCCTGGACATCTCCATCTCAGCTGACCTAACTTGGTTTCCTTACATCCAGGAGGTTATCAACAAGGCACATCAGTTCACGTCTGAAGCTGCTGGCAACCTACCGCTCAACCAGTCCAACTGCATCACGGTCTGATCCTCTGATCAAACTGAAGAAGAGCAGCACAAGCTTGAGTGCTGAAGATTCTACAGCAGGTCATCGGCTACCCCCTTCCCTACCTGTCATCCTGTTTGAATAAAGTAACAGGGTTAGGGTTAGGGTTAGACTCACACAACTCCACACTTCTAATATTCTTAATTTCTCATGTCATTTACCCCTAATTTAATCTGACTCGCGATCCGAGTCAGGAGAAACGGGAGAATCAAATTGTGATTGCCAACCTAAAGATGTTGTGAAAACCTAAAGATGTTGTGAAATAAATATTCTTCTGCAAGAGTTGTCTGACTGAAATAGCGACTCGTCGCATTTCGGGCGACACTGCAGAATTACAGGTTACTCCCCTAGGGTGGGTCAGTCAATTAACTCACCTGCTTAGCGTTCTATTTAAGTCAGGTGTACAATTGTTCATTCTCTCTTACCTTCAGCGCTCATTCTTTGCGGTCTCCGTGCCCGCGGGTGTCCTTCTCTTTCTGCGTATTGCTGTGTTCCCCCCGTCCTTCGGATGGATGATCCCCATTTTTCTGATGTGGGGTTTTCGTTTCGCCGCGTCTGCCTTCCTTTTGCGGCAATCAGCGGGCGGCTGACGGCGCACAGCGCGTTCGTTTCGCCGCGGTCGCGTGCATCTGCAGGTGGAGTGCTTTCCGCGGTGTTCGGGATGTCCGTGGCCCCCAATCGGGAGCTGTCCGGGTCTTCTCGTCTGCCGTGGTCAGCCGAATTTTTATGGTGAGCGGCGCGCGGTTCTTTTCCCGTGTTGCTTTTTCTAAGGCTTCGCGGTTGCTTCCTGTTTACTTCAGTGACGTCACGCCCCTAAGGATCCTGGGAACTGTAGTTTTGTCTCATTGTCCTTATGATGCACTTCTGATTCCTTTTCTGCTGCGTCGTTCTGCGTCGTCCGGTTATTGTTTCAGGGGTTGTGGGGTCTTTTCTGTGGTTATGAAGGCTGGCGGTCCTCGTTTAAACAGGTTTCTCATGCTGGCTGAATTTGTTTGTGGCTTTTAACTTTTTTCTGTTACTGTTTTGTTCTTTGGGAGCTGATCGTGAATCTTGATTATCTTTAATTCGATGCAAGCTTTATTATTATGGCGGTTCTTCTGTTTATTTTCTCCGTTGTTGTAGCTGCTGGTTGGTCAGAATGTGAATCAGTAGCCGCGTTTACATGGGCAAAAGTAATCGGAAAGAACGCCTGATCGGAAAGAAAATGTGTCATGTAAACGCGCCGTTCGGAATACTCTGCCCCGGTCAGACTCTTTCGGATCAAACTTGCTTTCCGATCAAGATAGGTGGGTTATACCTATCATTTATCCGATCGTGGAGCATGTAAACGGTCATTCCGATCGTGTGTCACTTCTGCTCTGGTTTACGTCATTCATAGACGGTGTTTTGCTGAGAGAAAGCTTTAGAGCGCATACGGGACCGACCAGGAGGCCCCGCGTAAAGCGCTGCTCCGCTCTCGCCCCGCTGGCTCTCCCCTCTCTTTCACCCCTCACGAGGGAGATGCGGGGGGGTGCGTACCCACAACGTCTGGACCCGGCACCCGAGCTCTGCGTTCGGGCTCCAGTGCCAGTGGACCGAGTGAACCTCTCTGAGCAGGGCAGCGGAATTTATTAATACGTGTTTGAGGGGGGGGTGGGGTGCTTTGTTACGTGTGCGTTTTGTTATTTCGCTATGTGTGAGAATTCGAACTGCGAGCGGACCCGCCGCTCTGGGTTAGCGGCTGCAGGACTCAGGAGGACAGAGCAGAGCTCGAGTCGCCAGCTCACACACAGCGGAGCGGCTTGGGGCAGTGTGTGAGCTTTTCAGAGCAGAAATGTCACTCAGTCCTTAGAAACTGTTAAAAAAAAAAATCACATGGAATTGTGTTTCCAGTTGAGCCCCGACAAAATAAAGGCTGATGTTATTCACAGACATTTACGTCCAGCCAAGCTGCCGATTGCAGCGTTTCCCCGCATGGTGTTGGATTTTGTGTCCATTCTTCCCTCTCTCTTCAGATAGTATGCTCCCCTGGTGAACGGGAGCGGCCCAACGGTCAATGGTACCGGGTAAACACATAGCAGATACAGATAGTATGTTCCCTTCGTAGAGTGGTTCTCGAAGGGAGCGGCCAAACGGTCAATGGTGCCGGATAAACACATAGCAGATACACTAGATAGTATGTTCCCTTCGTAGAGTGGTTCTCGAAGGGAGCGGCCAAACGGTCAATGGTGCCGGATAAACACATAGCAGATACACTAGATAGTATGTTCCCTTCGTAGAGTGGTTCTCGAAGGGAGCGGCCCAACGGTCAATGGTACCGGGTAAACACATAGCAGTCATACTGGAAAATGAAATGAAATGAAGTGAAAATGGAATGCCGCCGAAAACACACCTCATCTTATTTACACACTGATTATACATTCACATTCTCTTCTTCTGGATGATCTTGGTGTTGGGGGTTTTGTTACCCGAAAGTGTATGGAAAAAATAATTGTCTCAAGGAATTGAACGGAGCCTTATGCCAAAACGAAGTTGTGAATCAAATTGTGATTGCCAACCTAAAGATGTTGTGAAAACCTAAAGATGTTGTGAAATAAATATTCTTCTGCAAGAGTTGTCTGACTGAAATAGCGACTCGTCGCATTTCGGGCGACACTCTGCAGAATTACAGGTTACTCCCCTAGGGCGGGTCAGTCAATTAACTCACCTGCTTAGCGTTCTATTTAAGTCAGGTGTACAATTGTTCATTCTCTCTTACCTTCAGCGCTCATTCTTTGCCCCTCCCTCCTCCCCGGCTTCCACCTGTGGGCTCCGTTACGGGGGGTTTTGTTACCCGAAAGTGTATGGAAAAAATAATTGTCTCAAGGAATTGAACGGAGCCTTATGCCAAAACGAAGTTGTGAATCAAATTGTGATTGCCAACCTAAAGATGTTGTGAAAACCTAAAGATGTTGTGAAATAAATATTCTTCTGCAAGAGTTGTCTGACTGAAATGTAGCTCTGGATAGTCTGTTAGACAGGTGGCCTCCTAGAACTAATAATTCTATGGCCTCCAGTTTAATACTATCCATGCAGAAATTTTAGTTAGTCGATATATGGAGACAAAAGAATTCTAATGTAAATTTTTTTACCTGGAGCAATAAATCCCAGACCAGCTTTTCTCGTGTAGACTTTTGGCTAGTTTCGAGCTGCCTTGATGAAAATCGTATAAATGTGAAAATTCTCACACCCCTTTAACAGATCACAAAGCTATTTCAATCCAGATCTCTTTACATCCGAACACTTGTTACAGAAATTCATACTGGAAATTAAATAACTCTATCTTGTAACATGATGATGTGTCCAAAACCGTTTGCTTACTAATTAAACGTTTCTGGCAGAAAGCGTCCTTAGAAAAACAGTTTGGCAGAAATTGGGGACTTCTAAAATTTAAATTATCTAAATATTTTAGAACATATGGAAGCTCATTTGCTAAAGCTAAAAGATTTGAAGAGGAAAGTTTAATCTCAGAAATAACATCTTTAACACAAAAAACTCCTGTTGACTTAAATAAAAATGAGCAAAAACACTTGATTAATCTGCAAAATAAACTGGATGACATGTACCGAGGAAAAGCTGAGGGAGCCTTTATAAGAAGCAGGAGGAGATGGATGGAGGAAGGAGAGCAGAATACTGCATATTTCTAAATGCTAAGAATAATTCAATACAAAAATTAAATATTGATGGAAATGTTATAGATAATCCTGAGAAAATAGCCAATTACTGCTCTGACTTTTACACTAAACTCTATGAATCTAAATATTGTGAAGAAACTACTAATCTCTTCTTACAATCTCTCACAGATACTAAGGTAATTGAGTCTGATTTGAAGGAATTCTGTGATAAACCATTATTGCTACATGAAGTTATATCAGCTATTGAACACCTCAAATTAAATAAATCTCCAGGCACAGACGGCTTAACCTATGAATTCTATAAAACATTCTCCGAAGAACTGGCTCCTTTCCTCCTTCATTTATTTCTGGAGAGCTTGAACAACAATTTCCTTCCTCCTACTTTAACCCAGGGCCTTATAACATTAATACCCAAACCTAAAAAGGATTTACTCCTCATTGACAATTGGCGTCCAATCTGCCTGCTTAACAATGATTATAAAATAATTGGCCATAATCTTCGCTGAAAGAATAAAAAAGGTTTTGGATCATATTATAGATGAGACCCAGTCTGGCTTCATGCAAAATAGACATATATCAAATAATATCAGATTAGTACTTGATTTAATTGATTATTCAGATTATTGCCCCGACGAAAGTTTTATCCTTTTATTCGATTTTTACGAAGCTTTTGACACAATTGAACACAACTTCATACTCCATGCGATAGAAACATTTGGTTTTGGTCCTTTTTTTAGAGGAGCTGTTAAAACCATGTATGCAGGAGGAAACTGTTCTATCAAACTTCATGCTGGGACTTCTCCTCGATTTTTACTAAAGAGGAGTCAGGCAAGGATGCCCCATTTCCCCTTATCTATTCCTCCTCTGTACCCAGCTCCTCACCGACTCTATAAAACTCAGCTCATTAAAAGATATTTCATTAGCAGACCACACAGTCACTATCAGCCAACTAGCTGATGATACCACCCTGTTTCTAAAAGATCACTCTCAGGTACCGTTAGCTATTAATCTGATCAATAATTTTTCCGCTGCATCTGGACTCTGTTTAAACATAAAAAAATGTGAATTATTTGCTCTTAAACACTGTGACGTCCTCTCTATCTGCAATATTCCAGTGAAAGAGTCCATCACCTACCTAGGAATTACCTTCTCTAAAGATAAAAAAGCCAGATGCCAATTAAATGTTGACCCAATTATGAAAAAAAACACAGACAAAGCTGAACCAGTGGCTCCAGAGAGATTTATCATTAAGAGGCAGAGTTTTGCTTACTAAAGCTGAGGGAATTTCGCGCCTAACGTTGCAGCTTTATCCCTCAATGTTGACAAAAAAGTTCTTAAATCCATTGACAAAATGCTATTTAACTTTATTTGGAGGAACAAAAACTGTTATATTAAAAAAACGGTTGTAATGAACACTTATGATAAGGGTGGTCTTACCTTTCTAGACTTCTGTACATTAAATGATACCTTTAAAATAAATTGGCTAAGACATTTTATTAAGAATCCAACTTCAATCTGGAATTTCATACCAAATTACATTTTCTACAAATTAGGAGGAATAAACTTTCTTTTATTCTGTAACAATGATGTACAAAAGATCCCAATTAAGCTTTATTGCTTCCATAAACAAATGTTACTTTCCTGGTCACTCATTTACAAACACAATTTTTCTCCGCACAGACTACTACTACTACAGATGGAACAATAAAGACATTACTTATAGACATAAATCTTTATTTTATCTATCATGGTTTAATCAAAACATCCTTTTGTTCCATCAGCTGTTTAACTCAAACGGATCTTTAATGTCACATGAAGAATTCTGCCTTAAATATTCCATCAAAATACCAAAAACTGAATTTAACATTATTTTGAAAGCAATTCCTTAATGTATTACTTTGTTATTTAAGTTATCATTTAGAATGGAAAAAGATTCTCATTCAAACTAATCCATAAATTCTATCCATCCAAACTATATCTGCAACGGTTCAAAGATGATATTGATGTAACCTGCTCTTTTTGTCAAGAACACCCTAAAGATGCTGTACATTTATTTTGGTCATGTTCCTTTTCCACCACTCTCTGGTCTAAAGTTTGTCATTTCATTTCCGCCCACATTGACCCAGACTTTCGCCTGTACTTAGAAAATGTTATGTTTGGCCTCACCAACTGTCCATCTCATAAAAAAGAACAGTTGTACATCATTAACCTTTTATTGTTTTTATGCAAATGGCACATTCCGTGGAGTTCCGTGGAGTTGAACCTAAAGGTGAGTGACAAGGCGAGGTAAGTAGACAGCCGGTGTAGCTTTCCACAGAATCTGGTGTCAGACCGTGAAACAAGTGAAGAAAAACAATAAAGCTCAGGGAAGTGAGTCTGTCTGCATTCGGCGGCTGTTTGCACTAGAGGTAAGATCTTAAGCCCGAGCCCGAGTACGAACCCGACCTGACCCGAAATTCGGCTCTAAATGACTGTCATTACGTTCAGGTCGGTTCGGGCCGGGCTTCTCTCTCGCTGACTTTTTTTAATAAATATATTGTAATGGCTGCAAAGAAGCTCCTTAGGCGGCGGTTGTCAAACAGCTCTTTCTTAATCCTGTATGTCAGAACGGTTACCGCACGAACCGAAAGGCACAGCCAGCTTCTTCTAACTCAGAGGGAGAACGTTCCCCTAGCTCGCGCACACACCCACACACACACACACAGGTAGACCCCGCCCCCTCCCACCAGTCACCAGCCCACCGTTGATTGACATACACTGTGGTCCAGCAACTGGCAGAAAGAGGGGGGCGCCGGCCACCCGCAGCTCTGCGCACGTGTCGTGAATGTAATCTTCCCTCCACAAGCCCGCATCTATTTCGTTCAGGGATCCCCGATATGGAGCAGCAGGAAGTCAAGGATAAACTTCAGACAGGGGAACTGAAAAGGCAATTGCGTACCGCTGCGGCTGCAGTATTTTTCTGTGTAATGAAGCGAGTGCGCATCCAGATCTCTCTGTCACTCTCTCTGTCTGTCTGGCCTCTTATTCTGTGTTCCAGCGTTATTTCATTGATCAAATGCATTTATCATGTAGGGAGGAACCTATGCGCCGCGCTTCCAGCGGAACTCTATGCCACAACAGCAGCTTATACGCGCGCGGCTGCAGCGACCACTCTCTGTTCGAAAGAAAATAACTTTCATGATCATAAAAATATGTAGAATATTTTACCTTTAAGAAATCTGGCAATTTTTTTCTGCCAAAAATACTATGGGTTAAATTGAAATTTCGGGTTTGCTTCGGGCTCGGTCCTGCAAATCAAGTTAATTGGTCGGGTTCGGTCCGAGTTCGGCTTTAATGCCCGCGGGCCTGTGTCGGGTCGGGCCGGGTTTTTTAGGCCCGATCTTACCTCTAGTTTGCACTATGTCTCCCATGATGCATTGGGTTAAAGTGACAGTGTCTCAGAGCACAATGAGTCTTTGTTGCTAAACGTCTTGAAACAACGAACACACATCAAACAGTTTTTAAATCTTCTAACTTAAATTTTATTACATCTTTTAGAAAAAACAGCTGCAACTTCCAGCTTTTTCTGCCACAATTAGCACCAAAATGCATGTGAGATTGCAGAGGGGCTGTAGATCAATACAGACTATGAGTTTCTCCTTTTTTTAATTATGGATGCGGGTGTGCCGCGGGATTTTTTCAGAGTTAAAGTGTGCCATGGCTCAAAATAAGGTTAAAAAAAACACTGCTGTAGACCATAAACAGATTGAAGATAACACTGGACTTCACAAAGAGAGAAATGGACCCAGCTCCTCTCTACATCAAGGGGTTTGCATGAAGACTTCACTTCACCGCAATTCTGAGTGTGCAGGTCTCCAAAAACCACTCCTGGTGGAATTACAGAAAGCCCAGCAGCAACTTCACTCCTGATTGCTAAGAAGGAGCAGCCTGGAGGAGAAGCTGCGTAGAGTGTTCTGTCTTCCTGTGCTGTTTTAGGGAGCTCGCCCAGCCCGGACCATCACCAGTTCACATTACTCCTGCCACAATTAAACAGGCATTTGACTTTTCATTAAACATTTCTTGTGCATGAGTGTAGGTTGTGTGGCTGTATGTTTTTCTATGGAAGAACCCAAAATATGATGTATGAGAATATAAAAAAATGATGATCAATTTGAAGTCATCATAGAATGAACTTTCTCAGTAACAAGAACCAAAAACACAATTTTGAACATTGCGCTGGGGGGTGATTACCGGGGGGGGGGGGGGGGGGGGGGGGGGGTAAACCATGAAGCAGTCCTGTCTCTCTCTGCCTTCCTCTTGTGCTGGTCCATTAACATCTCTTCCCTGACTCCCTTTAGCCATGTTCATGTTTTACCCACAGTAAGTTTAGTTTTGTTTTCCTGCTCTGCAGCACTTTTTGTTGATTGAATAAACCCCTTGCCCTGGAACTGTGTGCCTCCCGTCTCTGCGTTTTGGGCCCTTCATGTTCATCAGCCCTCCCCACCTGACAATAGTATCTTGCACATTAATAAAGCCTATTAATTTGTTAAGTTGGTTAATAAAACGTATTAAGCTTATTAACACTGAGGCTTGTGTGAGACATCTATAATGCTAATAAATGTGTTACTAAAACCCCACACAATAATAATACTTCTTAATTTGTTAACAACGGTTGTTAATAAATCCTATTAAGCTTATTAACACTGACACATTTGTTAGGCATCTTTAATGCCAATAAACGTATCATTAGCATCTTAAAAACCTCCTAATAATAATGCTTGTTGATGTGTTAACTAAGTAATTTAGTAAACCTTATTAGACTTATTGTACTAATGAATGTCTTACTAACACCCTAAAAATTCTATTAAAATGCCTGTTAATGCATTAAAAAAGCTTGTTAAAGAATCTTAATATAACGTGTTACCAATTTATTTTTTCAATTGCATAACAACTTAATTTTAAGTGTAGTAAATCCGAATATTAACATTGAAACCTTTGGGCTAACAAAAATGGTTCATTTTTCAGACTTGGCATAGATTTTGAAGGACCTCCAAAGCCAGGTGGATGAGGGAGCTGTTCCCTCTCATAACTGCATAAATGTGATAAGGGGTTTGGTTTTGGAGAGTGCCTTCAGGGCACTCAGAAGACATCGCTTTAATCCTCGCCATCAGATCGACATTGTTTTAGCAGAACCCTCGCCTTTTATATAAACACGTTTGCAAAAAGTTTGGACGTTGTTTGTTTTTTTCCGTGGGCGAAATGCAAACACGCCGCCCGGGCCGACTCTAGGTAGACGTTATAAAGTGGGCGGCACCACAAGGAGAGAAAGGCGGAGCCTCAGAGATCGAGTCGTCTTACTTCCGGGTAGGAAAAAGAACTGAGAAAATAACTCATATTTTGTTAAAATCTGCTGGTAGCTCCTCCCACACGCATCAGAGTGAAAGGTCGAGCAGCGACTTTGACGCGGGTTGAAACTAAGGTGAAGGATGCAAATTTAATGTATTAAGTATGAAAAGAGAAGGGGGGGGGTAATCAGAGTAGTATAGATCAAATCTTAACAATCCCCATCCCTGACTGCAGTCCTATAAACTAAAAACATCCTGTTTGATTCCCACCTTCTGCCGATGTCTTTATAGGCCAGGGAGTGGACGGTCTTACAGTCCACGTTGCTGGGGAAGCGGCGGCGCGCCTCACACGCCACAGAGTTGTTGAAGGCCACATAGAGGAAGCGCAGATGAGGCCGCTGTTCCGCAA
Source organism: Oryzias curvinotus (assembly GCA_023969325.1). Taxonomy (NCBI): domain Eukaryota; kingdom Metazoa; phylum Chordata; class Actinopteri; order Beloniformes; family Adrianichthyidae; genus Oryzias; species Oryzias curvinotus. Next base: position 38,434,607 of record CM043718.1, read on the forward strand.
ACTTCATCAGCGTGGTGGTCTTTCCCGTCCCTGCGTCAGAGGACCACACAGATGCTCATGAGCTTCATAAAACGAGACATTTCTCTTCAGTAAGTCTCCTCTAGCAGCCGGTGAGGACACAACAGCAGACAGTTTCTGTCTCCGGAGCTAAAGCGCTGCAAAGAGAGCTTTTATTGTTAAACCCAACAATGTAGAATTTAGACCAACATTTAATATTAAATCACTTTATGGAAACATCTGACAAGGACAAAGACGGACTGACTCGTCACCTTATTAGCTGCTCGCCAACACAAATTTCTAACCAGCCAGTCATGTGCATGTAGATGTGGTCAAGACGACCTGCTGCAGTTCATAATCCATCAGAACGGGAAAGAACAGTGATTGAAGTGACTCTGACGGCGGCGCACAATCTGCATTTTTATATGGTATTGGCAGCAATGTGGCACACAGTTTGCCTTTGGTACCCATCCTAAGAAAAAACTAAGTATTACATGTCTCACAACAGCAAGAACGGCCAGCTGACTGAACATATAGCGTTTAATTCTTAACGAGATCTAGTTGTTTCGGTGCGGAGTAGAGCTGCTCAAAGAGGCCCAGTGGGCGGAGCTGCAAACCAGCGGTTGGGGATTTAAGTGGAAAACAAGAGTCAGATGCTGAAGGACGCTCATAAATAAAGAACTAAATATCATCCTCTGGCATTTTAAATGGTTACAAGTATCACCAAATGAATCACCATAAATCGCTGAATCATTTTTTCTCTACACCCATAATTCACCTACAGCCATCTTTAGGGTTTACAGAGAATGGTCCAAAGGCGGAAATGCCGTGTTGCTGCTTCCCTTTGCTGAGGATTTGCGGTCCACCCAAAGTATTCACAAATGCCACCTTTTTAAATGGCGTTTTACGCTCCTTTAGACGGCACCGCGTAGCTGCTGTGACGTTCTCAATGTGCGCCTTTGTAGTTCTTAACGGAACTAACGTAAACAAGCCCAAAACGCCACACCGGTTTCTATTATGTAAGGGTTCAAGCCGTGGAATGTGTTCCACATCATGAATGAATGGGTTACGTAGAGGACTGATGACTGTGGAAAGGGTGCGTCAACATGTTTGCTGGTATGAATAAGACCATCGTGGTCCATATTCTTTGGATTGCTCAGAAAAGTGTTTCTACTTCTTTGATGGGAGACCGGATGTTCTCGTCTTTTTTCCTGAACTGTTCACGGTTGGAAAAAAAAAATTCCCCCTTTTGTTGGTGTAGAAGTAACACTTGGAAGTCTGTGATACTAGAAATACTTCATGAAGTCCCTTCTTTATTGTATTTTGATCTTTTATTACGTCATAATGTCACAAATTTAAATGAAAACACCCCAAAATGAGGCTTTTCACATCAATTATTCGGCCAGATAACAAAAAGATGACTTAATTACAGGTTTAATTAATCACACCAGAGAATCCAATGACAACACAGTTAAAAACATCAAAAACACCATTTTCATTGGAGTAGGCCTTAAGGACTTCAAGGCTGAAGCTGTAACACTTCCACTAACCCGACCCGTTCGCTGCAAACTACTTTACTCCTCTGACAAAAGTGACGTCGTGATGAGCAGTTTCAGCTTTTGAGCCTCCCTACCTGCAAATGCGATTATTTTGACCACGTGGTCCTGCTGGATCTGGTGGCTGAGGATCTGCTGCTGCTCGCGTGTGAGGTGGATCTGGGGAAACCTGAGACGCAAAACCATGAGAGGAAACTTCTCATTTATCTGTCATATGCACAGCTTTCACTGAATCATGTTCCAGCCCACACACAACAGCCAACATGGATCTTCCTCATTTTCTACCAGGAGTTTCCAAATCACTTGCTGCAGGAAAAGTGACGGTTTGCTGCATTTGATCTGATATTTGTCCATAATTTTCACTGACGTGACATACAGCAGCAAAGCCTGATGGGATACATTCCTCCCGTTTCCCCTGAAAATCACTTGATTTGATCAATTCTTATGAACACTTTTTACACCAATTTTCTCTCATTTTTTTTGTCAAATCTAACCATTCAAGCGTGTTTTATGAAAATTAAAGCGACCAAAGTCACGTGTTGAGAAAACAGCCGACAGATGAAATCCACATTTTCTCCAAAACGAAGAGCATCATTTCAAACAAGACGATTCCAAATCAGGCAGAACATCCACCAGCTGGACATTCTAGAATAATATTACAGGGCCTAAAGTCATTTTAAAAAGTAACTGGTTATAAAATGACTCAACCAACTAAATTGATCTGGTTTACCGACTAAACTGAATTGGATTCTAAACTTGAATATGCTTTATGTGGCAGGCAGAGGGCCACTTGATTGAGATCACCTGGCACACCAGCTGCTTCATTAGCAGAGGGCTGATAAAAGCCTGTCAGTAGAGCTTCAGGCAGAGACCTGCTGCTTCCAGGTTGTAAGGTGCAGCAGCGGTGCAGCAGCGGTGCAGCAGCGGTGCAGCAGCGGTGCAGCAGCGGTGCAGCAGCGGTGCAGCAGCGGTGCAGCAGCGGTGCAGCAGCGGTGCAGCAGCGGTGCAGCAGCGGTGCAGCAGCGGTGCAGCAGCGGTGCAGCAGCGGTGCAGCAGCGGTGCAGCAGCGGTGCAGCCTTTGGCTGTGTGTAGGGCCCTAACCATAGCCAGATCGCAGGCAGTGTTTGGCCGCTCATGCAACTCCTGTGCAGAGTCCTCTTAAGCTGCGGGAGCAGGTGCCGCTGTTTTGGTTTCCATTGTTTGTTTCATCCCTGCTCTGCCCAACCCGGTGCACCGTGGTCCAAGAGCGGTGCCACGGCCGGCATTTCTGGGGATCGTGTGTGCACCATACAGAGTGTCAGTGACTGCTGTCCATCCACGCACTGGCGAGCGGCGTGACAGAGCAGGATTAACAGCTATTGGAGCGAGTTCCCCCTTCTGGCCTTCCATCGCCCCAGGCACAACCAGGGCCAAGTGTCCCACCACCTAGTACTGGTGTCGGTTACGGCCACTGGATGCAAGGGGCGTGGCACAGAGCGCACAGCTGGGTGCAGCTGACTTGTGGGCTGGGCATGATCCCCCTCATGGTTTAGTTGACTCTTTTGGGTATCTTTTAGAATAGGAATTTTAACAATTTCTAATAAAGGTTGTCTATTTCTTTAAAAGCACAGTCTCGGTTTCCTGTGTCGGAGAGTCCTGTGCTTTTGGTTTTAGTTTTCTGCTGGCGGCATTCACCGCGGAAACCATAATGCCACATTTAATTCACATCTAATAAGAAAAACACCAACTGGTCGAATAAATAGATAAATAAATGTTGAAATCAACGTTGATGGTAAAGGAACACTGCTGTGTTGGCAACAGTTTGGGAAACAATCATTTATTCAGAATAATGTTTTTAATAAATGGTTCAAATGGAAAAAAATCATTTGGACTTAGAAGATTGTTGTTGATCAATAAGAGAATTAGTACTAGAACATAAATCTGCTCAAAAGATTGATGATACAGAACATTAAAGCTATTTTTAAATACGCATTTATTTTTAAAAGTTACTCAAAGAAGTGTAATTTGTTACCACCAGCCTCTGTCATGCTGATGCCAAGACTGAATGTTTCAGTTGATTAAAGTTACCACAAGTTAACTTTAAGGTGCTGGTTTTTTTTCTTTCTTTCTTTCTTTTCTCATAAAGTTGTTTTTTGTTGGAAAACAAAGATCCAGACCCATGTGACCCCATGGAAAAGAAAGACAGGAACGGCATGAAGAAACACAGGAACCAGGCGAGAAAAGACCAGTCGAGCAGTGGAACAAACGAAGGAGAATTGGATGTAATGGGACTTCCCTCAGGAGCTGAGGCTCTTCCAGAACATATTCGCTTCTACAGAGTGTAAACATCAGCCGTGAGCAAAGGAGGTCATCGCTTCTTGACCTCAGCATACCCACTCCTCACCCCCCCCCCCCCCCATCTACACCCCCAGGCTAAGCAAGGCGTGCCTCCTGTGTATTTCTGTCGTATGTCTGATCATTTCGTATGACAGTGGAAGCTGAGCACATGACAATAAATATTTCTGCTACCACAGTCCTCTCTCCGCACTGAAGTTTATTTAAAAAAAAAGAAAAACTCTCACCCATCCTGAGCAGAACCGGAGACAAACGGGCCGTTCTCCATCAGATGAAGGACGTAGTAGATGTTGTAGTGTAACCTGAGGAGGCAGAAGGAGAAATCTTCACCAGGCTGACCTGAAGGATGCCTGAACAGAAATGCCAGCGTTAGCGGGTCCTACTTGTTGCTGATCTGGACTCTGTTTCTGTTCAGAGCCAGCAGCATGGTGGCCATGTGGCTGAGAAACTCTGTGACGGCAGTGAGTGAGATGCAGCGGCGCAGCACGAACACCAAGTCCTCCACATCCCCGACGCTCTCGCTCAGAACCAGAATGGCAGCCATGGCTGCGTACGGGTTCGGACCCTGCGGATCAGACGGGAGTGGCGGCAGTCGTTCGTGTGGATTCCGACAGTCTGTGAAGAGTCTGTGACACTTACCCCGGCGTTAAGGTGAAGGTACTTGTTAACATCGGGAATGCGTAACCGGATGGCGGCTTCCGCCTGTGGGTAAAGTCGATGTTTCTTGACGCACTCCAGAATGTCCTCTGACCGGACCCGCTCTCCAAGCTCGTGCTGAGCCATCGATCTTTACCAGAGGAGAAAAAGCCCCCCAGTGAACACGTGTCTCCATTCCCACCACTTCTTTTAGGATTTGAATAATAATAATAATGAATTTTATTGATAAATGAATTAGGGTGGATATGCTTGTCTGAAGAGGTGGGTTTTGAGATTTTTTGCAAACTGAGGGAAGTGAGTTCCAGAGCTCTGCCCCCCATGGGAGAAAGAGAGGTTAGGGAGTTTATTTAGGGTGGTCTTTGTTCCTACGATCAGTAGTTCAGTTTTATTGATATTTAATTTAAGGAAGTTTGCAGTGAACCAGGATTTTATTTCGAGAAGGCATTTGTAGAGGGAGGCCGGGCCGAGAGCTGAGTCAGGCTTAGAGGAGAGGTAGAGCTGGGTGTCATCTGCATCGCAGTGAAAGTGAATGTCGAGTTTACGGAAGATATAACCAAGGGGGAGAAGGTAAATGATGAACAGCAGGGGCCCCAGGACAGAGGCTTGGGGCACACCTGTGGTACATGGAACTGTGGGAGAGGTGAATGATTTGGAATGAATCGCTTCCTGTGACGTCATTTCCGGGTGAGCCTTTCCTAGTACTGTTCGTGTTTGACTACTGTTCTCTTGTTTTGTTTACTCTAAGGGTTATCTGGGTTAATATTCACATCTAGCTCTTTTTAGTAGCGACACACTACTGTTAAACCGCTTGCTGTTCACTTTCTCATTTTGCTAAATAAACCACTTCTCTTTACCTAAACACCGCTAGCCTTAGCTTAGAACCTAGCATGGCCACCTCTCCTTCCACCTTTCCCCCCTCTCTTTCCTGCTCCATGTGCCATATGTTTAGTGATGATCCTGCCTCCTTTAGTGAAGATAGCGGTAGATGTGTTAAGTGTAGTCTTGTGTTAGACTTGGAGGCCAGGCTAGAGCAGTTAGAAGCGCGGCTCCGCACAGTGGAAGCTAAACCGGCTAGCCAGGTCGTTACTCGTAGCGCGGGCCGCGCTACCAGGGCTAATTTAACTAGCACCCCAGCGTTCTCCCAGCAGCCGGGAGACAGTCAGGGGTTTGCACCGGTTGGGAGGAAACATAGTGCTAAACGCAAAAACTTAGAGCACCCGAGACTCCACGTTAGTAATAGGTTCTCCCCCCTCAGCGAAACACCCGCTGAACCCTCAACTCTGGTTATAGGCTCTTCTGAAGTTAGAAACGTGGAGCTCCCAGCGGCTACAGTCAGGTGTTATCCGGGGGCCAGAGTTGGTGACATCGAGGGGAACCTTAGGATGTTAGCTCAGAGTAAGTCCAGGTTCCGTCGAGTCGTGATTCACGCAGGCGGTAATGATGCCCGACGGAGACAATCAGAGGTGGTTAAGTTAAACGTAGCTTCGGTGTGTAAACTGGCTAAGACGATGTCCAACACTGTAATTTTCTCTGGTCTCCTGCCGAACTTAGTCAGTGATGAAATGTACAGCCGCTTTTCATCATTCAACCGCTGGCTTTCTAGATGGTGCCCAGAAAACGGCGTTGGTTTTGTGGATAATTGGAGCGCGTTTTGGGGGAAGCCCGGTCTCATGCGGAGAGATGGTGTCCATCCCACTCGGGACGGTGCCGCTCTCCTTTCTAGAAACATTTCTGCTAGCCTTAGTCTGACAACCTGACAACCCAGAGACGAGACCCGGGCGCAGAGCAGCAGTGTAAAACGCTCCTCTGAGCCTCCCTTAGGGTTAGTGCTGGTGCAAAACCCATGCAGGGAAAGTCAAGCAGGTCCTAGCTTTAGCTTATGTGATGAAAGACAAATAAAAGGAGCGCGTCATAGAAACCTTAAAGTGACAGACAGCAGTTCTCATAAGCACAATTATGATGTCATTAAATGCGGTTTATTAAACATTCGATCCATTTCCTCTAAGTCCCTCTTAGTCAATGAGTTAATCACTGATAACAACCTTAGTTTATTAGCCTTAACAGAAACTTGGCTCCAACAGGATGACTATGTTAGATTGAATGAAGCAACCCCCCCCACTTATGCTAACTATCAGAAATCCAGAATTTCAGGTAAAGGAGGTGGTTTGGCAGTAATATCACAGTCTAGCTTACTTCTCAGCCCTAAAGTTAAAAATACTTATAATTCATTTGAAAGTATCATATTGACTATAAATCACCCAAGCAGGAAGACTCGAAAACCTGTTTTATTCATAATTATTTATCGCCCCCCCGGCCCATATTCAGAATTTTTAACTGAGTTTTCCGACTTCCTATCGACTATTGTCTTAGATTCTGATCAAACGATAATAATAGGGGATTTTAATATTCACGTTGATGACCCCAGTGACTGTCTAGGAAAGGCTTTTGCAGCTTTATTAGATGATGTTGGTTTCACCCAAAATGTGAATGAACCCACTCACTGTCATAAGCACACCCTGGACCTCGTTTTAACCCATGGGATAGAGATCAGCCAGCTGAGTGTCCTTCCTCTTAACCCCATCATTTCTGATCACTTTCTGATTACCTTCCAGCTTACTTTGGAACGTGATACTGCCCCAGTGAATAAGAAACAACTTAGAAGAACCTTAACTGACTGTTCTGTGTCTGAGTTTAAACTCACAGTTCAGCCAGTACTTAGTGACATTCTGAGCAAATACTCTGAGTCCAGCTCCCATAGCATCAGTCCTAGTATAAATGACCACTTTGTTAATGATGCCTTACAAGCCCTCAGGAGTACACTTGATGTTGTTGCCCCCCTGAAACCTAAGTTCGTTAGACAAAACCGAGTAGCACCGTGGTTTAACGCTGAAACACGTTCTCTTAAACAAGAAACCCGTAAGTTAGAAAGAGAATGGCGCCGCTCCGGTTCAGAGCAGTCTCTGAATATCTGGAAATATAGCCTATTAAATTATAAAAAAGCTCTGCGTAGAGCTAGAAGCCAGTACTATTCAACCTTAATATCAGAGAATGGAAACAATCCTAGATTTCTTTTTAGCACTGTTGCTAAGTTAACTCGCAGTCAGAGCTCAGTAGAACCACATGTTCCTGTTTCTCTCAGCTCTGATGATTTTCTTACATTTTTTGATAGTAAAATCTCAAATATTAGACATAAGTTAAATCAAGTTATTCCTACTATCAGCCCAGAGCAGGCTGAAGCTGTAGAAGTGGAGGTATCCATAGAAACCTCTGTAACATTAGACTGCTTCACTATTGTGGATCAATTAGAATTGGCATCAATTATTACGTCCTCCAAATCCTCAACTTGTCTGTTAGACCCAATTCCCACTAGACTTTTTAAAGAAACTTTTCCCCTAATTAATGACTCCATATTAACAATGATAAATACCTCTCTAGAAACGGGTTACGTGCCACAGTCTTTTAAATATGCAGTTGTTAAACCTCTTCTGAAAAAGCCCAGTTTGGATCCTAACATCTTGGCCAACTATAGACCGATATCAAATCTGCCCTTTATTTCTAAAATCCTAGAAAGAGTTGTAGTTAAGCAGCTTTACTGCCACCTACAGGACAACAGCCACTTTGAAGACTTTCAGTCGGGGTTTAGACCCCACCACAGTACGGAAACCGCACTAGTTAGAGTCTCTAATGACTTGTTATTGGCTTCAGAAAAGGGACTACTTTCTATTCTTGTCCTGTTAGACCTCAGCGCAGCTTTTGACACTATCGACCACAGTATTTTACTCCATAGATTAGAGCATGACATAGGGATCAGAGGATCTGCTCTCCAGTGGTTTAAATCCTATCTGTCAGATAGGTATCAGTTTGTTAATGTAAATGGACATTCCTCTCAGTACACTCGAGTTAACTACGGAGTCCCACAGGGCTCAGTCTTAGGACCCATCCTGTTTACGCTATATATGCTACCCCTAGGAAACATAATCAGGAAACACAGCATTAATTTTCATTGTTATGCCGACGATACTCAGTTGTATTTATCCATGAAACCTGACCAGAATGACCAGATAGAGAAACTGAACGCCTGCATTAGAGACATCAAGACCTGGATGACAATTAATTACCTCCTCTTGAACCCAGAAAAAACTGAGGTTATTATACTAGGTCCTAAAAATCTGAGAGATGCTCTGTCTGCTCAGATAGTCTCCCTGGATGGTGTAAGTATAGCCCCCAATTCCACAGTTAGAAACCTTGGGGTCTTATTTGACCAGGATTTATCATTTAAGGCTCACATATCTCAGGCGTGTAGAACTGCCTTTTTTCACCTGCGGAACATTGCTAAGATCAGAAATATACTTTCTAAGAGTGATGCTGAAAAACTCATCCATGCATTTGTTACGTCGAGGCTGGATTACTGTAACTCCTTGTTAGCAGCGTGTCCTAAGAGTTCCTTAAGAAGTCTCCAGCTTGTTCAGAACGCAGCAGCTAGATTGTTAGCAGGAACTAGCAGAAGAGATCACATCACTCCTGTGTTAGTTTCGCTCCATTGGCTCCCAGTTGATTCCAGAATCCAGTTCAAGATCCTCCTGTTAACCTATAAGGCCTTACATGGAATGGCCCCGTCCTATATTAATGACCTCATAGTCCCTTACCATCCAATCAGAACACTTCGCTCGCAAAATGCAGGACTGCTTGTGATTCCTAGAATTAGTAAAAGTACAGTTGGAGGTAGAGCGTTTAGCCACCAAGCCCCTGTTTTATGGAATAAACTCCCAGCTCATGTAAGAGAGGCAGATTCAGTTTCTACATTCAAAGTTAGACTGAAAACATTCCTCTTTGGACAGGCTTATTGTCAGACTAGTTAGTATTCAGAGATTATTTAACTTAATGTTAATTGTTTAAATTAAACTAAATAACAATAACTATTATTTTAAAAGGCTGCTAGAAGTTGAAGCTGGGGTAACTATGGTGCACTGGGGCTCTGTCCTCTTTTCTGTCCTTTTCCAATACTTTTCTTTTCTTATCTACCTCTACCCTTCCTCTCTTCTCTATCTGTGATCATCATTTATCATTTAGTTATCCATGCCTCTGTTTGGTGCAGTACGATTCATGTATTGTCCCTCTATCCCTCTCCCCTCCTGGGGAGTGGGAGTGCTTCCAGATTCCAGTTGGCCCATCCGTGCTCCTGTTCCTGACTGTGTACCTCGTCTCTGCTCCTGCTCCTACACCTGGCTGTGGTTCCTGTCTCCGGCTCGACTCGCGCCCCTGACTGTCCCCAACCCCGGCTGGATGAAGCTCGTCTGCTGGACTTTAAATATATAGATGTAGAGTTAGATAAGTTAATTCTTCTCTATGAGTTCTGGTAAATCGCCTGTCCGTCCTGGGGGAGGATCCCTCCTTCATGTGGGCACCCCTGAGGTTTCTTCATTTTTTTCCGGAATCCGGTTTTTTAGGAGTTTTTCCTTACCGCGAAGGGGGGTCTAAGGGCAGGGATGCCAGTATAGCTTAGTCAGTTTGTTAGTTTATTTTAGTATTTTCCTATTGACTCCTTGTACTCATCATCCTTTTGAGTCATGTTTTACTTCAAAGCCCATCGAGACGACTGTTGTTGTGATTTTGGGCTATACAAATAAAATTGAATTGAATTGAATTGAATTGATTTTAATTGGATGAACTGCATGCGGCCTCAGGATAGGACTGGAAACAGCTGAGAGGTAAGTCAGTGATGCCAATGGTTGATGGTCTTTCCAGAAAGATGGGGTGTGAGACTGGATCAAAGAGTAGAGGAGGATGGAAGCTAAACCAGAGTCAACGCCGAGAAGACGGTTGTTGATCATTTTAAGGAGAGCTGTTTTATTACTGATAAATAAACATTTATAATGTTGTAAATATATATGGTTTATTTAGTTTCATTCGTAAGGAGATGCTAAATGATTCCATGTCTCATCTAGTGCATCTTCTCTGACGTTTTCCCTCTTATTTTGCAGCCACTTTATAACTACATCAGGTTTTCTCTTAAATTTTCAGTTTTTACAGGATTTCTTCACTGCGGTAAAATTTACAGAAGACGACCTGCTGTCTGTTTAAGAAATCTAGATAAAAAAGGGATTTCATGAATTGCTTCTCCCTCTTTACTGCTTGTGTTTAACCAAAATACTCAACAGCAGCAGCAGATTGATGTTTGACAGAAAAGATGAACGTCAGTTTTCTGTGTTTAGAGGTCAAACTGGACACAGCGTTGTAATAGAAGCGGGCTTACAGAATGAGGCTTCGTATGCAGTGTTCTGAAGAGCCGGCTCCAATCATCCTGCTGTTTTTGAGGACGTTGACGATTTCCTGCACCGTGTCCTGCTCTCTCATGCTGTAGCGGTAGTACTGCTTCTTGAACGGCACAAACTGAGGAGAAAAACAGACTATTGATCAGCTTACCTCTCCGATTACCATCCGGACAAGTTGTTGAGCTAACGTCCTGATTCAGTCCAGGAGGCAGACGCCTTCTCTGTCGTTAAAACTACACTGGCATTAATCATTCAGTCGCAGCTTCTGCAAGTTAACGAAACAGAATTCGGTCTGTGATTTTCAACATTGATACCCTTCATCTTTGAGAGACGAAATGTAAAAACAAGGAAATCCCATCTCTTGATTTTTAAAAAATTTGTTTGGAAAATGGTGCAGAAAATAAGGATTCATCTCCTACAAAAAACAGACTTGTTCCTTCATCTCTTCTATCGTCCACTGCGTTGATGTCACCTGTTTGAACTGATTATCTGTAATAACGACACCCTAAAACAGTCAGACGGCAACCTCGCCGCCACGACCAAAGAGCTGTCAGAAACCACCAGGGACAATATTGAACAAGACTGGGATTTCGGACCAAAACCTCCTTCCACCAGTGAGAGCACTGATGATGAAACATGGCTGCATTTTCCAGCATGATGGGGTGGATACGGAAAAATCATTCCAACGTTCTGCTGCGTTCTAGCCGGTGTCGGAACCTCAATCCAATAGACAATCGTTGGAGGGAGTAGAAAGTCTATGTTTGGCAGCAAAAGCCCTAAAACACGTGACAAACTCGAGGCCCAGGGGCCTAATGTGGCCCGGCATGTCCTTTTACAAAAAGAGTTTAATTTCTTAAAATCAAAATAAAAAAAATGGTGTGTATTTATTCATATCTAGGGGGAATTGGACTTGAAATATGGGATTGGGCAACAATACTTTAGGACTTAAACACTGTCTATATAACCTAACCTGACAGAATCAAATTTAGAAGTGAAAAAAGTAACAAGCAGACATTTGTTTTTGCAACTGTAACTGTCACTTTAAAAAGGTATAGTAAATAAATAATGAGTTATTTAACATGAAGTAGTTACATTTATTTTTTCTTACATTTAGTTACATGTATAAGTTCTATCTGGCCCTTTGAGGACAGCCGCTATGCTGATGTGGCCCTCAGTAAAAATGAGTTTGACACCCCTCCCCTAAAACATCACAGCTCTTGAGAAGATCTGTATGGAAGAATGGACCAAAAAAGCAGCTCGAGTGTTTCAAGCTGGTGTCGATCTACAGGAAAACTTCCACCTATGTCATTGAAACCATGAATACATGATTTTAGTATTGACCAAATATATACTTTCTGCACCGTAATACGAAAAAATTATTTAAAAAAAAAACTCAAACAACATGATTTCTTTGATACTTTTTTGACATTCTGTCTCTCACAGTTGAAGTTTCTATGATGAACAGACCAATTACTCTTGTTTCGCTTAATGTGCCGTTTATATATATATATATATATATATATATATATATATATGGGATAATCACATAAATAGACCGTTCATTGAAGGTGTGTTTTATAATCCAGTGCACCAAATCTGAAGCAAAGATCCCGTTCATCACATCACATCCTCTCCCACGTGCTCTCTGACCTTGGGATTGTCGACGATGTTCTTCCATCGATGGCAGACTAGGCTGACGCTGCGGTAGAGGTCGGGAGCAGGAACCAGACCCAAGATCTGCTCCAGCACCTCCTCTGGGAGGTCATCCATGCAGCCCTGCGGCTCCTGCAGGACGCTGTTGCTGCCGAGGAGTCCGTAGTGGGCGTCGGGGAGCGGCTCCACCTCCTCCTCGTCGCCACAGAGGCCGTATTTTTCAAATTCTTCGTCATCTCCAAACATCTCTGCTGTCATTCCTTCCAGGAGATCTTCACTGAAGTCCACAGCTTCCTTGCGCTCCACTCCCACAGTGAAAAGGCCGGAATCGACACATTTCCTCTTTTCCCCGTCAAGCTCTTGGGGCGTCTCAGCGGCTAACAAACTAGTGTCGTCGATCTCATCTTCCTCCACAGGCTCTGCTTGAAGCGAAGCAGCCAGAAGGCTAACATCATCATCCTCCTCCTCCTCATCAATGTCCATCGACTGTTGAACAGGAAATGCAGACGAGGACGAGTGAGGGGACTTGTGTGGACTGGAGCTGAGAACTTTTGTCACAGAGAAGAAGCTGTTGATGGACTTCTGTTTGTCACAGGGACTTCCAGATGCTGCTGCAGCTGCAAATGACAAAAACAAAACAAGAAGAACTATTTTCAATTCAGTCTGCATTAAATGAGATGTATGTGAAATTCATCCCTTGCTGCCCTTACGCCCACGGGTGTTAAACTCCAGGCTTCCTGCTGGTTTACAAAAACCGTGCCTCATCTCCTGCTGACCTTACTGACCGCGCGCACAAACCCTGCACATGTATGTGATACGCAAGTCCCCGTGTGACGCCCACACAAACCAAACTCAGATTGTTTCATTTCCTAGTTTTTAAAAATCAGACTACAAGCAAGGAACACACACACCTCAGTGCGCAGGGTTTGAAAAAAAGGAAAATTCTGCCATATGCCTGTATGCCCCCCACGTCACCCTACCAGATCTTTCACCCACACCGTGCCTGTAGAAAAAGTTTACAAGCTTGAGTTTTGCGTGGCCCACCTAGATCTGCCCATTTTTCACCCACAGGCAGCCACCCCCCACCCATAAGGGAGGAAGGCTTTAACCATTTGCTGCTGTTGTTGATTTTTAGTCAGAATTCTCAAAGAAAACTTTTTTCTGCACAGAGAAAAGAGCAGATCTGCGCGTTCACAGACTTCATCTCAATTTTCCTATTAGATACAGAAACAAGGCAACATAAAGGCGTGACATCACTGAGTGTGACCACAACTATGACAAAAACCACATGAAAACAGTTCCAAAGGACAGTCTAGCTCCAACAACAAGCTTTTGCACTGCAGTGAAAAACTCAGACATGAAACTTTTTTCAGCGATTTTCTGGATTTTTTTTTCTCATTTTGCCTCTCATAGTTGAGGTTTACCTAGGATGAAAATTACAGGCCTCTCATATATTTTCAAGCGGGAGAACTTGCACAATTGGTGGCTAACTAAATGCTTTTTGACCCCACTGTATGTATTTAATAAATAGTAATACTTCAAAACATGCCTTCATAAATTCTGCCACGCCTTGCTTGTCCAACTATTTTATGCGTCTACTTTTGTTTTTGTTTTTTAAGATATAATTCACTATAATGCTCTTTGTTTTTCATATATAGACATCTCAAGTATTTTTTTATACGTAGGACTATAGTGAATTCATATATATGTGAATATGTGTGTGTGCCAGATATGTTCAAGTTAAGTTTAAGTTCAAGTTTTCTAAACTGTCGACAAGCAGCAAATTTGGCATTTGTCCCTTTTTTTAAACCACTAATGTTACATTGGAGTTATGAGGGGCTCTAAGCTACCAGGAGAGTGTCTAAACAAATGGATGATGGGAAATGAAAGCAGGCTCACTCCATGCCACAACTCAGCCAAATTTCTGACGAACTCCTGTTGCTCTGCAGAAACTATGTCCTAGAAAATGACACAGGCTTTTTTAAAACGGCCACAAACGGCAAAGACCACTGGGAACGCTTTATAAATACATCAAAAGATGGTTTGTGGCCTTAAAAGGCATTTTAACTTCCTTTTTTTTTTTCTTAAAGTTTTTGAAGTGCTTTTTTTATTTTGTAGCGATCTGTCCTTATTTTTACAGATCCCACTTCTCCCTTCTCTCTTAAATGATCACGTTTGGACCAAATCGAGAATGAATCCAAGCAGATTTCCGTGGTAGATCAATTATTACCTGGTTTCCTTCTCTTTGCTGGTGACCTGGGAAGAAGCCCCCTGTTTGGGTGGTGGTACCCCAGCCCATGGTTGGATGTGTGGGGCTGAGTCAGAACATCTGTCCCGTTCGCACTTCGTCCAAGTTGAGCGCAGTCCCGAGCATTCAGATGCTTTCTCTTGGCTCTGCCTGGAGAAACAGAAGCGCCATGATGATGATGATGTTTACAGACCATCATCACAAAAACGTCAGAGTGAACGTAAACACAAACTAGCTGTAATTATGTTTCTGAAATTATATCAAGAATCATAAACACAACGTCGCACTCCGTTAAAGAAAACATAACTCATAAAAGAAGACTTTTTCAAACACTAAAGTTTAACCTCGAGTAAATTAGCATTGAGCTTCTTTTGTTTACCTCAGGTGGAACTCACCTTTAGCGGACACCTCCATCTCTGTACTCGTCTGTTGCTTAGTAACACCGTCACATCATGTTTGCTAGCATAAAAACATGATTAAAAAATGAAAAACTCATTCGAACATGTAGGTTTTAAAAAGATAAACTTCGAATACGCTAGCTAAGCTTCCAGAGTTTTGCTAGCTTGTACCGTTCTTTCTACTTTAGTTTCACGACTTTTTTTAAGAACAACTAAATGAACAAACTAACTAAATAAAATAACCTGTAAACACAAACAAAAGTAGCGGGACTGAAAAGTAGATATAATTGGGAGTCGAAACCCGCAACCGAGTAAATCCAAACAAGTTGGCTTTCGAGTAGTGATTGGTCCGCGTCTTCTTCTTCGTTGGTTTTAATGAAGTTGTAAATATTTTGTGCTTTTGCTGCCATCTAGTGTGATGGAGGGAGGAGGAAATCCATATTTATCTAAAGTCCCAGTGGGATTATCTTTTAAACGGTTCACAGTGGTCTTTTAATTATGACTGTCGTTTTTGGCCAAAATAACAAAACTTGTGTCATTTTCTAGACATAGTTTTTGAAGTTTCTAGATGTAAACCATTTCCTATGGGTGAAGTCATCACATTTAATAGGGTAATAAAAATGATATTCCCCTGACCTTTTCTCATGTAAGGCTGACATACAGGTATAGAACAGTGATCTAAATGAGTTCTAGTAATGGGCGGCCATGGTGCAGTGGAAGGGCGGTCGACTCATGATCGTAAGATTGCAGGTTCGATTCCCGCCTTGCACGCCAATGTGTCGAAGTGTCCTTGGGCAAGACACTGAACCCCACCTTGCCTCTGGTGGGAGGTTGGCGCCAGTGTTCGGCAGCGGAGCCACCACCAGTGTGTGAATGTGTGTGTGCATGGGTGGATGGGACTGTGAATGTAAAGCGCTTTGGGCCTTCGTAAGAGGGTAGAAAGCGCTATATAAGTATACGCCATTTACCATTTAGTAAACCTCTTTGTAGACTCACTATCAATTAGGCTGACCCCCCCAATGGAAATCATATCTTGAGTTAGATTTAGATCCTCAAATTTTATGTTTTTTGCTAATAAATGTAAATTATATGGAATTCATTTAATAACCAGCTCAAATTCTTTTTGAGGTACAGCGAAGTTGTATTGAGAAAGAAACGGTTTTAAGTTTTATTGTTGTTTAAATTTGCTTTTTAGTGTTAACTCAAGCTGTATGGTACAGATGAGCTTTTAACCTTTTGAGCAACTGTGTTTTATTCCCTGCTTCTTACCCCCAACTAGGATGAGGGGATTTTTACGACACACTGTCCTTACCAGATAAGGAAGGGTGCTGTTTGAACTGAAAGGAGTAAAAAGAACCCAGAGTCTAAAAGGTTTTTTACTCCTGGGAGGAGGCTACAACGTGTGACCAGATCAGACAACAGGTCTGACCTAGAAGCTTGTGAAACTCAGTCCAGAGAGGCATTCTCTGTTGGTTCTGATCACACTATGTGACTAAAATGAAAAGAGAAACAAACAATAAATAATGGGGAATTAGTTAAGAAATCCAGAATTACAGTTTTTCTCAGTCGCTTTAGTACAATTCTCAGATCAGAACTGAAGTTTGCAAATATTTGTGTGCATTTCTCTAAAACAATTTGTACAAACAGCAAAACACTATGGATTTCTAGCAAAAGCCTGTAACTAGCTCAAAATCTTTAGTTCATCTCTCAAAACTAAGTCTTTATGTCATTGAACGTGTCAGTGCCATCAGAATGTCCAGTCCTTGTGTCATTGTCTACGAACAAGACAGTCAAATTACTTAGTCATGTTGTCAATATAACTGTGTACTTTAGAGGGAGGTTCTGATGTAAACTATAGCTAAAGTTTGATGACAATTATTGTAAAATGTAAGTTACACCTTTTGTTTGATTGCAAGAGACTAGACAAGATTCACATTTACGCTTTTATTGTTCATATTGTAATTTGTTGACAGACCATGTCATACCAACATAGAAAAACCCCCCTACAAACACAAAGGGAAAAAAAAAAGGTAGGACAATATTCTGTAAAACAGTCCAGGCAGTGCAGTAGGAATTGGTGTGGTCCTCCTACACCTCTTGTCATTCCTGTATGATAGACCGCAAGTTCTCATCCACATCACAGCGAATATCCTCTCTTGCGATGCAGCGTGGAAAGAATCTTTTAGAGTGTCTTATCCAGCCTCTGCAGGCGTCTGCTGTGATGTCATCACACGCTGCATCCATAGTAGCCAGGAGGGTCATTGGTGTATGTGGCTGGCGATCGTAAACTTTCCATCATTTGTGAATGTATAAACAGCACCACTACAGCATCGGATCATTAAGATTAGATAACATAACATAAGACTTTATTTATCCCACGATGGGGAAATTCTTTTGTGACATTCAAGCAGCAAAGTGACATTCGGAACAGTGCAACAGTGTTAGACAACAGAAGAACATCTGTAACTTACACGGCAAAATAAATGACATCAAAAGTGAAATGAGAAATACACACCAAACAACCTGTTTAGGAACCAAAACGACAGGAACAACAAATGAAAGTACACCGTGTGGGTTCTCTGTTTCTAATATGCAATTCTTTTCATCTATTTATGAATTAATGTATTTATTTACGTATTTACATATTTATTTATTTATTTTCTTGTGAGGACTATTATTATCTCTGTTTTTAAGATGGTATTCTTTTTATTGTTATTTTACCAATGATACTTAGGTTATGTTTTAATCACTGACGTTTTTTATTTTTTAATTACTAACATTCTTACATCTTGTTTTATTTTTTATCTTTTTCTCTTTTTATTGTTGTTATTTTATGATCATTTTTATTTTTTATTCTGATGTTTTTTACTCCAGCGTTTCCTCTTGGGGATCCATTGTTCTTGGGCACCACCAGGTTGACCTGTAGGGGGTGCCGTTGCTGTGGTGCCCGTTCTTATTGGGCGGGCTGGGGTCCCACTCTGTGGATGGGGCCCTGGGCTGCCCTGTGTTGGGCGGGTGCTGCGGTAATGGCCCCTGTGGTCGGGCTGGGCCTTGGAATAAATGGATCCCCATGATATCGTTTCCTCACAGCAGAACCAAGCCAGACCTTCTTCAAGCTGCAGTTCTTTGTTTCTGTTCAGGGTTCTACTGGGGTAACTGGGTATGTGGGGTTGGGGGGGGTGAGGGAGGGGTCCCTTCTTTGTGTGATTGTCCTTTGTTTTCTGTTTTGAACAACTTTCATTTTTTATGACTGTTTTATCTGTTTTTATGTTAAGCGCTTTGTGTTTTTAACCAAAATGAAAGGCGCTATATAAATAAATAAAGTTTGAGTTTGAGTTTACATAGTGTGTCACTGTAACAGTGTTGTACAGTCTTCCTCATATACACAACAAAAAATATACACTAAACATACAACTGTCACAACACAAAGTTGTGGAGACAATGTCAGGCTGTATAGATGATGTCAGAATATTTATCTGTAGAGATCAGGGGCCTGTTGCACAAAAGTAGGATAAGGGATTAAGCCAGGATATCTTGGTGATCCTGGCTCAATTGATCCCCAATCCGGTTGCACTAAAGCTGGATAGGGGGCAGGAGGATGTGTTATGGTATAAGTTACCATGGAGATTTATTCTGTGGAGCTAGCCTGCTCCAGACCAGGCTAAATTCCAGGATCTATTTAATCTCATCCCTAATGTCAGTCAGCAGTCGCCTCAAATGGAAACCAATAGTTATTTCACTGCTCACTATACATTGTTATCACATATAACTAGACCCACTGTCATTTTTTAAATGTTTGTGATCATTAATTTCAATCATTTTGGATAAATAATGAGTTTTAGATTATGTTGCTATCATTAGATAATTTACAGTTTCCCATAGACTATAAGGCTATATATAAAATGATAGAATATTAGGGCCACAGAGGGGAAAAAAAAGACAAGTCATAATATTGTAACCAGTTGTTTTAAAGGAGGACAGTTGTTAAAATGACAGATGTGGGGCATTTGGTGAAATTGTACTTCAGTATGGTTTCATAAACAAAGACATGCTGATGTGCCAGAATATGAAGTATCACATTGTCATAACTATCAAAACTGTAAAAAGAATATGTTGTTTTTCTGCAGAAAGAACCAGCCTCATATATGTATGACTTCATCCTTTTTCCTCTGTGGGGCCCTAGTACTCTGTCATATAAACAAATACACATTCCATATGAATATAAAAACACAATGTGTAACATTATGTTCCTTTATTGAATAAGGACAAAACAAAGCAGGTAAACTACACTCAAAAACGTTCACTTTGAATGAACATAAAAAAATTATGAAAATGATTTCCACATGATTAGATAGTTACTTGAACATAAATGAATCATATTGGTCCTACTTAATGTACTTAGGTTCAAACTAATAAATTTAAGTTGATTCAATCTAAATACTGCAGTTGGACCCAACTAAAAAAAATATTGTTGCTCACTCTCAAAAGATAAAAGTCGATCCAACTTAATTTAATCACTTCAATTGGTCACACCCAATTAAATTAAGTTTATTCAACTTACATTTGTATGACTACCCAACACAATTTATGTTGATATAACTTAATTTTTTGCTTTAATTTTATCTATAAATCTGACACTGATAATGTTTGCCAAAGTTTCAACAAATGGGTCTTTTAATTTTCACTTCAAAGACATGAATTACTCGGCAAAGTCCCACATCACAAGACAGGACCTCAAATAAAGCGAATTATGTCTTTAGTATCAGGACTTTAATAATTTGCCACACGAGGGGGTTGGTCATCATCCTCTCCCACACTCTAACTCATGGTGCAGAAAAAGAAATAAACATAACAGTTTAAATCAGTAGTTAAAACAGAGTAAAACAGTTGGACAATAAAACCCATGGACAAAAACTCACACTTAGACCCCAATCTGCCCAGATAGACAAAAAAATGGAATCCCACAATTCCTTGCGATTACTAATGTATCCAATTTAATGGTATCATGTTGGATCAACATGATTGAAATCAGTAACTTTTAAATTGATTATTTTTATGTACGATCGACATGATTCATTCACGTAAGATTTACAAACATAAAATTTTCTTTTTGAAATGACAAGTTACATTTTCGTAAACTTAATTGGCTGGTAATTTCCTTTTTTTGAGTGTGCTTTATCACTGTGGCGGTGTTACCTTTCTTCTTAATTATATCTTTAACCTCCTCGTATGCCTCCATGAGGATTTTTGCTTCTGACGGGGAAAAGTACGCGGCTCTAGTTGCCATGTTAAATCAGTTAATCTGTGATCTGTGGCGGGGTCTATTTGAGTGAGCCGTGAGCGCGCACCTATCCAGGATTGGTTTTACCTGGCTTGATGAATCCGTGTCTGCTCATCCTGGCTTGGTCTTTGTGCAACCAATTAAGCCTGGACGCACATGTTTTGGCTTCATTGAGCTCAGCTTAGTCATTTATCCCGGATGTCTTAATTCTACTTTTGTGCAATAGGCCCCAGATCCAGGAACAACAGATCCAGGAACAACAGATCAGATCCAGGAACAACAGATCAGATCCAGGAACAACAGATCAGATCCAGGAACAACAGATCAGATTCAGGAACAACAGTGTGGTTTCCATCCTGGTTGTGTGAGGTATTTGGGCCAGAGCGGTTTTCTGCTTTTATTTTGGTTAGTTGTGTTACTTCCTGTTGTCCTCTCTTTTCAGAAGTCTTGGCTTCTCCTTCACTCTCTAATTCCCCCTCTGTGTTATCACCTGTCCTCCCTGTTGTGTTCACCTGTTAGTAAGTGTTTAATCTCTCCTCCTGTTTTATAGTCTGTGTCTCTCGTGCATTTGTTGCCAGATTGGTTTGTGTGTTTGTATGAGAGCCAGTAGCATCTGTCCACAGCAGCAGCGGCATTATCAGCGGCATCACTGACTGCAAGGACCATTTTGTTTTTGCAGTTGAAAAGATTTCTGCGTCTTTGACAATGTGACCCCCGCCACATGTGTGGAAAGCATGGCTAGCATGGTTCTATGGTGTAATGGTTAGCACTCTGGACTTTGAATCCAGTAGTCTGAGTTCAAATCTCAGTAGAACCTTGAAACCCAATCAACAATCCTGATTCCTCTTTGTTTCATGGATTGAAACAATCCAACAGCTCAATGTGATGATTTAAAAATAACAAACACCCTCAACCATGTCTTTACTTTTCTGGCCTCAAGGATTAAAAAAAAACTATGCACTTCACTGTTGGTGTACAAATTATGCCATATTATTGTTTACATGTAATATTTATTTTCATAAAAAATCTTTATCTTGGTTACAATAGTTTCTAATTTTGTACACTTTTTCCAATAGAAACATGCAACAATGCAGTTGCTAGCATGGTTCTTTGGTGTAACGGTTAGCACTCTGGACTCTGAATCCAGTAGTCTGAGTTCAAATCTCAGTAGAACCTTGAAGATCTCCTCACTCATCATTGTTGGAGCTAAACAATACAGCAGTTCCAACTAAGCAAACTGTCAGGGCGACAGTGGCTCAGGTGGTTGAGTGGATTGTCCAATGATTGAAGGGTTGGTGGTTGGATTCCCCGCTCCCACCAGCCAAAATGTTGTTGTGTCCTTGGGCAAGACACTTCATCCTCCATGCCTCCAGTGTGGCTCCACTGGTGTGTGAATGTGCATGAATGATCTCAGTGATGGTCAGAGGGGCCATAGGCGTGAAATGGCAGCCACGCCTCTGTCAGTCTGCCCCAGGGCAGCTGTGGCTACATCAGTAGCTACCATCACCAAGAATGAATGAGGAGTGAATGAATCATGGACACAATGTAAATGCTTTGAGCGTCTGGAAAAGGGCAGAAAAATCCAATCCTATTTCTAAATAAGAATAACATGCATGGTTGTATATAGTGTAACTTTTCTGGCTTCTAGCAACCAAATTCTTATCTTTGTGATTAAAAAATATCTATACAATTCAGTTAGTGTCCAAAATATGCCAAATTTCTTGTTCATAAATCTTTTTCATTGGTTTGCTTATTTTCCATTTTGTTAGAATGTGTTTTATTGAAGCCTGTAAGGATGTAACGGGACATAGGGTTCTGTGGTGTAATGGTTAGCACTCTGGACTCTGAATCCAATAGTATGAGTTAAGAGCCGGATTTTTTCACTGTGAGAGTCAAAGAGCCACACCACACGCTGCCCTGCCAAGACGTACACACACAGACACGCAATTAAAGCTGTATTATTTTCCATAACACACTCCTCTCCCTACAATACAACAGCAAGTATTGTACTTGTGTTTATTTCAAGAAACGTGTCCACCCTCAATACACACATCAAATACAACTTGGCCAGCGACTACCCTGGAGGTCAGATACCCCCTTCACACACACAGGCACCTCTCTCTCATCTCATTCACACACACACACACACACACACACTCTATCTCACTCTCTTTATCTCACCCTTTTCTCTGCCTCTCTCTGACACACACAACTACTCAGTGACGTGCAGTGAGGTTGATGCTGGTGAGGCACTGACTCCTCTGAAGTCAGATTTACGATTGTAAAAACTGAATATGTCACCATTTATCCAACAGGATTTAACTGGTAATTCTTTGTATCTCAGCATTCGTCTTTCAATGACCCTCACACCAACAAATACACCAACATCTGGACAGAGCATCCTTCTGGTGTCTGAATAATTCATATTCACAAGAAACACATTCAATACGTTACATTTCAGTTGTGTGCAGTATAAATTCATTTGAACCTTCATTAAAAATGTTTGCTTTTATAACTCTGTTATTTAACATGAATGATTGATTTTTTGATGAAAAGCTGATAATTGATGAAGTATTAATACATTACAATGATTCACTTCAATCATCAACATGGCAGGCAAACAAGTGATATGATGCCCTTGTGCTATCTTAGATGACCCCACCCTTCCATTGACGTGTTCTCCCTACCATGACAAAGGTGGATAAAGGTGGAGAGGATTTCATGTAATCCATGGACACCAGTGAAGATCACAAATCATTGAAGACAATGTCTAGTGGGTCTAGATGACCCGACTCCCAATGTTAACGTCCCTAGGATAGCACAAGGGTTACGAATAATAAAAGTTGCTCGTACTTATGACATACGGGTGGCCTTACATAACCCTGTGTAAGGGTTGTGTTGTTAGGGGCAAAAAAAATCTAGTAGTGTTTAGATCCATGGAACAATGATGAGTTAGGAGAGTTTCAAGGTTCTACTGAGATTTGAACTCAGACTACTGGATTCAGAGTCCAGAGTGCTAACCGTTACACCATAGAACCATGCATGCAACTCCATTGTTACATGTTTCTATTGGAAAAAGTGTACAAAATTGGAACCTATGGTAACCAAGACAAAGATTTATTATGAAAGTAAATATTACATGTAAAAAATAATATGTCACATTTTGCACACTAACAGTGAAGATTTTTTTTCCGTTCCCTGAGGACAGAAAACTAAAGACATGGTTGAGGGCCCCATTCTCCACCTGGACCAATATTCTAAGGTGTTCTGGCCTTCAACCACCATCAGCGTCTAGGCTCTGGGTTTGATTCATCTATTGTCTGAGCTTATCCCACCAGAATAAAGACATCATCTGCTCAAAGTCTAACCGCCTAAAGACTACGGACTATTTCAGGAACATTGTTCTATTCCACACACATCTTTATTATTTACATTCCTTAGATCTCTAATCAAACTTTATATGTATAGCACTTTTCCATTTGACGAAAATCAAAGTGATAAACATTAGAAACATTTTCCACATTTAAAAACTAAAAGACAGACAAAAAAATGCAAAAAAAAAAATCATAGAATGCCCCCCCACACTGCACACACACCACTCAGATTTTGTGTGCGTAGTGAGTGTTTATGTGTATAGATGACATCATGACACACAATAAATCACATTACATCATGATTACATCATTGTCAAGACATAATGTCATTAGTGATGTCATATGACACGTTATGACATCATATTACATGTCATGATGTCATAACGTGTCAGATGACATCCTTGTCAGAAGTTTATAAATAGGAGTCGTGTTTTCTGCCAGATTTAACTTTGAGATTCAAAGAGATCAGCTCTTGAGAGAATTTAAAGATTATTTGGAAAATGTCAGGAAATCAGAGAAACCACGCGACTAACCCAAACCAGGGATTCTACAGACCTCACGGGAATCCTCATTTTGGGCAAAGAAACCACCGTGTCCCATTTAACCCTGAATATCCCCCCCCTGGAATGCACGCCCATTATGCACCTGTCCATGTCCCCCGCAGGAACCCAAATTGGGGACACAAAAACCCCCATGTCCCCTTCAACCCTGCATTTCCCCCCTCTGGCATGCGACCCCCACATCCACCAGTCTATGCTCCCCACAGGAACCCAAATTGGGGACACAAAAACCCCCATGTCTCCGTCAACCGTGTCCCCCCACCCCAGAGAAGGAACCCCCCATATCCAGTTGAACTCCGTTCAGAAAGCACCGACCCTCAGTCAGCCAATCAAAGTCCTCAACTGGAAAAACAAGATAACCAGAAGAATCCAGAAAATGTGGCTGCCAGTGAGGACCAGGCATCAACCGAGAATGCAGAGGACATTAAAAAAGAGATAACCCACCTGAGAAATCAGCTGATGGAAAAAAACGCATATCTCTCTAAACTGAAGGAGAAAAAACTAGAGGCCCAGAGTGATCGCGGGGATAAGCTTCATAGGCTCAAGCTCAAAAACACAAAGCTGCAGAAAGAGGTCAAGTTCAGGATCTGCTGTGAACATAAAGTGGTCACTCTGACAGAAGAACTGAAGGATCTCAATGAAGCTGCTGAAGCAAAGCAGCCAGAATGTGAGGAGAGAGAGAAAGAGGCTCATATCCAGGCATTGAACAAACTGGCACAGCTGAAGAAAGAGCTGCAGGAAAAAACCCTTTACAATCTGCAACTGGCACAAAGACTGAAACTGGAAGAGGATGCAGAAAAACATCTGAAACACAAGATGGCAGAGATCCAGATCCCATTGGAGACTGCAGTCAATGGGATTTCAGGGAAACCTGCACAAAGTTTCTCTGCAAATGAAGTCCAGCTTCGTGTTGAAACACAGAACAAAGTGTCAGAACCAGAGGAAGGAAATAACCAGGTGGAGGCTGAGGAAACTGGCATGGTCTTAGCACCTCAGGATTTCAATGGATGGCCACAAAACCATCTCTCTGAACCAGAAGTGGTCTTGGAACAGGCAGAGTATGAGAGAACTGAGGCCATCATAGCCCCTCAGCCTGAAAATGAAGAGCCACAAAATGCAGCATCAGAACTCCATGTGGTCTCAGAACAGGAGGAGGCTGAGGAAACGGACACCACCATCCTAGACTTTCTGGACACTGGTGAAGCTCAAGACCTCAGGATTTCTCAAGAAGAAGTCGACCCACCATCACCATCAGAGCCTGTTCCAGCAATGGAGTCAGGACATCAGGACAGGGAAGAACCAGAAGCTTTGCCGTCTGAACAGACCAAAGCACAAAAACCATCACTGTGGAAGCGCTTCAAGAACCTTTTTAAGCCACGCCACAGAAATCACAGAGACAAAGAAAACCAGGGTTAATGTGACAGAGAATTTGATTTAGTTGTAGGAATAGTCTTTTAGTTCAAATGAGCTTCAGTTTTAGTCACAATTTAGTCATGTTGATTCTGTTAGTTTTAGTATAATTTTAGTCGACTGAATTAGAGTAGAGATTCAGTCCAAAAAAATTAGAGGCAAAGGAAAAAAGTTGTCATTTCTGCAAATGAAGCATCAACAACCTAAAAAAATAAACACATTCAAAGAAAAGAAAATATAATTCCATCACTATTATTATAAATGTCTGAACATAAAAAAGCCTTTATTGAAAAGGCAGACAAGTGCTATAAGTTTTACTAACATTCAGTTCTTTTTTTTACTTCTATAAACCCTTTTCTATACCCCCCAAACCCCCGCCCCCACCACCACCACATACACAAAATGTCTGAGTGGTGTGTGTGCAGTGGGGGGGGGGACATTCTATGATGTTTTTTTGTATTTTTTTGTCTGTCTTTTAGTTTTTAAATGTGGAAAATGTTTCTAATGTTTAGCACTTTGATTTACGTCAAATAGAAAAGTGCTATACATATAAAGTTTGATAAGAGATCTAAGGAATGTAAATAATAAAGATGTGTGTGGAATAGAACAATGTTCCTGAAATAGTCCATAGTCTTTAAGCGGTTAGACTTTGGGCAGATGATGTCTTTATTCTGGTGGGATAAGCTCAGACAATAGATGAATCAAACCCAGAGTCTAGACGCTGATGGTGGTTGAAGGCCAGAACACCTTAGAATATTGGTCCAGGTGGAGAATGGGGGGAGGAGGGCCGGCAGAAGCATCTAGAATGTAGAAAGATAAACGTTGCTTTGCTCAACAGTAGCTGGGACAGGCTCCAGCATCCTCAGGACCCCAGAAGGGATAAAGAAGTTAAGAATATGGGTGGGTGGATGAAAACCAGAGTTATCATTTCCATTTGGCTGCCAGTGACGACAAGACATCAAAAGAAAATGTCCATGATATAGAAAAAAAGAATAGCTGACTTTAAAAAACAGCTGTTTGAGAAAGATGCACATCTGGAAGAGAAGTAACTTTAGGCCATGGATGATTGCAGGATTAAGAAGACGCTCTTTGACCAAAACATAACTATGGACAGAGAGTTCAAGTTTAGGATCAGAGTGGAAAGAAAGTTGGGATCCTTACAGATAAACTGTTGGAAATAAATCAAGCTGCTAAAGCAAAGCAGGAAAAAGCACAAACACACACACACACACACACACACACACACACACAATTAAAACATAGATTTTGTTACCAGAAAAGAAACTATCTGATCAGAACCGGATTATGAAAACAATGCAAAACTATAAAATGATGTAATTCAGTAGAGGTGGGATTATATCAACTTGATTCTTCCTTCTCCTTTCCAAGCAATAAATCAAGATCTACTTGACTTTAGTTAATGATCACTATATTTAATTAAGTAAATGTGACTTAAGTATGTCTTTGTTAGTCTGTTTATTAATTTTGTCTATGCATTTCATCATTTCTGTAATGAGTTTGATAAATCTGTGTTCTTTTTTATTGTATTAACTACAAATAATGCTTTAAATAAAAAAATAAATAAAATAAAATAAATCCCCTCCGTGAACCGCCACCTTACCGTGGTGGAGGGGTTTGAGGGCTTGAGTGATCCTAGAAGCTGTGCTGTAGTGGGTTAACCCTCTTGTTAGGGTCTCCCATTGCAAACAGGTCCTAGGTGACAAGCCGGACTAAGAGCGGTTCAGAAAATCTGGATGGAAATTGTTCCATCTAAGTCACCTTTATCTTTCCTCTTTTGCTGCTTTACTTTAGACTTCACAACACACTGTTAGATGTTTCATGGCTACCTAGTCCCTCCAATTCATCCTCACTTCTACTCACCTGGAAGTGTTTGCCTATCCTCCCCAACCCATCGTACCAGACCCTCTACTGAATGAAGAAGACCAGATCACCCAAGCTGAAGTCACCGAGGTCGTCCACCAGCTCCTCTGTGGCAAAGCAGCAGGAGTGGATGAAGTCCTCTAGTCCCTCAAGTCTCTGAATGCTGTGGGACTGTCTTGGTTGACACGTCTCTACAGCATTGCATGGCAGTGAGGAAAAGTACTACTGGACTGGCAGACAGGAGCGCTGGTTCCCTCTTTGAGAGGGGGGGCCAGAGGGTGAGTCCTTACTACTGGGGGGGTCACTCTCCTAGGCCTCCATTGGAAAGTCTATGCAAGGGTATTAAGAGAATAGAGTAGTCTGATAGTCCAAGATCCAGATCCAGGAACAACAGATCAGATCCAGGAACAACAGATCAGATCCAGGAACAACAGATCAGATCCAGGAACAACAGTGTGGTTTCCATACTGGTTGTGTGAGGTATTGGGGCCAGGGCGGTTTTCTGCTTTTATTTTGGTTAGTTGTGTTACTTCCTGTTGTCCTCTCTTTTCAGAAGTCTTGACTTCTCCTTCACTCTCTAATTCCCCCTCTGTGTTATCACCTGTCCTCCCTGCTGTGTTCACCTGTTAGTAATTGTTTAATCTCTCCTCCTGTTTTATAGTCTGTGTCTCTCGTGCATTTGTTGCCAGATTGGTTTGTGTGTTTGTATGAGAGCCAGTAGCATCTGTCCACAGCAGCAGCGGCATTATCAGCGGCATCACTGACTGCAAGGACCATTTTGTTTTCGCAGTTGAAAAGATTTCTGCGTCTTTGACATTGTGACCCCTGCCACATGTGTAAAAAGCATGGCTAGCATGGTTCTATGGTGTAATGGTTAGCACTCTGGACTTTGAATCCAGTAGTCTGAGTTCAAATCTCAGTAGAACCTTGAAACCCAACCAACAATCCTTATTCCTCTTTGTTTCATGGATCTAAACAATCCAACAGCTCAATGTGATGATTTAAAAATAACAAACACCATCAACCATGTCTTTACTTTTCTGGCCTCAAGGATTAAAAAAAAAAACTATGCACTTCACTGTTGGTGTACAAATTATGCCATATTATTGTTTACATGTAATATTTATTTTCATAAAAAATCTCAATCTTGGTTACAATAGTTTCCAATTTTGTACACTTTTTCCAATAGAAACATGTAACAATAGAGTTACTAGCATGGTTCTATGGTGTAATGGTTAGCACTCTGGACTCTGAATCCAGTAGTCTGAGTTCAAATCTCAGTAGAACCTTGAATCTCTCTAAACTCATCATTGTTACGTGGATCTAAGCACTACAGCAACTCCAACTAAGGAAATAAGAATAACATGCATGGTTGTATACAGTGCAACTTTTCTGGCCTCCAGCAACCAAATTCTTATCTTTGTGTTTAAAAAATACCTGTACACTTCAGTTAGTGTCCAAAATAAGCCAAATTGGCCAAATCATAATTTCTTGTTCATAAGTCTTTTTAATTGGTTTGCTTATTTTCCATTTTGTTAGAATGTGTTGTGACACTACCACAAACAGCATGATGAACAGTTTTTTATTTTGCTATAAATCCCTGCAGGGGCAAAATATATGTTTCACATGCTGATTAAAATATTATGGCCATAGCTGTTTAGTGTGGGACTACAATGATGGACATGTGTGACTGTTTTAAACTGGCATAAGTAAAGGCAGCATGTGCCTTTAAGAAGGAAACTCTGTCTACGAGGGGGGCGGAGCTTCTAATGACACTGGCTGCTACGAGGGAAAACAGCTGTTGTTTAAAAACGCCGTTTACCCGGCAAACGGAGAGCCGTGTCTGAGGACGACACTGAATGTTCCAGAGCCGCTCCATTCAAGCTCTACACCCTGGATTACTTTTTCCTTTTCCTGGTGGACAGATTAATACGTAGGTTTTTTTTTCTCCTCCTTTTTCTCCCATTGGAATCTACACACCAAGGACTTACGGAAAAGCCGGTGAGATTGAGCCTGTTTTTTTTGTTTTGGTTAAACGCAATGCATTGCTGGGACTGAGAGACTGAGATACGAACTTATTTACATCAAACTCTAATTTTGAACAGAGACGCTTGGAATTAATGTGTGTGTATATATTTATATGGTGTTGGGTGTGTATTTTGCTTGGTGAAAATTACTAAAACGCCTAAAACAAACTAAAACTGAGACTGCTGGATTTTCTATGTTTATATTAAGTTGCAAACGCATTTTCTATTTCAAAGCAGGTAATATTTTTGCTTTATTGTACTCTTCCTCTGCAATAAGCAAGAGGAAATTGTTACAGAGTGGTGGCCAGTATGGGGAAATGACTTTTTATTTTTTGTGAAGCAAAACACAAGCATTGAAGCAGTCTCTATTTTGTTTTTGGGTTTTCTTTACGTCGCAAATATTAAAATGGCAGACAGCAGAGAGTCAGCCGGGGAAGGAACATCTAAATCACCTGAATTTCACCCAGGTTCCTTTGTAACATTCAGAGAGCCTGTATCTGAGGTATCTTCATTGCTAAGTAAAATGTATATTGACGATGTACGGGTTGAAAATGTAGGTGACAACAGCAGTGATGATGAAGAAGAAGAGCCGGTACAGGCAGAACCTGTGGAGATTCTTGATCAGAACCAGGTTTCTCTTAACACTGTACGAGAGCAGTTAAATACTCTTGAACATGATTTCAGAGCTTCACTGGGGAGTGCAATAAACAGAGAGCAGAGTTTCAGAGAATATGTTGACCAAAAGTTTGAAACACTGGAACTGTCATGGCTAGCGGCTTAGCAGACCCAGATGCTGGAACCCGGAAGGATACTCGTCAGACAGAATGGTAAGTCTTAAAGGATCTTTAATTCTGGAGGCAGAATTAATAAGGGGGGAATCCACAGGAGCTGGTTGGAGGTTCTTGAGGGCGAACACAGTGATCCGAGGATCCTCCAGCGGAGAGCCAAGACGGGATGCTGCGAGAGGTGAGTGCGACCGTAGGTCCAGATGACGGCAGGAGTCCTGAGAGGCAGACAGACAGGGAGTTAGACTAGGCAACGAGACAAGAGCTTGATTGTGCATGAGCGGCCAGTGAAGCACCGAGGAGTACAACGAACTAGCGTCGAGTACAGGTCCTGGTCTTCCTTAAGAGCCTGGATCCTGATGGCGCTGATGAGGCGCAGCTGTTGTCCACAGGTGGATGAGATGACGAGGGCGCAGCCGGGGGCACCGTGACAGTACCCCCCCTCAAACGACCGCCTCCAGGCGGAACAGGGCGGCGACCGGGGTTGGCCCGGAGGAAATCCTCAATGAGGGAGGGGTCCAAGATGAACGAGCGGGGAACCCACGACCGCTCCTCCGGGCCATAGCCCTCCCAGTCCACCAGGTATTGGTACCCACGACCCCGGCGCCGAATGTCCAAAACCCGGCTGGCGGTGTAAGCCGGGGCGCCGTCGATGAGCCGGGCGGGTGGTGGGGAAGCGGACGGCGGGCAAAGGGGGCTTTGGCGGACAGGCTTGAGTTGGGAGACATGGAACGATGGGTGGATCTTGAGTGCAGCAGGGAGTTTCAACCGGACACAGGAGGGGTTGATGACGCGTTCCACGGGGAACGGACCAATGAAGCGTGGTGCCAGTTTCCGAGACGTGGCCTGGAGCGGAATGTTCTTGGACGACAGCCACACTTGCTGACCTGGCACATAGGTGGGACTGGCGACACGGTGTCGGTTAGCAATCTGGCGGTTACCTTCTGCAGTCCGGAGGAGGGCAGCCCGGGCCTGGCGCCAAATGTCCTGACAGCGCTGCAGGTGGAGTTGGACAGAAGGCACCGCCAGATCGAGCTCCTGTGCGGGGAACAGAGGCGGAGAATACCCCAATGACGCTTCAAATGGGGACATGCCTGTAGCCGAGGCCGGGTGGTTGTTATGGGCATACTCCACCCAGACGAGGTAATCTGACCAGTCTTCCGGATTTTGCGCCGCCAGACAGCGGAGGGTTGCCTCCAACTCCTGATTAGCCCGCTCTGCCTGGCCATTAGATTGCGGGTGGTACCCAGAGGTGAGACTGACGGATGCTCCGAGGGCGGAGCAGAAAGCCGTCCAGACCTGTGAGGTGAACTGTGGACCGCGGTCAGACACAATATCAGCAGGGATGCCGTGATGACGGAAAACATGATTGACCAAGAGGTTGGCAGTTTCAGTAGCTGAGGGAAGTTGGTGCAACGGAATGAACTGAGCAGCTTTGGAAAAGCGGTCAACAACGGTCAGTATGACGGTAAACCCATGCGAGGGTGGCAGACCTGTGACGAAGTCCATGGCAATGTGGGACCAGGGTCGGTGAGGCGCAGGCAGAGGCAGGAGATGGCCGGCAGGAGGCGAGTTGGAGGTCTTGGCTCTAGCGCAGGTGGAGCAGGCGGCGATGTACTGCCGCACATCCGTGTCCATGGAAGGCCAGAAAAACCGTCGTCTGAGGAGTGCGAGGGTCCGGCGCACTCCCCCATGACAGGCAACCTTGGAGCTGTGACCCCAGGTAATGACGTCGGACCTGAACCTATCCGGAACAAACAGAGTGCCAAGGGGACAGGTAACTGAGTCGGGTTTCTCACCCTGGACCTGTAGGAGCTGGGTTTCAACATCCCAGGTGAGGTTGCCCACAAAAAAGGAGTCCGGAATGATAGGGAGAGTGGAGTTGTCGTCCGTGGTGCAAAACTTACGGGACAAGGCGTCGGGTTTGCCGTTCTTACTGCCCGGGCGGTAAGTGATGGTGAACCTGAATCTGTCAAAGAAAAGACACCAGCGTGCTTGTCTGGAGTTTAGTCTTTTAGCGGAACGTAGGCAAGCCAGGTTTTTATGGTCGGTCCATACTACAAACGGTTGTTCTGCCCCCTCCAACCAGTGTCTCCACTCTTCAAGAGCCAGTTTGATGGCCAATAGTTCTCGGTTGCCGACGTCGTAGTTCTGCTCTGCAGGATTCAGCTTCTTAGAAAAAAAGGCACATGGCTTGAGTTTGCCTGATATAGGATCACGCTGGGACAACACGGCCCCCACACCGGAGTCCGAGGCGTCAACCTCCACAGTAAACTGCTTGTGGATGTCAGGTTGGATGAGAATAGGCGCTGAGGTGAAAAGTTCCTTGAGACGAGTGAAGGCAGAGTCGGCAGCAGAGTTCCATACATAAGGTTCCTTAACAGAAGTGAGACGAGTGAGAGGGGCGGCGATCTGGCTGTAGTTGCGGATGAAACGCCGATAAAAATTCGAAAACCCCAGAAACTGCTGCAGTTTTTTTCGAGTTTCAGGAATACCCCACTCGGAGACGGCTTGAATCTTGGCCGGATCTGGTTTGATTTTGCCAGCCTCGAGGATGTACCCCAAGAATGAGACGGAGTCAGCGTGAAATTCGCACTTTTCGGCTTTTACAAACAGTCGGTTCTCTAAAAGCCGCTCGAGAACCAACCTGACGTGGTGACGATGTTCGGTGGGGCTGTTAGAATAGACCAGAATATCGTCTAGATAGATGAATACAAAACGGTTGAGATAATCACGGAGCACGTCATTTACCAGACGTTGGAAAACGGCGGGGGCGTTGGTGAGGCCGAAAGGCATGACTAGGTATTCGAAATGTCCAAGGGGGGTGTTGAAAGCCGTCTTCCATTCGTCCCCCTCCCGGACCCTAACCAGATGGTAGGCGTTCCGGAGGTCTAATTTAGTAAAGATGGTAGCCCCCTGGACAGAATCGAAGACAGAATTGAGGAGGGGAAGTGAGTATTTGTCCTTCACAGTTATTTGGTTGAGCTCCCGATAATCAATGCAGGGTCTGAGGGATCCGTCCTTCTTTTTAACAAAGAAGAACCCGGCCCCTGCAGGGGAGGAAGAGGGTCGGATGTGCCCAAGGGAAAGGGCTTCCTGAATGTAGTTCTCCATGGAGGTTTTTTCTGGACCGGATAGATTGTATAACTTCCCCTTGGGGAGGGAGGCACCGTTGAGAAGTTCTATAGCACAGTCGTAGGGTCTGTGCGGCGGTAAAGCACACGCCTTGGATTTACTAAATACGGATCTTAGATCGTGGTAGCATGACGGCACTTTGGCGAGATCAACGTTTTCATTTTCGGGAGGTTTAACCGAAATGGTAGTGGGCAGAGCAGAGTGTAAACAATTCGCCAAACAATAAGTACTCCAATTGGAGATCCGAGAGGTAGACCAGTCAATTTGTGGGTTATGTAAACGTAGCCAGGAAAACCCCAATATAACAGGAGTTTGGGGAGAGTCGGTAATGAAAAATTGATGATACTCACGATGATTACCGGACGTGATTAACTGTATGGGTTCGGTGCGGGAAGTGATTTTAGACAACAGCTTCCCTCCTAACCCGGCTGCCTTAACAGGGATGACAAGAGGCTCCACAGGTAACCCGAGTTGGCGAACCAGTCCAGAATCAATGAGGCTGTGTTCAGCTCCGGAGTCTATGAGGGCATGACATTCATGAACATGATTAACACCTGGAAACTTGACAGGCATGAAAAGGAAAGGCGTACTTTCAGACTGGTCCCCTCGCGACCTGTCTCTTAGCGAGGGGATCTGGGGTTTTAAACGGTTTTTGCACTGAGAAACAATGTGACCGGACTCTCCACAATAAAAGCACAATCCCTCATTGCGGCGCTTGAGCCTCTCTTCGGAGGAGAGCTTCGAATGACCAATCTGCATTGGTTCTTCAGAAGGCTGGTTGGAACATTCAGCGCCGACAGATTGTTGTGGGTGGTGCGGAGGAGAGTGGGAAAAAGTTTCCGAGGGTACGCGCCGGGCGACGCGGCTCCGTTCCTCTTGGCGTTCACGTATTCGGATGTCGGAACGGAGAGCGGCGGTAACCAGTCCCTCGAAATCAGCGGCCTCCGGTTGTGTACACAGATGGTCTTTAATTCTTTCATTCAAAGATTGATAGAACACTCCCTTGAGCGCGATATCGGGCCAGCCAGCTTCAACCGCTAAGATGCGGAAATCTATGACGTGGTCACTTACCGGTCGGTTATGCTGCTTGAGGCTTAATAACCGCCGGGTGGCTTCTTCCTGTTTCCGTGGCTGATCGAATACGAGCCGGAATTCTCCAACGAACTGCTCGAAGGTGAGATGTGAGACAGGATTAGCGGACAAAAAGGCTTGAGCCCATTGTAGTGCTTTGCTACGGAGTGAGTTGATGATGAGAGTAATTTTACTATGGTCAGAGTGATAATACCTGGGGGCTTGTTGGAAAATGAGTTGACATTGTAGTAAGAAGCCGCCACAGGCTTCGACGTTGCCTAGAAACGGCTTGGGTTGTAGCCGGAAGTTTTCCGGCATATCGGCGGAACCGGAAGTAGCGGTGTTGCCGGAAGATGGAGCGGAGTTAGCACATTGTCCGGTTAGCTCCGTAAGAGTCTGTGTGGTACCTTTGATACGGGAGAGAATATCCTCTTGAACAGTAGTGATACGGGAAACGGCACTGTATAGAAGTTCCAGGAATAATCCTTGCTGGGAGACCGTCAGGCGGAGATCTTCCGGGTCAGCTGGGTCGGGAGTTTGGCTAGTTCGTTCTGTCATGGCTAGCGGCTTAGCAGACCCAGATGCTGGAACCCGGAAGGATACTCGTCAGACAGAATGGTAAGTCTTAAAGGATCTTTAATTCTGGAGGCAGAATTAATAAGGGGGGAATCCACAGGAGCTGGTTGGAGGTTCTTGAGGGCGAACACCGTGATCCGAGGATCCTCCAGCGGAGAGCCAAGACGGGATGCTGCGAGAGGTGAGTGCGACCGTAGGTCCAGATGACGGCAGGAGTCCTGAGAGGCAGACAGACAGGGAGTTAGACTAGGCAACGAGACAAGAGCTTGATTGTGCATGAGCGGCCAGTGAAGCACCGAGGAGTACAACGAACTAGCGTCGAGTACAGGTCCTGGTCTTCCTTAAGAGCCTGGATCCTGATGGCGCTGATGAGGCGCAGCTGTTGTCCACAGGTGGATGAGATGACGAGGGCGCAGCCGGGGGCACCGTGACAGGAACAGTTGTTAAATGATTCATTAGCACGTTTAGAACAAGCGGTGGTGGATTGTTTCAAAAGAAGAGATGAGAAATGGAAAAAGGAGTTGGGAGAAATAATTAGGTGTAGCACTCCAAAATCTCCAGCATCTTTTCCTTACACCACATCTAACGTCAGTGAGTTTTTACCACCTGTTAGTGCTGTGTCTGGAGCTCCTGTTCTTGGGTCCAAGCCTCCTGTGCGGTTAGAGTTTCCAACATTCGGGGAATCAAGAGACACCACAGATGTACTGAACTTCATTGAGCAGGTAGAGACTTTCATCTCCCTGCGCCCCCTCACAGACAAAGAACTCCTGGCTACGTTTTCCACCGTTCTAAAAGACTCTGCCAAGAGCTGGTGGACAGCTGAAAAGACTAAAATAAGTAACTGGAAAGAGTTTAAAGAAGCCTTCCTAGCTGCTTTTTTACCCTCAGACTACATGACAGAAGTGGAAGAACAATTGAGGGACAGAGTGCAGACACCAGGCCAGTGTTTACGGGACTTTGTATATGATAATAAAGCCCTCTGTTTGAAATGGAAACCGGACATGGCTGAAGGAGAAATAGTTCGACGCATCATGAACAACTGCAATCCCGCTCTAGTGAGTTGTCTCCGAGGGACTGTGCAGACAGTGGAACAGCTGGTGAAGGTTGGATCCATGGTGGAGCGAGACTGGGCCGCCAAAAAATATTATTGGGACAGAGTTAACAGTCAAGCCGCCAGCAGCAAGACCAAGAAAAAACACACCAGCAAAAGCCACCATGTCTCAGTGACTTCAGAGGGGGAAAGCAGTCAAAGTCACCACCTAGCACTAGCCAACACCACCCCACCTACATTGCTAGTCATCCCTATTGAGACCAGGGGACTTCAGGGGGAAGCTGTACTGGACACAGGCTGCACCTTCACGCT
Source organism: Oryzias curvinotus (assembly GCA_023969325.1). Taxonomy (NCBI): domain Eukaryota; kingdom Metazoa; phylum Chordata; class Actinopteri; order Beloniformes; family Adrianichthyidae; genus Oryzias; species Oryzias curvinotus. The sequence continues at coordinate 38,471,185 of CM043718.1, forward strand.
TATGCAAAGGAGCTTGTGGCAGAGGCTAAGAAGACCAGGTGATGAACTCCAAACCGGCGATCCTTTAACTTTTGTGTTGGCAGATGGACAGGCTCATACATCTGAAGGAAAGGTGAAGTTGGCTTATACCTGGCATGGAGCAGTATGGACTATCGACACCCACATCATGGCTGATAAACACCTGACTTTCCCACTGATTCTGGGCCTGGACTTCCTAAGAAAAACAAAGGTCAAGTTCAACCTGGGGAACAACACCTATGAAGTCCGTGGCAGAGACAAGTCATGCTCTTTTCCATTTCTGGATAGGACGCCAGGACACTTATCATGGACTCCTGCTCACAACTCTTTGAATCTTTATGTGGTGATGGATCCTTCTCTACTGCCCTTTGTGACACAACACCATGCATCTGTAGAGAAACCAGAAGGCCGGTTCAAAGACCATCCCCTTCAAATGCAAAAACTGTTTCAAGAATGGCCATCGGTGTGCACAGAGAAACTAGGAAGGACTGACATCACCCAACATCACATTGTAACAAATGACGAGGTACCGGTTCGAACAAGAGCTTACAGAGTCTCCCCCCTGAAGCGGCAAATCATTGAGGAGCACATAAATCAGATGTTACACGAAGGAATAATAGAACCTTCTCAGTCCGCTTGGGCCTCACCAGTTGTATTAGTTAAAAAACCAGATGGGACTCACCGTTTCTGCATTGATTACAGACAGTTAAATGCCAAAACCCCATTAGACGCTTATCCCATGCCCATCATACATGACATTCTGGAGTCACTACACGGTGCCAGATGGTTCAGCACCCTTGTCCTGCAATCTGGTTATTGGCAAGTAGCCATGGACTCCAGAAGCAAAGAGAAAACTGCAGTTATCACACCTATGGGTCTCTTTCAGTTCAAAGTCATGCCCTTTGGACTAAAAAATGCAGGAGCAACATTTCAGCGTCTGATGGAGACAGTGCTGGGAGATCTAAAAGGGCACATGTGTTTTGTCTACATTGATGATATCATTGTGTACTCCCCGACTCCAGAACAGCACCTGAAAGACCTTGGAGCAGTGTTTGCTCGACTTGCAGCATACAATCTCTCTTTGAATCTCAAGAAATGCCATTTCCTGAAGAGCAACTTAAAGTTCCTTGGACACCTAGTCACTGAAAAGGGAGTAGAGCCGGACTTTGACAAAACACTAGCACTAGCCGTAACTAACTATCCCACCCCTCAGAACATCAAAGACTTTCAGAGATTTCTGGGTCTCGCAGGGTGGTACCACAAATTTATACCCCACTTTGCAGACCTTGCTGCTCCGCTCAACCACCTTAAGCGGAAGGGCGTAAAGTGGGAGTGGACCGCTGAATGTCAAGAGAGCTTCAACAGACTTAAACAGGCACTGCAGTCATCTCCAGTATTGGCACAGCCTGATCCATCCAAGCCATTTCAAGTACAGACGGATGCCAGCGACGTGGGTCTCGGAGCTGTGTTAACCCAGCAAACAGAAGGAGGGGAGAAAGTGATTGCTTATGCCTCACGTCTTCTACAAAGAGCAGAGCGCAACTACTCCACTTCTGAAAAAGAATGTTTGGCTGTTGTCTGGGCTGTTGAGAAGTGGAAGCACTATTTAGAAGGCTCCAGATTTACTGTCTATACTGACCACAGTGCTCTTTCGTGGGCATTTAACTGTCCCAAAACATCGTCTCGACTGACCAGATGGACCCTGCGGCTGCAACAATTCACCTTTGACGTTCAGTACAGAAAAGGTTGTGTGAACACTGTACCAGATGCCCTATCCCGTCCTGTCAAAGGGGACCTGTCTGCTGTAGTGGCATCTTACATCCCCGACCAACCCAATACCTGCACCATGGGTTTGCCCATTTCCTTGGCCGAAATAGCACGTGCACAACATCAAGATCCAGAGGTCGAGGAAATGCGGGATAAAGCAAGCACAACTGGACCACAGATGAACAGGATTGGATGGGAGATATTACAGGATGTCTTGTACAGAACAATACCAACCCAAAGCGTAGGCATAAAATATCAACTGGTGGTACCACACAGCTTCAGTGGAACGTTCATTCATTACTTTCACAACAATCCACTGGGGGCACATCTAGGCCGGCTCAAGACTCTGCTGCGGATCCTGGAAGTTGCCTGGTGGCCTACCATCCGAAAAGATGTTTGGAACCATGTCAAAGTCTGCTCAACATGCCAATAATACAAACCAAGCAACCAAAGCCAGCCGGTTTCCTACAGTCCACACAAGTTGAAGAGCCAGGATTCATGCTTGGGCTCGATTTCATGGGTCCCTTTCCCAGAAGTAGAAAAGGCAACTGCTACCTCTTGGTGGTTGTAGATTACTACACAAAATGGGTAGAACTGTTTCCGTTGAGAGACAGCAAAACGCTTCGATTATATAACATCCTCAGAGATGAAATATTCACCCGGTGGGGGGTACCTAAATATCTGGTTTCAGACCGAGGTCCACAATTCACCAGCCAACTTATATCTGATCTCTGCCAGAAGTGGGGTGTCCTACATAAAATGACAACCAGCTACCATCCTCAGACGAACCTAACGGAACGTGTGAATCGCACCCTAAAGGTCATGATGTCCTCATATGTAGGCAATCGACATGAGGAGTGGGACAAGTGGCTGCCGGAGTTTCGGTTTGCTATTAACAACACACAGCATGAAAGTACAGGGAGGACTCCATATGAACTGGCATTGGGACGGACTCTTAAAGGCCCCTTGGAAAGACTCATACATCAAAAACCAGTACTGGATCCTCGACAGCCTCAGTATTCTCTGTTGGAACGACAACATCAGTTAGCACAGGAGGTAAGGCAAAAAGTGGGAGTGGCCAGACACAGACAAGCCAGATATTATAATACTCACAGGAGATATGCGCAGTTTCGTGTGGGGGATCTGGTCTGGGTTAGAGCTCATCCACAGTCTAAAGCCTCAGACAAGTTTTCGTCTAAGCTTGCGCCGAAATGGTCAGGTCCAGCAATTGTGACGAAAATTCTAGGTCCCATAAACTATAGGCTACAATGGCGGAACCATGATAAAGTTGATACAGTCCATGTGAGCAATCTTAAACCATACTTTGGGCATGTATCCCCCGTACCTCCGGCTTGGGGGGGGGGGGGGGGGGGATCTGTGACACTGCCACAAACAGCATGATGAACAGTTTTTTATTTTGCTATAAATCCCTGCAGGGGCAAAATATATGTTTCACATGCTTATTAAAATATTATGGCCATAGCTGTTTAGTGTGGGACTACAATGATGGACATGTGTGACTGTTTTAAACGGGCATAAGTAAAGGCAGCATGCGCCTTTAAGAAGGAAACTCTGTCTACGAGGGGGGCGGAGCTTCTAACGACACTGGCTGCTACGAGGGAAAACAGCTGTTATTTAAAAACGCTGTTTCCCCGGCAAACGGAGAGCCGTGTCTGAGGACGACACTGAATGTTCCAGAGCCGCTCCATTTCAAGCTCTACACCCTGGATTACTTTTTCCTTTTCCTGGTGGACAGATTAATACGTGGGTTTTTTTTCCTCCTCCTTTTTTTTCCCATTGGAATCTACACACCAAGGACTTACGGAAAAGCCGGTGAGATCGAGCCTGTTTGTTTTGTTTTGGTTAAACACAATGCATTGCTGGGACTGAGAGACTGAGATACGAACTTATTTACATCAAACTCTAATTTTGAACAGAGACGCTTGGAATTAATGGGTGTGTATATATTTATATGGTGTTGGGTGTGTATTTTGCTTGGTGATTTGGTAAAGGCCTGCTGAAAATTACTAAAACGCCTAAAACAAACTAAAACTGAGACTGCTGGAATTTCTATGTTTATGTTAAGTTGCACACGCATTTTCTTTTTCAAAGCAGGTAATATTTTTGCTTTATTGTACTCTTCCTCTGCAATAAGCAAGAGGAAATTGTTACAGTGTTTTATTGAAGCCTGTAAGGATGTAACGGGACATAGGGTTCTGTGGTGTAACGGTTAGCACTCTGGACTCTGAATCCAATAGTCTGAGTTCATATCTCAGTAGAACCTGTTTGTATGAGTGCTACAAGCATCTTACGTTCATTTCCAGGCTGTTTACTGATAAAAGAAACTTAAGATTCTGGATCTTTCTGCATGTTGTGTCCATACTGATCCTGACAGGTTGTGGAACATTGGACCAGCTGTATATCCTCTGTATGGTGCTGGAGGTTTCGTAAGAGTTGCTCATCCAGGATTGGGGAAGGCCTTCAGCTGTGGTCTCATGCAAGTAGAGAGGAAATCCTGCAGGCAAAACCCCCCATTGGCTTGCCATTCATGCCCAGGAAGTTTCGAGAAGATCGATAAAAATTCCTAGGATGAGTTCTTGTTTTTATCTGGTACCAAAGGTGCTTCTTCTTGAAAATTAGAGATGGCGGCCTCTTCCCAAGGACTTAGGCAGGGGTCGCGAACGAGTTTGATACTAAGAGCCGGATTTTTTTACTGTGAGAGTCAAGGAGCCACACCACAAGCTGACCTGCCAAGACGTACACACAGACACGCAATTAAAGCCGTATTATTTTCCATAACACACTCCTCTCCCTACAATACAATAGCAAGTATTGTACTTGTGTTTATTTCAAGAAAAGTGTCCACCCTCAATACACACATCAAATACAACTTGGCCAGCAACTACCCTGGAGGTCAGATACCCCTTCCACACACACAGGCACCTCTCTCTCATCTCACACACACACACACACACACACACACACACACACACACACACACACACACACACTCTCTATCTCACTCTCTTTATCTCACCCTTTTTTCTACCTCTCTGACACACACAACTACTCAGTGACGTGCAGTGAGGTTGATGCTGGTGAGGCACTGACTCCTTTTGAAATCAGATTTACGATTGTAAAAACTGAACATGTCACCATTTATCCAACAGGATTTAACTGGTAATTCTTTGTATCTCAGCATTCGTCTTTCAATGACCCTCACACCAACAAATACACAAACATCTGGACAGAGCATCTTTCTGGTGTCTGAATAATTCATATTCACAAGAAACACATTCAATACATTACATTTCAGTTGTGTGCAGTATAAATTCATTTGAACCTTCATTAAAAATGTTTGCTTTTATAACTCTGTTATTTAACATGAATGATTGATTTTTTGATGAAAAGCTGATAATTGACGACGTATTAATACATTACAATGATTCACTTCAATCATCAACATGGCAGACAAACAAGTGATATGATGCCCTTGTGCTATCTTAGATGACCCCACCCTTCCATTGACGTGTTCTCCCTACCATGACAAAGGTGGATAAAGGTGGAGAGGATTTCATGTAATCCATGGACACCAGTGAAGATCACAAATCATTGAAGACAAAAAGTCAACGCACTGTCTAGTGGGTCTAGATGACCCGACTCCCAATGGTAACGTCCCTAGGATAGCACAAGGGTTACGAATAATGTAAGTTGCTCGTACTTATGACATACGGGTGGCCTTACATAACCCTGTGTAAGGGTTGTGTTGTTAGGGGCCAAAAAATTCTAGTATTGTTTAGATCCATGGAACAATGATGAGTTAGGAGAGTTTCAAGGTTCTACTGAGATTTGAACTCAGACTACTGGATTCAGAGTCCAGAGTGCTAACCATTACACCATAGAACCATGCTAGCAACTGCATTGTTACATGTTTCTATAAGAAAAAAAGTAAAACATTGGAAACTATGGTAACCAAGACAAAGATTTATTATGAAAGTAAATATTACATGTAAAAAATAATATGTCACATTTTGTACACTAACAGAGAAGATTTTTTTTCCATTCCCTGAGGACAGATAACTAAAGACATGGTTGAGGGCCCCATTCTCCACCTGGACCAATATTCTAAGGTGTTCTGGCCTTCAACCACCATTAGCGTCTAGGCTCTGGGTTTGATTCATCTATTGTCTGAGCTTATCCCACCAGAATAAAGACATCATCTGCCCAAAGTCTAACCGCCTAAAGACTATGGACTATTTCAGGAACATTGTTCTATTCCACACACATCTTTATTATTTACATTCCTTAGATCTCTAATCAAACTTTATATGTATAGCACTTTTCTATTTGACGTAAATCAAAGTGCTAAACATTAGAAACATTTTCCACATTTAAAAACTAAAAGACAGACAAAAAAATGCAAAAAAAAAAAACATCATAGAATCCCCCCCCCCCACTGCACACACACCATGTTACGGTGGGGAAAGGAAGTGAGTACCCAGGTGCAGAGAGGAGGAGAGGAGGCAGGAGGTTGCAGGGGAACGGAGCTTTAATAATAACAAAACTACAAAAAACAAAAACCACTGCATACGGCAGGCTAGAAAACTCGAAATACATGACACTCGAAACCGGGGAAGAATACAATATGGACCAGCACAGGAGGAAGGGAAAGACAGGACTTAAATACATACAAGGCAACAAGACACAGGTGGAAACACTCAGGACTGATGGGGCAAGGTAAAACTCAAAACAACAACGGAACAGGAAATACTACAAAATAAAACAGGAAGTTAACTGAAATCACAGAACAAAAAGGAAACAAACCACAAGGGCAAAGAAACAGAAACCGTAACATAACCCCCCCCCTCAAGGAACCGCACCGAGGTTCCTCCAATAGTCCAGGAGGAGGGGGCCTGAAAGGCCAATCCAAGGGCCAACAGCAGTCCGGCGAAGCGGGTCCGGAGAACGGCCCGGAGACCGCCCTGTCCGGCGAGGCGGATCCGGAGGGCGGCCGGGAGGCAGCGCCATCCGGCATCGACAGTCTAACCAGCAAACGGCTGGCGGCTCGGGCTCAGAGTCTGGAACTGGTGGCTGGGGCTCGGGGTCCGCGACGGGCGGCTGGGGCTCGGGGTCCGCGGCGGGCGGCTGGGGCTCGGGGTCCGCGGCGGGCGGCTGGGGCTCGGGGTCCGCGGTGGGCGGCTGGGGCTCGGGGTCCGCGGCGGGCGGCTGGGGCTCGGGGTCCGCTGCAGGCGGCTGGGCTCGGGGTCCGCTGCAGGCGGCTCGGGCTCGGGGTTCGCTGCAGGCGGCTCGGGCTCCGGGTCCGCGGCAGGCAGCTCGGGCCAGACGACTGGAGCTGGGGTCCCGGGCCAGACGACTGGTGCTGGGGACTCGGGCCAGACGACTGGTGCTGGGGGCTCGGGCCAGACGACTGGTGCTGGGGGCTCGGGCCAGACGACTGGTGCTGGGGGCTCGGGCCAGACGACTGGTGCTGGGGGCTCGGGCCAGACGACTGGTGCAGGGGGCTCGGGCCAGACGACTGGTGCAGGGGGCTCGGGCCAGACGACTGGTGCAGGGGGCTCGGGCCAGACGACTGGTGCTGGGGGCTAGGGCCAGACGACTGCTGCTGGGGGCTCGGGCCAGACGACTGGTGCTGGGGGCTCGGGCCAGACGACTGGTGCAGGGAGGGGTTGGGGCGTGTCCGGTTCCCTCCGGTCTGCCATCCCCCTGTCCAGGACCCTCCTGGGAGCAGGAACAGGTGGGGTTTCTTCCGGCAACCTCCCCGGAGCCGGAACAGGTCGTGGTGCGTCCGGGACCCTCCTAGGAGCCAGAACGGGAGGAGTTGCGTCCAGCAACCTCCTTGGAGCCGGAACGGGTAGAGGGGGGTCCGACTCCCTCCTGGACGCAGGACCGGGTTGGGGTGCCTCCAGGTCCACCTCCGGAACCAGGACGGGTCGTCGAGTAGGACGGCGGCGACGACGGCGGCCCCCTCTTCCAGCCAGTCGACTCTCATTGAAGAAGGGGGCAGGGAGCTGACCCTCCAAAGTCCACTGGGACTCGACCCCCTCCTCCTCCAAGTAAGGGTCCTCCCACAGCCACAGGTCCTGGTCCAGAGGGTCCAGGAAGGCCCGTGGCCGAAGAACCCAGCTCAATCCGGGAGTCAAGGGAGGGCTTACGGTGAGGGCGGCGGTGACGACGACGGCCTCCTCTTGAGGCTAAGCGACTCCCCTCGAAAATGGAACCGGAGACCTGGGACCAGGGGTATCTGGTCCTCTCAGCCTCCTGGCAGTATGCCTCCAGGAGCCGCATGTCCCTCATGCCCGGGTAGAGGAACTTGTCCGGTCGTTCTTCGTCTGCCTCCTGGCAGAATGCTCTAAACCACCCAACGTCCCTCTCTGCTGGGTACATATTTGGCTGCTCCATAATGTTACGGTGGGGAAAGGGAGGGAGTACCCAGGTGCAGAGAGGAGGAGGCGGGAGGGTTCAAGAGAACAGGATCTTTAATAACTAAAACCAAACAACCAAAAACCACTGCAGAGCAGGCTAGAAACCCTCAAACTCGAAAACTCAAAAACTCACAGGAACGGGGAAACATTAACCTATGGAGCAGCACAGGAGGAAGGGAAAGACAGGACTTAAATACATACAAGGCAACAAGACACAGGTGGAAACACTCAGGACTGATGGGGCAAGGTAAAACTCAAAACAACAACGGAACAGGAAATACTACAAAATAAAACAGGAAGTTATAACTGAAATCACAGAACAAAAAGGAAACAAAACACAAGGGCAAAGAAACAGAAACCGTAACATTATGTCATTAGTGATGTCATATGACACGTTATGACATCATATTACATGTCATGATGTCATAACGTGTCAGATGACATCATTGTCAAAAGTTTATAAATAGGAGTCATGTTTTCTGCCAGATTTAACTTTGAGATTCAAAGAGATCAGCTCTTGAGAGAATTTAAAGATTATTTGGAAAATGTCAGGAAATCAGAGAAACCACGCGACTAACCCAAACCAGGGATTCTACCGGCCTCACGGGAATCCTCATTTTGGGCAAAGAAACCACCGTGTCCCATTTAACCCGGAATATCTCCCCCCTGGAATGCACGCCCATTATGCACCAGTCCATGTCCCCTGCAGGAACCCAAATTGGGGACACAAAAACCCCCATGTCCCCTTCAACCCTGCATTTCCCCCCTCTGGCATGCGACCCCCACATCCACCAGTCTATGTTCCCCACAGGAACCCAAATTGGGGACACAAAAACCCCCATGTCTCCGTCAACCGTGTTCCCCCACCCCAGAGAAGGAACCCCCCATATTCACCAGCCCCCACCCCGCACATGAACCCTAATTGGGGACCCAAAAATGACAATGCCCCCCCCAAACCTGCATCCCCACCCAAGGAAACAATCACCCAAGATCCACCAGACCCTTCCCTGAAACAGAAAGACTACGGTCATCTGTTCAACCCTGCATTCCCCTTCATTCCCAGTGTCGTTGAACTGAGGGAAATTGCCAAACAATTTCCCCGTTCAGAAAGCACCGACCCTCAGTCAGCCAATCAAAGTCCTCAACTGGAAAAACAAGATAACCAGAAGAATCAAGACAATGTGGCTGCCAGTGAGGACCAGGCATCAACCGAGAATGCAGAGGACATTAAAAAAGAGATAACCCACCTGAGAAATCAGCTGATGGAGAAAAACGCATATCTCTCTAAACTGAAGGAGAAAAAACTAGAGGCCCAGAGTGATCGCGGGGATAAGCTTCATAGGCTCAAGCTCAAAAACACAAAGCTGCAGAAAGAGGTCAAGTTCAGGATCTCCTGTGAACATAAAGTGGTCACTCTGACAGAAGAACTGAAGGATCTCAATGAAGCTGCTGAAGCAAAGCAGCCAGAATGTGAGGAGAGAGAGAAAGAGGCTCATATCCAGGCATTGAACAAACTGGCACAGCTGAAGAAAGAGCTGCAGGAAAAAACCCTTTACAATCTGCAACTGGCACAAAGACTGAAACTGGAAGAGGATGCAGAAAAACATCTGAAACACAAGATGGCAGAGATCCAGATCCCATTGGAGACTGCAGTCAATGGGATTTCAGGGAAACCTGCACAAAGTTTCTCTGCAAATAAAGTCCAGAACAAAGTGTCAGAACCAGAGGAAGGAAATAACCAGGTGGAGGCTGAGGAAACTGGCATGGTCTTAGCACCTCAGGATTTCAATGGATGGCCACAAAACCATCTCTCTGAACCAGAAGTGGTCTTGGAACAGGCAGAGTATGAGAGAACTGAGGCCATCATAGCCCCTCAGCCTGAAAATGAAGAGCCACAAAATGCAGCATCAGAACTCCATGTGGTCTCAGAACAGGAGGAGGCTGAGGAAACGGACACCTCCATCCTAGACTTTCTGGACTCTGGTGAAGCTCAAGACCTGGAGATTTCTCAAGAAGAAGTCAACCCACCATCACCATCAGACCCTGGTCCAGCAATGGAGTCAGGACATCAGGACAGGGAAGAACCAGAAGCTTTGCCGTCTGAACAGACCAAAGCACAAAAACCATCACTGTGGAAGCGCTTCAAGAACCTTTTTAAGCCACGCCACAGAAATCACAGAGACAAAGAAAACCAGGGTTAATGTGACAGAGAATTTCATTTAGTTGTAGGAAAAGTCTTTTAGTTTAAATAAGCTTCAGTTTTAGTCACAATTCAGTCATGTTGATTCTGTTAGTTTTAGTATAATTTTAGTCGACTGAATTAGAGTAGAGATTCAGTCCAAACAAATCAGAGTCAAAGGAAAAAAGTTGTCATTTCTACAAATGAAGCATCAACAACCTAAAAAAAATAAACACATTCAAAGAAAAGAAATGATAATTCCATCACAATTATAATAAATGTCTGAACATAAAAAAGCCTTTATTGAAAAGGTAGTCAAGTGCAATAAGTTTTTCTAAGATTCAGTTCTTTTTTTTAATTCTATAAACCCTTTTGTATACCCCCCCCCACCACCACATACACAAAATGTCTGAGTGGTGTGTGTGCAGTGGGGGGGGGGCATTCTATGATGTTTTTTTGTATTTTTTTGTCTGTCTTTTAGTTTTTAAATGTGGAAAATATTTCCAATGTTTAGCACTTTGATGTACGTCAAATGGAAAAGTGCTATACATATAAAGTTTGATTAGAGATCTAAGGAATGTAAATAATAAAGATGTGTGTGGAATAGAACAATGTTCCTGAAATAGTCCATAGTCTTTAGGCGGTCAGGCTTTGGGCAGATGATGTCTTTATTCTGGTGGGATAAGCTCAGACAATAGATGAATCAAACCCAGAGCCTAGACGCTGATGGTGGTTGAAGGCCAGAACACCTTAGAATATTGGTCCAGGTGGAGAATGGGGGGAGGAGGGCCGGCAGAACCATCTAGAATGTAGAAAGATAAACGTTGCTTTGCTCAACAGTAGCTGGGACAGGCTCCAGCATCCTCAGGACCCCAGAAGGGATAAAGAAGTTAAGAATATGGGTGGGTGGATGAAAACCAGAGTTATCATTTCCATTTGGCTGCCAGTGACGACAAGACATCAAAAGAAAATGTCCATGATATAGAAAAAAAGAATAGCTGACTATAAAAAACAGCTGTTTGAGAAAGATGCACATCTAGAAGAGAAGAAACTTTAGGCCATGGATGATTGCAGGATTAAGAAGACGCTCTTTGACCAAAACATAACTATGGACAGAGAGTTCAAGTTTAGGATCAGAGTGGAAAGAAAGTTGGGATCCTTACAGATAAACTGTTGGAAATAAATCAAGCTGCTAAAGCAAAGCAGGAAAAAGCACACACACACACACACACAATTAAAACATAGATTTTGTTACCAGAAAATAAACTATCTGATCAGAACTGGATTATGAAAACAATAAAAAAACTATAAAATGATGTAATTCAGTAGAGGTGGGATTATATCAACTTGATTCTTCCTTCTCCTTTCCAAGCAATAAATCAAGATCTACTTGACTTTAGTTAATGATCACTATATTTAATTAAGTAAATGTGACTTAAGTATGTCTTTGTTAGTCTGTTTATTATTTTATCTGTGCATTTCATCATTTCTGTAATGAGTTTGATAAATCTGTGTTCTTTTTTATTGTAATGACTACAAATAATGCTTTAAATAAAAAAATAAATACAATAAAATAAATCCCCTCCATGAACCGCCACCTTACCGTGGTGGAGGGGTTTGAGGGCTTGAGTGATCCTAGAAGCTGTGCTGTAGTGGGTTAACCCTCTTGTTAGGGTCTCCCATTGCAAACAGGTCCTAGGTGACAAGCCGGACTAAGAGCGGTTCAGAAAATCTGGATGGAAATTGTTCCATCTAAGTCACCTTTATCTTTCCTCTTTTGCTGCTTTACTTTAGACTTCACAACACACTGTTAGATGTTTCATGGCTACCTAGTCCCTCCAATTCATCCTCACTTCTACTCACCTGGAAGTGTTTGCCTATCCTCCCCAACCCATCGTACCAGACCCTCTACTGAATGAAGAAGACCAGATCACCCAAGCTGAAGTCACCGAGGTCGTCCACCAGCTCCTCTGTGGCAAAGCAGCAGGAGTGGATGAAGTCCTCTAGTCCCTCAAGTCTCTGAATGCTGTGGGACTGTCTTGGTTGACACGTCTCTACAGCATTGCATGGCAGTGAGGAAAAGTACTACTGGACTGGCAGACAGGAGCGCTGGTTCCCTCTTTGAGAGGGGGGGCCAGAGGGTGAGTCCTTACTACTGGGGGGTCACTCTCCTAGGCCTCCATTGGAAAGTCTATGCAAGGGTATTAAGAGAATAGAGTTAGTCTGATAGTCCAAGATCCAGATCCAGGAACAACAGATCAGATCCAGGAACAACGGATCAGATCCAGGAACAGCGGATCAGATCCAGGAACAACAGATCAGATCCAGGAACAACAGATCAGATTCAAGAACAACAGATCAGATCCAGGAACAACAGTGTGGTTTCCTTCCTGGTTGTGTGAGGTATTGGGGCCAGAGCAGATTTTTATTCTTTTATTTTGGTTAGTTGTGTTGCTAATATGGTTCTATGGTGTAATGGTTAGCACTCTGGACTTTGAATCCAGTAGTCTGAGTTCAAGTCTCAGTAGAACCTTGAAACTCTCTAAACTCATCTTTGTTACATGGATCTAAACAATACAGCAGCTCCAACTAAGGAAATAAGAATAACTTGCATGGTCGTATATTGTGTAATGTTACTTTTCTCTAACTAATTTAACAGTCAACTATGACTTTTTAAAAGATCAACTAAAAACCTACAACCACGCTGTTAAACAGGCAAGGACACTTTATTTTTCTAATCTCATTACAAACAATAAACACAACCCCCGTTTTTTTTTTAAGAATATTGATTTTTTACTAAACAAAGATTTTAATAAATCCATCATGCCTCACTCACAAACTGCATGTGAGGACTTTGCTGACCACTTCAGGAGTAAAGTCAATGCTATTAGATCAAACCTTCAACCGGTACATAACACTAATCCTAGCAGGTCAGTGGCATTGTCTTTACCTGAGGAAACACTGGAGAGTTTTGTCCTGGTTGATGCAGAGATGCTTGGTCGAGTTTTTTCCCAAGCAAACACTACAACCTACCTTTTAGACCCTATTCCCACTTCTCTTTTTAAAGCATTTTATAAATTCTTTGAGTCAGACATTTTAAACATAGCTAACTGCTCTCTTCAGACGGGGGTCTTCCCCTCTGCCTGTAAGACGGCAGTGGTGAGGCCCCTTCTGAAGAAGAGTAACTTAGACCCAAAGATCATGGACAATTACAGACCTGTATCCAACTTATCATTTTTAGGAAAACTTATAGAAAAACTTGTTTTTATTTAATTATATGATTTTTTAAATAAACATAATGTTCTTGAAAAGTGTCAGTCTGGTTTTAGGACAAATCACAGTACTGAGACGGCCCTTTTAAATTTTTTAAATGATCTCAGACATAATTACGATTTGCAGAAACTTTCTGTTCTGGTGCTGCTGGATCTTAGTGCCGCCTTTGATACAGTGGATCACCAGATTTTAATTGACAGACTTAGGAGTCGGGTCGGCCTCTCAGGAACTGCTCTTAACTGGTTTTACTCCTATCTCACAGATCGACACTTTTTTGTAAGTATGGATACTCGTTCCTCAGGAGTCCATGAAATAAGTTGTGGAGTTCCCCAGGGTTCAATCTTGGATCCAATACTATTTAACTTGTATATGTTGCCTCTTGGGGATGTCATCAGGAGACATGGTGTTGACGTTCCCAGCTATGCTGATGATACACAGCTTTACATCGCCGTGTCTCCTGATGACCTTGAACCTGTCGACACTCTTTTAAACTGCATTTTAGACATAAAGCTGTGGATGGCAGAAAACGTCTTGCAGCTCAACCAGGACAAAACTGAAGTTTTAATCATTGGCTCTGAAGACAAGAGAGAGATGATTTTACCCAAACTTAGGAATTTTAAATATTCTCAATGTGTGAGAAACCTGGGCGTTCTTTTTGACTCTGAGCTGAATTTTATTCCTCACATCAGAAACGTTGTGAAAACAGGATTTTATCATCTTAAAAACATTGCCAGAGTCCGCCCGTTTCTCTCGTTTGCCAGCACAGAGGTGCTAATGCATGCTTTTATTTTTAGTCGTTTAGATTATTGTAATGCCCTGCTCTCTGGTTTACCCAAAAAGTCGATCTCAAATCTACAACTATTGCAGAACTCAGCGGCACGAGTTCTGACGAGGACCAGGGGGCGGGAACACATTACACCAGTTTTAAAATCGCTGCATTGGCTCCCTGTGCGTTTCAGGATTGATTTTAAAATTCTTTTAATGGTTTACAAATGTTTTTATGGTCTTGGGCCTTCTTATTTAAATGATATTATGTTATTTTTTTTTATTTTTTTTTTTTTAACTTGTCCTGTCCAACAGCTGGGCAAACAGATGAGAGCTGAAGGCCTCTTGTGTTGGACATATTTTACTGTTACAACAGGGGTTATTAATCTTCAGACAAACCAGAGGAATGTCTGAATAAACCCCTTTTGTAGTTGAGGCCAAACTTTATTAAATTCCATCATGTTTGAAAATCTTTGGTGCTGGACCGGACGGAAAAGGAAAGGAGGGAAGAAGAGAGAGGGATGTTAGAGAGGAGGGGGGATAGGAGGGTGATAATAGGAGAGGGGGGGGGGGGGTAGAACCATGAAGCAGCCTAAAGCAACAACTTTACTAGATGTTTATCATTACGGTAAGGCTCAAGTGTAATACAAATCTCAAAGGGCGGGGCCTGTCCACACACACATTCAGATGTTATAAACACACCTGTTATCTGCAAAGATGTCCACATGTCAACATGTACACAAAACATGCACACAATACAGATATTGTTCACACACGCATACTTATGCCCCTAAACCAACTAGTGTGAAATATTTCATTCATTCAATCATGCAAATTTTTAGTGTAAAGGTGAGCTAACACCTGTGTTCAGGTGAGTGTTTATGTTCTTCTAAATGAATGGTGGAATGTGAAAAGAAGGAGGGAGAGCGCCCAGCCATCCCAGCACCAAGACCCCCACCGCAGCAGCAGCGGCAGCCAGAACCCCCAACACCACCCGGCAGCAGGCAGAGAACAACCACCCCCCGGGCGATCACATCCGCCACCCAGGCCAGAGCCAGCAGGACCACCACGAGGCCCCCAGAGCCAGAGAGCAGGGAGGCATGGGGGGAAGAGAGCGCCGCCCCAGCCCAACCAGGGGAGCAGCCCCCCCGCCGCGCCGGGAGGGCCCAACGCAGGGCCCCACCCGAGAAGAGCGCCCACAGCCCCAGACGAGCACCTCATCACCACCCAGGAGTTCTGGGTATCCCCCCGCCCCAACCCCAGGTACGAGCCAGGACCCCCCAAGGGAGACCCGCTCTACGCTCCAGGCAGCCACCCACCCGACCTACGGTTGGTCCAGGAAGGAGCAAGGCAGGGGACAGCCGGCCCCGCCCAGGAGGGGGGCACCCCGGAGAAAAGAGGGGCCCACAAGGGGTGTTGTTAACATGGCCCGACCAGGCTCGGCCACAGTTGGAATGTGGGCGGGGGCCCAGCGCCCAGGGGCAAAAACCCGAACCCACCCCACAGGGAAACGGACACCCCCGGCTCAGGTGTTATGTGAACCCCCTCCCTGCGCGGAGAGAGCCCCGCCAGGCCCAGGAAACCGGCACCCATGGGACACGGCTGCCGCTGCCAAGGGCCCAGTACCCCCCACCAGGGATGGGGTAGGGGACAGATGGACCTTGGACCCACCTTCCTTGTATAATGTGTGTGCTTGTGTTCGTAAGGGTGTATGTGTGCATGTGTGTGTGTTTGTGTTTGAATGTATATTATGAGGATTAAAAGGTGTGTGTACTAGGGGGGTGCAGTTAAAATTGGTGGGTAGGGCACAGAGAGGACATTCCCTGATTACTCACAGTAATGTCCCCTCACCCTCCCCACCAAGGGTCCCTAAATGTCTAAGGTGCGGTTAAAATTGGCGGGTAGGGTGCTAGGAGGACATCTGCTGCTTGCTGGCAGTGATGTCCAAGCACCCCCCCTACCAAGGGCCCTACATGTCTAAGGTGCAAATAAAACCGAGAGAGGGGGGGTCCATTCCATACGGCAACCATGGGAGGGGGACCACTGCCAAGTAGCCCCCCCCCCAAAGCGCATCGCAGGCTAAACCCCCCACCCCCTCACCCTAATATGAGATTATATAAGGAAGGGGATGAGTTGGGGACAGCTGGTAGACTGTCTCCCGGTGGTCAAACATCCGTCCCCCAGCCCCCCCCCAGCATAGGGCCCAGGTCCCCCAGCCTTGGGGCCCCATCCCCCGAGGCACCGACGCCCCAGGCCCAGCACGACCCACCCCACACAGCGAGAGAGGAGCCAGAAAGCGCCGCCCCCCCGGAGCAAGCCCAGGCCCCCACCCCCAGGCGCCGGCCCCGAGGGAGCTCTGATCAGGCCTCGACGGGACCAAGGCAGCCCATCCAGCGCCGCTGGACCTACCACCCCCGAGCAGGACCCCCCGCCGACCCCCCCCAGCACGGACAAAGAGACCACCCCCCCAAGCCGAGCCGGACCACCACCCAACCCCCCCACCACCAAGCCCAGAAGACCACGCAGCGCCCAGCCCGCCCCACCCAGGCACCGGAACCAACCCCCCAACGAATGGGATCCCCACCAGCCCCCACCGGGCAGCAGAGGCCCCGACCCCCACCCCGCACCACGGCAGAAAGGCAGGGAGCAGCGACGACCAGCCCCCCCCCCCCTCCCCCTAAGTCATGGAGTTAGCTAAGGGAGACCAGAGAGACTGAATTCTTTCCAAGTTACTTGAACTTTGGGCTGACATTTTTTCCAAGCTGATATGATCAAAAAGCAGATTTCTGTATTGACTTATATTTATATTTTTCTTGTTTTTCCAATTTATTAAGATGGTTTTTTTTAGCAATACAAAGAGTTATGAAAATGATATTTAATAATTCTCCTTCTACCTCGATGGCACTCATGTCACCAAGCACGCAAAGTGACGGTGAAGCCGTGATTGAAACCTTAAGCCAGGCTGATAGATCGGCACATACCTGCTGACAGAGAGCCTGGACAGGCGTGCAGAACCACAGTGCATGCATGTAACTATCGGGTAGATTACTATCACAGTGCTCACAAATGTCTGAGTTACTGAGACCCATCTTGAATATTCTCTGTCCAGTGTAGTAAATCCTGTGAAGAGTTTTGAAATGGATTAGCTGCAAATTTGGACTTTTTGTCAGTTTAAAGGTGTTTAGGCAAAGTTCTGACCAAAAGTTTCCATCTGTGCTGATGCTCAAATCTGCATCCCATTTTGTTATTGGAAGTGAGATATTATTATCTAAATTACATAAAAGTATGTATATTTTGGAGAGAGTTTTGTTCATTGAAAAATTAATCAGAACGGTAACTACCTCTGGTAGCTTTAAATCGTTGTCTCTGTATTTAAACTTTTTAGTAATAATAGACTTAAGTTGCTGATATTCCAAGAAGTTATTTATTCCATGTTTGTCTTGTAGTTCCTGCTCTAGTAACGTCACGCCCCCTGTTTGCCAAGCTGGGAAGTGTATCATCTTTTTGCTTATGAGGATGTCTGGGTTGTTCCAGATGGGTGTCATTCTGCACGGTTGGATTGATGAATTAGATATTTTTAGAAATTCCCACCAGGCTGTTAAAGTGGCGTTTATATTAATACTTTTGAAACAGTCCTGTTTTTTTAACTGTTTGGCTAATAAACGGTAGATCTGACAGATTGATCTTCCCACATAACGCCTGTTCCAAGTCTAACCATGAGTTGGCTTCTGGATTATCTTTTAACCATTTTAAGATGTATCGTAATCTATTTGCAAGAAAGTATTTGTGGAAGTGAGGTAATTCTAAGCCTCCACGGCTTTTTGCAGATTTTAATGTTTTTAGACTAATTCCTGCAGGTTTATTGTTCCATAAAAAGTTTGATATGGATGAGTCTAATGCTTTGAACCATTTTAGTGGCGGTTGTATGGGAATCATCGAGAAGAGATAATTAACTTTGGGTAAGATTTGCATTTTAACTGTGGCTACTTTGCCCATGAGGGACAGAGGCAGGTTAACCCAGCGTGTTAGATCGTCCTGTATGCTTTTCAGTAACGGGGTGTGGTTTAACTGCACCAGTTCTGATAATTTGGGGGAAAAATAGATACCTAGATATTTTATATTGCCTGATTTAACTGGTATTGTGAGTCCTTGCTCCACATTACTGTTCAGTGGTAATAAAACTGATTTATTCCAATTAATGGAGTAGTCTGATATGGAGGAGAATTCATTAATGGTTGTTGCTGTTTCATCTACAGAACGTGAATTACTTAAAAACAGTAATATGTCGTCTGCATATAGACTAATTTTATGATGGCTGTGTTTGGTTTTAATTCCTTTAATGCTCTCATTCTGTCTTATTGCTGCAGCTAGAGGCTCGATAAATATTGCAAAAAGAGAGGGGGAGAGTGGGCAACCCTGTCTAGTTCCTCTTCCAAGAAAGAACCTGTTGGAAGTCTGTTTATTAGTTCTAACAGATGCATTGGGGTTGTGATATAATATTTTGATCCAATTGATGAATGATTCTCCAAACCCAAACTTATGGAGGGCAGCAATGAGGAACTTCCAATTTACTCTATCAAAGGCTTTTTTAGCATCCAATGATAGTATGTTCATTTCCTGGTTTTTGATGGTGGCAAAGTCTATTATGTTAACAAGTCTGCGGACATTGTCATCCGAGTGTCTGCCTTTGATGAATCCAGTTTGATCAAAGTGAATTATGTGAGGAGTGACTTTTTCTATTCTCTGTGCTAGTGCTTTGCAGATAATTTTTACATCTGCATTAATTAAAGAAATGGGGCGATAGCTTGAAGGACTAGTGGGGTCTTTGTCTGGTTTTAGAAGAAGGATAATGTTGGCGGAGTTCATGTTAGGTGGTAGAGATTGGCTTTCATTGATAAATGTTACCGTTTTATAAAACGTTGGTGCCAGTTGTTCCCAAAATTCCTTATAAAACTCTGCAGGAAAGCCGTCGGGTCCTGGTGCTTTGCTGTTAGGCATAAGTAACAGAGCTTCATGAAGCTCAGACAACGAGAGCGGAGAGTCTAAATTTGTGATTTGATCTTCGTTTAACCTGGGCAGGTTTACATTGTTGAGAAATGAGTTGATGCTTTGTTCTAAAGGATTGATCTGTGGTGTGTATAAGTTTTGATAAAACTCTTTAAACGCATTATTAATTTATACCGGGTCATGGGTGACATTCCCTGTTTGGTCCATAATAGAAGTGATTGTTGATTTTTCTTTATTAATTTTAAGCTGATTAGCTAGAAATTTGCCAGATTTATTTGAGTTTTCATATCTTTCCAGTCGAAGCCTTTGTATCTGGAATTGTGTTTGTTTATTGATGATGTCATTTAACTGCAGCTTTAAATTTTTCAGCTCACCCAGTATGTGTTCCTGTGCAGAAGCAGCAGAAGCAGTCTCCAGGGTTTTGATTTTATTTTCTAGTTCTAATAAATCTGCTTTCTCTTTGCGTTTTTTATGCGTTGAATAAGAGATGATTTTCCCTCTCATTACTGCTTTTGCTGTTTCCCAAAGAATACTTGGTGATATTTCAGAAGTATTGTTGAATTCTAAGAAGGTTGCCCACTCTTTTTTAAAGAATTCAATAAATTCCTGGTCTTTTAACAGAGATGTATTAAACCTCCAGGTTGAACCCGAGTGTGTGGGTACTTCCCTAGAAATATTTACAGAAACTGGTGCATGGTCACTGATAATAATTGGATGAATGTTGGAACTTTTAATTTCTTTCAAAAGAGAGTTACTGACTAATAAATAGTCTAAACGAGAGTGTAAATGGTGAACTGGAGAAAAAAAGGTGAACCCCTTAGTGTTTGGATGACATGAGCGCCAAGTGTCGCAGAGACCCAGATCATTCATGTACTGCTGTAGGATACATGCAGACCTCCATGTACGCTGGTTTGCTGCTATGCTGAGTCTGTCAAGTTCAGGGTCCAAAACAAGGTTGAAGTCTCCTCCTATAATGATTGTGGAGTCAGAGTGAACTGAGAGTGAGGTGAAGAGTCTGTGAAAGAAGGAAGAGTCGTCAACATTCGGGCCATAGATACTGGCTATACAAAAGTCCTTATTCTGAATGGATATATTAATAATTACAAATCTGCCTTCTGTGTCGGTAACTGTATCCTTATGAGTAAATGTAACATTTTTATTACTCAAAACTGCAACCCCTTCTTTGTTTGGAGTTGAAACTGGCAGAATACATAACTGGATACTGGGAAGAGCACAGGAGATGATCAGCTGATAAAGATAAATGGGTCTCCTGCAGTAGAGCTATATCTGCTTTAAGATCATTCAGGTGATTTAACACTTTCAATCTCTTTGGCCCAGAGCCAAGCCCACGCACATTCCAGCTAACGATGTTAAGACTGTTCATATCTGCTCTAACCGGGAGAGTGCAAGGCTAAATAGTGCGTGTGCCCGTCCGTGTGCGCGTGCCCGCTGTGCGTACCTGCCAAACTGACAAGCGCTGTGCGTTTCGGGTGAACGTTTCTTGGCTGTGAGCTGCATGTTGCGTGCGTCCTGTGTTAGCCTAAGTGAGGTTTTTGCAGTTTATCAACGTGTGTGTGCGGGATCGCGTGTGCATGCTTTTATGCACGCTAGTATGCGCGCGCGCCCGTTCCGTGCATAAATAAATACTCACCGTGGTTGTGTTGACTTTACCTGATTCACATACGAGGAAATGGGAAGGGGGGGGCAAGAGAAAAGAGAAAGGAAAGGAGAAAGAACAAAAAACAAAAACAACGAAACAACAACAGAAACATGAATGTGAGAGAAAGAAAAGACAGTTTTCCTGAGAGGCGTGGATTATTGATGATCCCATTATTTCCTATTCAATTAAATAAGTTTGCGGGTTTCTTCTGGGCAGCGCAGATGTCAGTGCGCCTCTGAAAGCCTTCAGCACAGCCAGGGTGTTACCTCTGGGTCCCGGAACAGCTTGCCGTTCACAAAAAGTTCATCAACGGCAACCACCGCACGGGCTCCAGCAGACAGGTGCTGCCTCCTCAGCGGGAAGAGGATTTCCCGACGGCGGAGGATCTCGCCTGGAAACTGGTCATTCACGCTGTAATGCGTGTCTTTCAGTTCCCGCCCTCTGCTTTTTACCAGCTCCTTTTGTTTATAATGTTCAAATTTAGCAACAATAGGACGGGGACGCTGATTGTCCGGCCTTTTTCCTCCGAGCCGCTGAACCCTGTGAAAGGAGATCTTCTGGACTTCTTCCTTGGGGAGCTTCAGGTGGAACTCTATGAAGGACTTAACAATGTTCTCTGGGTCTTCTCCTGCCTCTTCTGGAATCCCTGCGATCACTAGATTGTCCCTCATGCTCCTCGCCTGAAGATCCAGGAGGGATTCTTTGATGGATCGGTTTTCCTCGGAGAGACGGGCGGTGTCTTTGCCCAGGATCTTCACGGTCTCTCTGAGGGCCTGGTTCTCCGCTGCGAGCTCCTGCACCTACTGTTGGCTGAACTCCAGAGACTCTCGCAGACCTTGGAATTCCTTATGGAGGATCTCCAGCAGATTTAAACGGCAATCAAGGCTGGAGAGCTTTTTATCAATTAAGTCCAGGATATCACTCATGTTGCTGCCTGGGGAGGAGGCAGCCCCCGGGGAGTCTTCGGGGCGGCCTCGTTTGGTGGACGGAGTGGCGGTGTTGGATCTCCTCATGACGCAGGTATTGAAACACTCGTCGATGTAATTCTCCAGATCCTCCAGGTCCTCCAGGCTGACAAATGCTTGACAAACTTTTTCAGATTTTTATTTTTTAACTTTCTGGATTATTTAAATAGGACTGATAAGGACTCCGCCATGTTAGAGATACGTAGTGATTGGTCAGAATTGGTCTGAGTCGTCATTTCTATGGCAACCACTCTTGTCAATCAGGAGAAAGCTTTTTGGAAGTCTGTATCCCTACCCACTTGAACAAAGCTACATAAAATCTGTCAAACCTTTCAAAGGTTCTGCGTGAGACCACATACTTTTATTTAGGCATCTGATTGGTCCGTTTATATTTGTTGTTTATTTATTTATTTATTTATTTATTTATTTTAGAAATAGAATTAGTAAGAACATTTAAAAAAAAAAAGGAACAAAGCAAGAATGGTATTTCTGACAAACATAATGACTGAGAAATACGGTAGATGTTTATTTATCTATCAGCGGGGTACTACCTGTTGGGAATGCTGGAGGAAGAGCACTCAGTCCAGTTTTATATACAATCAATGAATAAATCAGAAAGGACAAGCAACCTTAGAGTCTTTGGACATACCCAGTAAGCCAAGCACATTCTTGAATTATCAGTTCTTCTTTTCTTTCTTCATTATTTGGTCATGTGACAAATTGCACCAGAAGACTGCAGTTTACTGTAGTTTTCAAACAAGGTTCACAACTTTACACCAACAAGTGTTTTTGCATGGTTTGGTTAAAATGACACATTAGATGGTGTGTCAATGTGTGTGTGCATTGGTGAATGAAACTGTGACTATAAAGCACTTTGGGGCCTTAAAGCAAGGTAGGAAAAGAAGATTGACAGGACAAAAGAGGCTGAAATGTGTTCGGCACACTAGTCAAAACTCACATCTCTCTTTTTTAAAATATATTTTACTTGTGTTTTTAGAAGGGGTCACCCGTCACTTTGATGACTACGAAAAGGTCCTCTACAGTCAATAGAAACCCCTCATGCTGTTGGAATGGACTGTTTTTATTAATTAGTTCATTTAAAAGAGGAAAGTGCAATTTTAAAAATAAGTCACACATGATTACACATGTTTAGAAAAAGCCAGAATTAGACTAGTTTTCATCTGCTCATGATATAAAAAAAAGCACACAATACATTACAAAATATAAACACTTAATATACAAACCGATGAAAGATATCACAACATATCAAAGCATTTTTTCACAGCATCAAAACAGGCTTTTAGTATTGGCAGATGTAGGTGTTGATACAATTTATATGTTTTTATTAGTAACCAAAAGAGAGGATATATTACCCATCAACCATCTGCAATGCTTCACTAGTACCTATACATCTTTAATGCATAGATGTTATGTATAGAATGTTGTTATGCATAGAATGTTGTCCATCTGACTAAAGCTGCAGGCTTATTGGAGTTAAAAGCTTTGTATGCAAATGTAGAATAAACAGTTTGTTCTATAGTTTGCACACCCACTCCTTTTGAAAGCTTCAGTCAGTACTTTTGTTTGCCACACTTGCATTTAGTGACTCAGCTCCTTATCAGGACTGCAGGTATTAGTTAAAGAACTTTTACCACTTTTAAAGGGTAATTGGGCGCTTTTGTACAAATCAAAATGGTTAAAAGACTCCATAAAATCTTGAAAATCACAAAACTGGTACTGGTGTTGTGTAATTCAAGTGCTGCTGCTGTGTACTGAAGAATCTGTTTTAAAAACATAAAGATTGGAGTTGAACTTCAGGGCTTCATGCAGCTCCACTGCTGTAGATTTCACAATTTTTTTTTATTGAAAGATACATAAGTTTTGTAAGTAGTTGCCAAATACTTTTAGGCATTACATGGTAAATTTTTAACCAGCAAAAACACGATTTCTTTTTAAAGCAGTAAACATATTTTACTCCTTGAGTTTATGTAACACACTGGCACTAATAAAAACAAACAGATAAAAGCTACACTTGTCATGTTCTATGGTCATTTTTATATGTAAGTAAGAAGCACACAAGCGGGATCTAATAAACACAAATATCTAAAACAGGGATCTGCAACCTACAACTCTCAAAGAGCCATTCAGGTCGATTTCTTTATGATCACAACCCGGTTGGAGCCATGAAGCCTTTACGTCACCCTTAGGAAAAATAAGACACTGAATTGCATTTAAGGAAATCTTATTATTATGATTAATATTGATCAACTATTTTTTTTTTAGGGGGGGATTAATAAAACCTAATTACAAATAGACATTTTAAAAATAGAGATTGTTTTGACAGAGGTTCTCATGACTTCCTTTCAAAATAAGATATCCTGTACTACATAGTATTATCTCTATGCAAAATATATGTTCTGCTTAGACAGTTTATTTTATCCTTTTTGGTGCATTTCAATCTAATAAACTAAAATTAAATTAGAACAAATTTAGGGACCCTTACAGTATTTTTGAACCATGTGGCAAATTTAAAGTCCTTGAATTTTGTTCAAGAATAGAAAGTCTGTCTTATAATCCGGTATGCCTTATGTATAAAATCTATCGAATCGTTTGATTTTTGTAAACTATAGTCACACTGCTTGGTGGATTGTTGGAGCATATCAGTTCTGGGATGCTATCTAATCTGTGTATCAACTTTTTGCAAACAAGTTGAATAAAATTGACTTATCTGACAGTCGTTTCACAAAAAACGTGTTATTTTTTAAAAATAAAATGAAAAAAAAATTGTAAATGCTGATGGTACTTTGTAAACATTGTATTAAATGAATCACCTGCATTTCAACCTTTTTTCCCCCCATTCTTATAGCAAAAAGTGACGCCAACTTTAAGGCTTTCCTTGATGAGCGGAACCCGAAGCAGCAGCACTCCTCCACCCTCGAATCATACCTAATCAAACCCATACAGAGGGTGCTGAAGTACCCCCTTCTGCTGAGGGAGCTCTACTCACTCACAGACCCAGACAGCGAAGAACACTACCATCTGGATGGTAAGACTGGAACGTGACAGAGACGAAAGACTCACTTTTTTTTTTCTGTGAACGCATACAGTCAGGACAGTTTAGCTCTAACTCTGACTTCCACTTTACTTTAGTTGCTATGAAAGCCATGAACAAAGTTGCCAGCCACATCAATGAGATGCAGAAGATTCACGAAGAGTTTGGATCGGTGTTTGACCAGCTCATCACCGAGCAGAGCAGCGAGAAGAAAGAGGTGGAGTTCAACAAACATAGCTTTTTTTCTGTAATCTTGCAAAAAATTGTCAAGTCACTGATGACATTGTGTCACAAATGCCAGGTTGCTGATCTGTCGATGGGCGACCTGCTACTTCACAGCACTGTGACCTGGATCAACCCACCTGTATCCTTAGGAAAATGGAAGAAAGAACCACAGCTGAATACATTTGGTATGAAATGGAGGATTATTTCTATTTGCACTTTTCTGTCTTTCTATCTCAGTTCATGCAATGATTATAAAATCTGACAAAAATACTGAAAATTGGATATTAAAAATATTTTCCTAAAATGACAAGGTGTTTGGATATAGTTAAAAAATTAACTAATTCACAATGTATTAAATGATCAGTTAGACAATATTTATATTCATATTCTGCAAAATGCACAGGCTATGTTGATTCTCTTCACAAGTCACCAATGATAGTGAATGTCTGTGCTTCTTTTTTCAGTGTTCAAAACTGCCGTGGTCTTTATGTGCAAAGATGGGTCTAAACAGAAGAAGAAAAATGGTTGGTTTTAAGAAATTGAATATATATTCCCAAAAAAAAAATAGAAACAACAAAGTTCTAACGTTTTTTTCTGCCTTTTTTAAGGGTGGTTCCCATCGATTGTCAGTGTCCTCAGAAGAAAAAGATCCCTTCCGGTTCCGTCACATGATCCCAACCAAGGCTCTCCAAGTCAGATCACTAGGCAACACAGGTCCACCTTTTTTCCATTTATAAATCAATGAGACTGGATTGTACTAACAGCACCTACTATTGCTTTTTCAAAGCTAAAATGATGTATTTGTCCAACAGATGGTGAGAATTCTGCTGTGTGTGAGATTGTTCACACAAAATCAGAATCAGAGGGAAGGCCAGAAAGGATATTTCAGCTGTGTTGTAGGTGAGAAGGCAGCAGGCATTTTACTTTTTAACTAAAAGCATCTGTTTTTCACTGAAACTGTCCCGCCAAGGTAGAAAAAAATATTCACGATCCACGGTTGTGTCTCCCTCAGCTCCCCAGAGAGCAGAAAAGACTTTCTGAAGACAGTGCATTCCATCTTGAGGGAGAAGCATCGCCGACAGCTCCTAAAAACAGAGAGCTTACCTCTCAGCCAGCAGTATGTGCCATTTGGAGGGAAACGGCTGTGTGCCCTGAAGGGAGCCCGTCCAGCCATAAATAGAGCCGGTAATTGCCAATCTGTGGCTGTGTTGAGTCTGCAGCATCAAGTGCCCTAGTTCCTCAGTTGCTGACGGAAATGTTTTGTTAAGTTCGCACAATTTGCTTATTAATTTAAATAAATACAACAGAAATGTGCCACTATAAGTTAGTGGCAGCCATAGTTTTGGTAAAATGTGGTATGGTTTCTACAGAAAAACACTAAGACCATTTCCTTTTTACTTGTTTATAGGAGCAGCAATAATAGATGGATAGAGACTCTCAACTCCTCCTTCTGTGTTTCTCTAGCAGTGTTTGTGATCTTTTCTGCCCTTCTGCTGCAAATGTATTTTGCCCCAAACATTCACTTAGTAACCTTTAAAGTGCATTATGAAGATCATGCGTAAACTTGCCTTAGAGCTCATGGCTGCACCCGGCAAGATGAAAACTATCTCACAAAAAATTTTACAGTTAAATTTTCCTTAGCTACAGTTTTGGTTATGGACACTTATTGCTAAGTCCCCTGCAGGGCACCATCTCCGTGTGAGTCATGCTTGTCACTGGTCCAGGCTTGTTAATATGCCATGTAAAATTTCGGCTATAGCTGTCTTAACCCTTGTGCTATCCTATGGGGTCAAGATGACTATTGACGTGTTCTCCCTACCATGACAAAGGTGGATGAAGGTGGAGAGGATTTCATGTAATCCATGGACACCAGTGAAGATTACAAATCATTGAAGGAAAAAGGTTCAGCGGACTGTCTAGTGGGTCTAGATGACCCAAATCCCAATGTTAAAGAGCCTAAGATAGCACAAGAGTTACTGTGACATGTAATAGGCTTTTAAAAAGAAGTTCTTGAGTCCTATTTATTATAGAAAAATGGGAAACCTCTAAAACGAGTCTTAATTTTTGTAATTGTTTTTTTTTGTCTATCAGCTTCTGCCCCAACTAGGACACTGGGCAGACGGAAGTTGGTCCGTAATCGCTTCACCATAGACACCGACATTGTTTTCGACAGAGACCCCGACCAGCATGACCCCACGTCACCTGAAGAATCCAACTCGAGAAAGCTGCAGCAGAAAAGCGAAGCAGACGAGCAGCAGCAGTCTGAGGACGGAGACACAGACCGCTGGGTGGAAGAGCAGTTTGACCTAGAGGAGTACGAAGACCAAGAAGACATGAAAGAGACTGACATCCTGAGTGACGAGGATGAAGAGTTTTGCCAGGCCCCCAAGGCTCAGTCTGAAGAGGTAGATCTGGAAGCGCCATTGAAAGCTTTGTCCTTGGAAGGTGCAGAACCAGAAGAAGCAGACAGCGAGATCTCTAAGTCGCCGTCTCTCAGCGACACGCACCATGATGAGAAGCTGTCTGACATGGAGGAAGGTGACATTACTGATGACATGGAGGATCAGAAGACAACAGGGAAGGATGAGGTTTGGGTAAGAAGGGAGCCATCAGGCTCATCCCCCGACTGATCCGTGGACCGTAGATGGCGTGCCGCATAAAGATGCTTCATTTGCATTGATTTATATTGCACAGCTAGTAGAATAAATCCTTATCTTACCTTACTGTTGCTCAATGCTGTTTGTACAGGTAAGATGGTTTGTAAAAGCAATAAGGAATCCACACTGACCGAGCATCAAATCAGATTTTTCATAAATGTTACATTTTGGCTTTGAAAGATGAACTGGCGGTACAATCACATAATCATGTGCTCTGATTGGCATTGTTTGCACATTCGGGCAGCATTTTATAGCTTTGCCTGCTGTTGCCAAATCTGATCATTGTAAGAACAATAATTTTTGTTTTGTCTGTATGGCAGAGATATTATCATAGGGCTTTGTGTTATTTGTCCTTAAAGATATTAATGAATTTCCAATCTAGTCTAGTTTAATGTAGGCTATTTGTACATTTTCACATAAAAAACTCTTACTTGGATTGTGGTATTTACTGTTTTACAGACTTCAACAATAGTTTGATACTTTAATTATCCTGTTACTTTTAAAACAATGTTGTTAAATGGATTTTTAGTTGTTTCAATTGAACATAATCCTGTGTTACTTGAATTTGTTTAAGTTGTTCCTTGATTTGGTTTACCATGAGACCATTTACAGTTGTATATATTTCCTGTTCAGTGTTGCCATGCACACACACACACACACCCAACGCTCCACTGTAGATAATTCAAATGTCACAAGAATTGTGGATCCTTAGCTGCTTGTTTTTGTTGCATTAAAAGACAGTGGTTTTATTTATTTATGTATAAATAGTTGTTGGTTACAAACATGACGTTTTTTTTTTGTTTGTTTTTTTTAAAGAAAGTCAAAATTTGCTCAAACAATCAGGGGAAAAGGCTTGGAAGACCTAAATCAAGGAAAATGTTATACTTGTAAACAAGTTATTGTGCTACTAAATGGCTTTTTTTGTTACTGTGTAAATATATATATGAAATGGATTCATATAATAATAAATACAATTGTTTCCTACTTATAATGACATTTTTTATGTGATGTTAGCTATTTCTGTGGTTGGTTGGACTTCTTTTAGACAAAACAGTCAATGTTTCTGCAAAATGATCATCAGAATCAACCAAGCGGATAATCAAACATCTTTCTCAGAGCACCAAAACCTGAAAACAAATAAAGATCAACCTCAACCTAAAAAAGAACTTGTGAATTTTTGGTATTAGCCGTTAACAAAAATGAACAAGAAAATGTGTCCAATAATTGGCCTAGATTTTAACTGAGGAAAAGTCTTCTTTGCAAAGAATAGCAATGAGCATCAGAGAAAGAACAGTATTTGTGTATAACTAGTTGCTCATCAAAAATATTAGTATAAGGAAAAACATTTGAAAAGCTGAATGTCCATTGCTTTGGAAGATCAGTCAGAAGTGACTTTTCTTTGCATTATTTATTTTTGAAAGATGACCATATTTACCTGCTTTTAATTTGTAAATCAAAAGATCACAAACAGCTTAGAGAGTTGAACGCTGGTAGTCACCATCTATCTTTTATTAGATTTTTTTCAAGCACATTAAATAAACATCTTCTTTCTTGCTGGCTTGAAATAATGACAGAAAAATTAGGACTTAATAAAAATATCCTTAAGATTGTCTATTAACATCAGTTACCTGTTAAACTTAAACATTTTGTTCTATTTTTATCTCCACATGTGAATTTTCTGTTCACTGACAGCAGTTGTTACTTGGAACAAAAGGCGTGGTTAATGGCATACTGACGGCTGACTTATTATATCCTGTCAGTTTCATTTCCACACTTTTTTATAACCTCAAATGGTTTTGTCAGCCATTCCTCTTTTCACTAAATTGGTTTTAGTTCCTTCACAAAGGATTTAATGCTGCTAATGTCTTTTGAGAGATCGCTATGAAAGATGCAAACACTTGTAGTGGGTTTTGTTTAGTGTTTCTAATCATAGAGCAAGTGACAATAATGGTGGTGACCATAATTTAACCAAAAAAATATATTTCTTCAGTAAATGACAACACACAAAAATGAAAATGCTTTTCATCAGAGCAGACATGCGTAGTTACATTTATGTACAGCAGGGGACATACTTTTCTTCTTTATCACAGTTACTCCAGTTATATTTGAACCACATTATTTGTATTAAAAACCAAGTTAAAGGTGTTTTTTGTTCTTTTTGAGTAAATGTTAACAACAAATAGTTTACTTCTGAAGCAAGCTTCTCAAACTCTATTGGTTGGTTTCCGTGTGCATATTTTTGTACTTTCAAAGCTGCTGGGAGCAAGGACAATGGTTTCAGACACCAAACCTGCTCAACATGTTCTTCAGTTTCTGTTCCTGTTGCATGACCTCCCTTGACAAATATCTCTCTCTCTGTTTTTCTTTAATTCTTATCTATGATGACTCTCAGAAAACAACCTGGCATGGTTTAGGCCTAACCCTTCCCTGTCCAAATATGGTGCATTTCGGGAAAGTGTTTTTATTTTTCTTTCTTTCTTTTTTACACTACTATGAAAATTCCTTGGTCTTGTAATTCTTTAAATACTTGCTATATCTACTTGAACAGGACATTTTTATGGCAGTATAAAGTTAGGTCAAATTTATACTTTGTCAGACTTAGAAGGTTAGATTTAAAATGATGTGTTTTCCTTTGTTCTGAAAGAAGGTGGAAAACAGATTATAGAACTGTCTCGTCTTTAAAAGATGGTCATGTGGTCCAGTTTTTGTGGTCTGCTTTTATGCCTCTGTAAGCACTTGCAATAAAACAATTGTGTTACATCAAAAAACATAATAATGTAAACTTTTGCAGAATGGCAGTAGTTCATCAGAAATTCGCCTCTGAGTTGTGGGTAGGACTGTTGTGCAGTATCGGTAAGCTTTCCCTAGTTTCCCATCATCCCCTCATTTACACTCTATCCCGCTAGCAAACAGACCCTCACAACCCTAACCTAACATTATCAGTACATCGAAAATTGCGAGCGATATTCAAGATTACCAGCTGTACAGTTTTGAGCCAGATGCCAACTCAGGCGAGGAAAACGAAGACGTACATGGATCGAATCGTCTGCAAGTGGATGCATCAGAATGGAGCAGAGCAGGGAGCTTGCACCCCGCCTATTGTACTTTCCCCGTAACAAATACAAACTTTTTCAAAGGGGAATCTTTCATCTGCGTCGGATCTCAAAGATGCAATTTAATGCTTCATTTTCTTCATATGTGTCCTGCTAAAGATAGTGAGTAACATGTTCCTATTAACCAGAACGTTTTCTCTATAAAACCACTGCCCTCTTGTCTACATTACATCAAAAAGTGGATGGCCTTCTGCTATTTCCGTTTTAATGAAAGAGAAAGTGATGTCCAAGTCCAAGCAGCCTCTGTGATCTCTCTGAAGTGGATAAGGGCCCCATGGTTCCACATGTTAACTAGTCTGTTTTGAACTTGCTATTTAAAATGGATAGGGATTTTAAGCTAGAATCTCACGTCAGCTCAGTGGTAAAGACCAGCTTCTACCAACTGAGGTGATTAACACAAAAGTGAAGCCATTTTTATCCCAACACCACTTTGAGACAGTGATCCATGCCTTTATCTTATAAGCCGAGTTACTGTAACTCGTTTTACTTCAGGGTCAGCCAGTTGTCCCTCTCACATCTGCAGCTGGTCCAGAACGCTGCTCCCCGTGTCCTGGTCGGAGCTCGAAAGATGAACATTTCTCTCTCCTTGAGGTACAGAGGTCTAAAAGGAAGTGTATTTGGGAAAAAGCTTTTCTATCTCTGCTCCGAAGCGTTTGCTCTGTTATTTTATATTTTTACGTTTTTTGGGGTTTTTTTTACCTTTAACTTTTTTATCATGTATAATTTGTTTTTAAAATGTTTTATTATGTTTAGCTTTCACGTTCAGTGCTTTGTTCAGTTTTGCATTGTGTGAAAGCGCTTCATAAATGAAGATGATGTTGAAGAACAACACATTAAAAACACGATTTTCATTCGAGTGGGTCTTTATTACGGGGACATCATTAGCTCCATCTGGGTTCTTCCAGTTACTCATGACTTACATGCAAGTGAATATTAGCACTTGAAAAAACAAGCAGACCTGTATTCACAACTGTACAACACCACTTTCATTTTTAGACAAGTAAAAACCAGAAAGTTTCCTTGTTCTTTTGTCTGTCTCTCCAAACCAGCTGGATGGCATAACTTTCCATGCAGGGCTATCGTACAATCTTTTTTACGCTAGTCACAGTAAAAACTCCTTTAGATGTAAGGAGCAAGGCAAACCTCTGTCACTTCTTTCCTCACACCATGCAGGCCAAAGTGGAAATCTTAGCGGTGGTTCTGGGAGTCATTTGCCTGGCTGGGACTATAGCTATCACTGCTTTGCCCACATGGAAGGTTACTGCTTTTATTGGTGCCAATCTTATTGTCATGGAGGAACTCCAGGAAGGATTGTGGATGAACTGCATCAGACACGCAAACCTCCGAATGCAGTGCAAGGCCTATGACTCGGTGCTGATTCTCCCTGGAGATCTGCAGGCAGGCCGGGGGCTGATGTGCCTCTCCATAACTCTGGTTATTTTTGCCATCATTCTCATGAGTTGTGGGCTGACACAGAGTTCTCTCTGCCAGGACAATATGAAGAAAAAGAACATCATTCTGGCAGCTGGAGGAAGTTTGTATTTGGTTTCTTTTTTGACGACACTCATCCCTGTATGCTGGGTGAGGCCATTCCATCATCACTGACTTCTATAATCCCACGTTGGGGGATTCTCAGAAACGGGAGCTTGGGTCAGCGCTCTACATCGGCTGGGCCACTTCAGTGCTCCTCCTCATCACCGGAGTCATCCTCCTGACCAGATGCAGCAAACGTAAAACACCGGAAGAGCAGTACTATGCTGAAGAGTACTTTCTGGAGGAAAGGAATGTCCAAGACAAGAACAGCATCTCATTTACAAAGACACCATCCAGCATTCATAAAAATCAAGTATATGTCTGAAGGTTTTGCTGCTCTGCAGTAAGTCTTTTGTCCTTGCTTTAAAAAGGGAAACATCTCATTTTGGGACTGTTCAAAAGAAATACTCCTGATTGTGTAAATGTTTCTCTTACATTACTCTAATACTTACATTTTTTTTAACTGGGATATGAAAGTGGCAATCTTAATTGATTGAATTTTCCAGTCCTGTAACCCAAATCATTTTGTGAGATCCTGTGTATTTCCTCTATGTTAGATCAAGAAATCAAGCAAAGAATGATGGACAATCAAAACATGTCACTAATCATTTAATGAGAAAGTGATGTTTTGATTGTATTGCATATCTATATTTTCAGTTGTGCTTAAATAAGACAGAAGTCCTGCCTGACTCTTGTGTTTCTTGCCGCCAAGTATTAAAATGGGTCAACATGAGCTCTACCATCCTGCTGGGGGAATGAAGCCACTTTTACTGGCACATGTATGTAGGAATGCATGTCTGTGCAACATGAGAAAAAAAGGAAAAGGGAACTTTTTGAAAATACAAAAAAACACATAAAATACATTTGAATAGATAACCTGACTTTTGTTTTATACTTTGTGAAGTAGACATCTGATTGTGGTTTGTGTTTGCCATCAAGACAGAAAGAAGATTGAAATTTTTATCACAAAAAACTCACCCACTGATTTGCCGTTTGTCCATAGGGATAATGATGACTTTCTTACCTTTTTGAAGATTTTCTTCTTTGTTTTGGTTTATTTTCTTTTAGTGACGTGTTCTTGGATTTTGTCATGTTCTGTGTGTTCCCCCTGTTATAGTCACACCAGAATCAACTTGTTGACCATCCACAGCTGTCTTCATTGCTGTTGATTATCCTCTGTGTTTTTAAGTGTCCAGGTCAATCTATCATTGTTATATTTTATTTTATATTTATTAAACATTTAAACCTGGCCTTTTTCATTTTTATTCCTAATTTCTGAAACATATTCTTTATAATTTTCTCTAATTGTGAAATAGTTCTTCACAACATTAATTTATTTTTTTTGAGAAACTGATTACTGAGCTGTTTCTGCACCAACTCTTTGTAATCTACATCCTCTAACAGTGTAACAATCATGTATGACCAAAACCTGATCATTCTTAGAACTGAGTAATGCACAATCCAGAGCTTGACTCTGCCTAAAGATAAGCAGGTTGAAACTTCCTGGTTCTTCAAAGCATTCACTAGTTTGAGTCACCTGTAGTTTGTCCATATATGACGAGTTGGAAGTGAGAATGTGTTGTCATTGGAGGAGCCAGTTTTGTTTTCAGATAACAGTATTTAGATAATTAACAAAACAGATAATACCTTTCATTTTTTTCTTTACACTAGGCAACTTGCAGACTCAAAGTAGCTGCGTGCAAAGAAATCCTATCACATTTTGTAGAAAGGTCCAGCAGTCAAAAATTTGAGAGACTAACTATCAAAATTACGCTCCTCAACTTGGAAAATCTCCCGATGCACTTTGGCATCATTGGCCTGATTGGGACCATAGCAGTAAAACAGTTTTCACATAGTCTTATATTGTTATTTTTGCTTCAAAAAGTCTGAGTTTCTGCTTGACTTTTGAATATCATGTTTCCCAACATAAAAGTGTTTAAAT